>OX369284.1:15477231-16077231 GCA_947284805.1 Coleophora flavipennella | reverse complement strand
GATTTCCAGGACGACCGGTCTTGCTCTGTCCGCATCCACCGGCTTCCCGAGACCTTCACCAGGTTTTCGGTCCACCGAGTGGGAAGCCTGCCGACGCTTCGTCTTCCGGTGCGCGGTCGCAACTCTAGAACTTTAGTGCCCCAACAGCCATAAAATATATTACTAACATTAAAAAATATAACCTTATCGGTTCAGCCGTTCTCAACTGATGCGCTTACCAACGAACAGCATTTAATATTTTTAATAAATAGATAATAAATTTATTATGATATTTATAAGCGTAAATCAAAACAAAAAAACCGACTTCCCAAGGTTAAACCGGTTAAACGCCACCGTCTTTACCCATCCAACTGACCTTGACCCCTCCATCTGCACATTTTCCTGCCGTTGCGTTTCCTAATTGTATTGTACCAGGGGATTGTGACGGGTCTTTAGTGTGCTTCGTATCTCGTTGCAAAATCTTCCCCTAGTCGTGAACCGTGGCGTTTGGACAGATAGTACTATAACACTTTGTTGCTGGGTGTTTGTTCGGTTCGCTTAGTATGCATACTGTATTAGTAGCTTCCTCTTCTTATCGTAAAGCAGTATTACCTAGCCCTGATTACATATTTTCACCTCGAATCATGTTAGTTTTCTGTCAACTATTGGTACATAATACATAATGGGCTATGGGTTTAGGTAATAATTGAAAACGCTAAACATTTTAAAAAACCGACTTCCATCGCAACAACTTAGTACATTTTTGCATTATTATTTTTAGTTTTTGTTAATTTTTTAATAAAGTACTACACCGATTTTGACAAAATTTATATTGGACCACACGGGAAGCACTAGCTTTTCAATAAAAAAAGAATCATAAAAATCAGTTCACCCAGTCAAAAATTCTGTGGTAACACACATAAAAAAAACCATACAGACGAATTGAGAACCTCCTTCTTTTTGGAAGTTGCTTGAAAAATAAAGTAGATATTGAGTTTCATACAACAATCTGTATCAATCTGGGTGACGAGGGGGTGAGGTCGCAATCTAGAGAGCGGCAGGGAGTGTCCACACTATATGTTAGAACTAATGTATATACTTTGCATAAAGTTTTGACCTGAGGCTATGGGCATACAATGTGGAGAAATGATAGTTATTCCGTAAAGACGGCGGCGTTGAACATCTCGATGCCAAACGGCGAGGCAGAAGACCCCCGGCGACATGGTGGTTAAACGTTCAGAGCGAAATGAAGACGCTGAACCTGACAGCACATGGGACAACCCAGAGCCGTTCTCTCTGACGCAAATGTACAAGAAGATCCGATGCCAAATGAAATAAGAAAGTGGACAGGAAAAAGAAGACTATTGGTAAGTCCTTGGCATCACTTACTAAACATCATAATTATAGGTGATGAGTTGATGATGTTTGGAGTTGAAAGTAGATCATCGATATAGATAAAACAAGGAGGGGGAAGTTCATTAGGTAGATAACTGGGTAATATATATGTAATTATATTGCATTATTTTTTTAACCAACTTAAAAAATAAAGAGTTTCTCAGTTCGATTACGTTTTTTTATAAACGAGTATATGTTACGCAATTTTGCCGCCGAACGGAAATAGGTTTTAATGATTATTTTTTTATTTGACAGGTTATGCATTTAAATTTTATCAAAAATCAGTTCGGTACTTTTTTCTAAGAAAATTAACAAAAAAACAAGAAAACGTAGCAAAATTGTCGTTGTTGAGAATCGAAGTTGATTGTTTCTAACGTGTTTAGCGTTTTCAGTTATTATATTATACTAGTTGTTTCCCGCGGCTTCGCCCGCTCCGATCCCGACTGAAAAATTTTCTATACCTATTCTCAGACCTATATATATCCTTTATTGTACACAAACATTTAAATGACAAGAACTTAGAGAGGACATGTACAAAGGTGGACTTATCTCTATAAGAGATCTCTTCCAGCCAACCTTACCGGGTGTTAGGAGACTTTAAAGTATGGGAGGTAAACCTGTGTGTACTTAATAATCATAATTATAAACTAAATAAAATACAATCAAATATAAACTAACCTAATGTACGTACATAAATAACACATACTTATAATATATAAATGAATAGCATATATAATACATAACTAAAATATAATAATTAATGTTCTTACTAAAATAAATACTATACTAACAAACGTACATGTTCTGTAGGGAAAGAAGATGCTCTTTAAGTTTAGTTTTGAAACTATTAACAGAGGGGCAGTCGCGAAACCTACCGAATATACACAGAAAATTACATTGGAAATCCGTCCAGCCGTTTCAGAGGAGTATGGCAACTAACACTGTAACACGAGAATTTTATATATATACTAGCTGTCCCGGCGAACTACGTACCGCCTTACATTACATTACACTGCCCTACCCTACCCTACCCTACACTACACTACCCTACCCTACCCTACATACACTACACTACACTACACTACCCTACCCTACACTACCCTACACTACCCTACCCTACCCTACACTACCCTACCCTAAAATAAAATAGATGTTGGCCGATTCTCAGACCTACTCAATATGCTTACCAAATTTCATGAGAATCGGTCAAGCCGTTTCGGAGGAGTACGGGGACAAACATTGTGACACGAGAATTTTATATATAAGATATAGATTTATTGTTGCAGGTTCTAGAGGGAACACATAGGAAACTACTGAGATATTGGTACGAGACGATAACTTATCCTAGAATCATGGCACTTGGTGAACAATTTACGATTAACAAAACAACAATTTACGATTATGTGTTTCAAGATTTGTGTTTTATTGCGAATTTAAACTCAGTCAGAGATATATAAAAGGTGTCAAGATTCGAAGTAACTGTATTCCATATTAAACGTAAATACTTGCCTATTTCTTTGTCAGCTCTGAAGTTTTTATCCTAAAGAATTTAAACTCAGGATTTTAAATCCGTCATTTGTAAATCAAAATAAATATCTCTGACCTTGATAATATATGGCACAATATCATAACTCGTCGTTTAGCACCTTCTTGAATGTATTGAAACTTGCTACAGACAGAAATACTAGACCTAAGTCTACCAATTATACAGGGTGTAAAAAAATGGTGTAGGACCCGTTAACTGGGGGCTCTACTCATCATACTGAACAATTTTCCCCATGGAACCCATAGTCAATTCTCAAAAAAAAAATGGTACCTCCATACCAAAATGCACAAAATTGGTCGATCAGCTGATCATATCAAGCGTAATTTTTTTTTGCGATTTCAGCAAAGTCGTAGAACAAAAGTTGTTCAGTATGATGAGTAGAAGCACCAGTTAACGGGACCTATACCAATTTTGTTACATCCTGTATATTCACTCCTTCTATCAATCGTTTATACGTCTGGATCAGTCAGACAGCGTGACAGCCGGACTGGCGCCTCTCTGGTTGCTAAGCAACGCGGCGCCGACGTCGTGTCCGCCGTCAGTCGTTACCTTAACGCTGCTGTGGAGGTTGGGGTTGCTGGATGTTGCAGGTTCGGTGTGATCCGTCTCGAAGGACCAAAAAAAAATTTGCAAATAAACTAAACAATTCAGGTGTAAGCGGGTCGTTAACAATTTTTAAAAAATACTTATTTGTAGTTATCCCACTTCTGCAGCATGAATCTTATCATCTTATCTTTTATTTTCTTAGATCCCACGTTGGGCTCTAGTGTCGCGCTACGCTTCACACTGGTGCCCTTAAGCCCGGCTCAGGGTAGTCGTAGCGGATAGGATGAGAAATTGCGATGGGAATGAAGCTGGAGGTGTAGATCTTTGGCCGGAACGTGGAAGGCGATGATGTAGGTACTCCAAGACAATGAATAAAAGTGCGACGACAAGATTTACGGGCAGTTTTAATGATGGTTTAAGTGAATGAAGTGTGTCAAAAATATGACGCCTACATGGTAAGATGAAATAGCATGAATTATTAACTTGGGTGATGAGAAGTTAAGGCTCATCCGTCCCTAAAATTAACAACTGGATTCACGATGTTTCAAACACCAAAAGAAAGAGCTTGGAAATAAATTTATTTGTTGTCAGCTCGTACTGCAACGTGGCTGTTACGTCAATCGCTGCGGACGAAACTTGCAAAAATTGTGATTTTCAATTCACTGTAAATAAAATAAGACTTAAAAAAAAATATAAAAAATACATTGTTTTAGCAATTAGAAGTTCATAAATTATCATAATTTTTTATATTAAAATTGCAGCAAATCTATGGTTACAGCTAGAAAAAAAGGGTGCACAAGAATATTTTTTTCTTTAGTTCTGTGTATTAAAACATAATTCGAGGAAATCAAAATCACTCCCATATCTCGTAAAATACTAAACAATTTTTTTTTTGATAAAAAAATCCTTAATTGAAGTAAAAAGTGGTTACCTACAAAGTTAGCCATTGCCGGCGGTATAAGCCTTAAAAAGAGAAACTAAAACGAGTTTTATTATACAATATGATAGAAAGATGAGTCTAGATGCCTAGATACATAGATACTTCAAGCACGCAATCCAACTCCTTTTTCCTGTTATGCTTTCCAAGAAGCTAATTTTGCTGTTCCACTAAAATACATTGATTGAATCCATTGAAAGATTTTAGGATTCATAATTTTTGTCCACTCAGATACCCTTCCAGCTTGCAGTACATCATTGGTGTCTCCATAACGTGGCATCAATTCCAACTTAACTGTCAATTTTATATCCCTCCCCAACGACATTGCGTGCGTAATACGTCTGGATATCACTTAGGCTTTATTATAGCGTTATCGCCTGAATCATCTACGTAAAAGGGTTAGGTGTTGAATGTAACTACATTTTGGGAAGGTACATATAGTAACAATGTTTTTGTTTCTTCCATGTTGTGAGATACAACAACAACACTTATTCAATTAATTCTCGTCATCATTGACAAAGCTGTTTAATAAGAGACTACAGTCTTAGATTTTCCTAATCTCTTTCTCTCTTTATCTCTCTCTCTTCTCTTATCGTGTAACAGAATTTTATTATCAGAGCTATCCAAGAGACCGACGGCGGTCACAGTTGTGCACTTAGCATCACCCACGGTCACGTGTGAGGCATTTGAATTTACACCTACGTATGTGTGCATAGCCATTTGCAACCTTTACGATTACACATATCTAAAATCAGATATGCACGTTTCTTCACAATATTTTTTTCCTTCTGTTAGTAAGTAAATGAGTAAGTGCCGTTCGCGGCGCAGAGTAATAGTCCAACAAAATGTAATTTAAATAATCTACTACCAGCTTTTGCTCGCGGCTTCGCTCGCGTGGGCATAGTTTTGTGGGCATGTCACTCAGGAATAATGTAGCTTTCTACTAGTGAAAGAATTTTCAAAATCGGTTCAGTAGTTCCAGAGAATACTTCCTATACACAAACAAAACCTAAAAATTTTACCTCTTAATAGTATTAAGTATGATTCTTAAGTTTAAACTACCAACAACACGATACAAGAGGAAGAAGGTAATGTAGGTACGTAAGTTTCGAGAAACACTTGGTCCGTTGACCGTCCCTGGAGTTGAACCCGGGACCTCTGGATATGAGGATATATTCGTAACCGTTGAGCCACCTCAGATCAAAGAGTTTCAGATAGAATGTTGCGAACTGTCAGGTTGAAGCTACTTTTTGAAACATGTGTGCGGTATCGATGTGTGTGCGTTTCTTCGACGACGTCACCCCAGTTTTGATGTATATGTGTGCGTGTACAGTGTACACACGGCGCTACATCAAGTTATACAAAACCAGTATACGCGGGCCTCGCAGTAACTTTTAACTATCTGAACTTTTATTTGATTTGAGTGAGCCGATGCTTTTAATTATTTCAACTTTTATTTGATCTGAGTGAGCCGATGCTTTTAATTATTCGAAATTTTATTTGTTTTGAGTGTGCCGATACTTTTAATAATCCTAACTTTTATTTGATCTGAGTGAGCCGATACTTTTAATTATCTGAACTTTTATTTGATCTGAGTGAGCCGATGCTTTTAATTATCTGAATTTTTTGATTTGATTTAAGTGAACCCATTACTTTTAATTAACTGAACTTTTATTTGATCTGAGTGAGCCGATGCTTTTAATTATTTCAACTTTTATTTGATCTGAGTGAGCCGATGCTTTTAATTATTCGAAATTTTATTTGTTTTGAGTGTGCCGATACTTTTAATAATCCTAACTTTTATTTGATCTGAGTGAGCCGATACTTTTAATTAACTGAACTTTTATTTGATCTGAGTGACCCGATGCTTTTAACTATCTGCACTTTTATTTGATCTGATTGAGGCGATACTTTTAACTTTTATTTGATCTGAGTGAGTCGATAATTTTAATTATCTGAACTTTGTTTGATCTGAGTGAGCCGATGCTTTTAACTATCTGAACTTTTATTTGATCTGAGTGAGCTGATGCTTTTAACTCTCTGAACTTTTATTTGATCTGATTGAGGCGATACTTTTAACTTTTATTTGATCTGAGTGAGTCGATGCTTTTAACTATCTGATTTTTTTTATTTGATCTGAGTGAGTCGATGCTTTTTAACTAAGTATCTGAAATTTTATTAGATATGAGTGAGCCGATGCTTTTAACTATCTGAACTTTTATTAGATCTGAGTGAGCCGATGCTTTTAATGAGTTTTAGTGGTAGAGAACTAACTCAATAGACAAACGGTGTAAAAATAAATCTGTGAGCAGAAGGAACTTCCAGGCAACTGTAACGATACCAGCTTTTGCTCGTGACTTCACCCGCGTGGACATGGTTTTTATGACTGTTTTTGAGGGTGACTGATGCGCGAGCCGCAAGCAGGTCCCGAGCGTGGACATGAGTTTTCTCTAGATCCCTCAGGAACTATATCGGGCTATTCTGATTAGCAGTCTATGTCACTCCCCACCCCCTCAACCTATTCTGTATAAAAAGCACTTCAGTCCGTTCCGAGATTACCGCTCTACCACACCTATCCATCCACACATATCTTATCATTTCAAACAAAAGACATCTACGCGAGCGAAAGAAAAATCTTCTTTTTTTGTTCAGTTCGGGCTCCTTAGTGCGAGTACGACTTGGTCGCTTTTTTATCATTTGTTGTTGTATTTCAAGATTAGTACTATAATCACACCAAGATTCACGCTTTTATGTATTGCCGTTTTTACGACAGAGCAAAAGCAAAAAAATAACAATGAAAAACAGGTTTCATATGAGGCGACTCGCCTATTTTTTTATTATTTGTTTGTAAATTCACCATAATAATACATATTCTGTTAAAATTTCCGTCAGCTACCTATAACGGTTCCAAAAATAACAACCTATTAATGGTCAAAGTCCGACAACCTTTTAACGGGACACTGTTACTAAGCCTACACTCTCCGTCTATCTGTCCGTCCGTCTGTATGTCCGACGGTCGGATACGGTTAATTGATACGGAACCCTAAAAAGAAAGAGCCACAACAAGCAAAGTTGATTAAGCTTAGATTAATACTCCTGCAATAGGGTAACTACTCCTCATTTGTATTGTGAGTATTGTAGTGACGAAAGCAGAGTGCCAACGAGTACCAGCATCAGGTGCAGCCTTCCTGCGTGGCCCTTCGCGCTAAACATTAAACCCTCGATAATCGAATACGAGTTAAACTCGTCAAATTGGGCATTGGCGAGCTCCCCCGAAGCCTCGACCACCCATTGCCATTGTCCAGTGTCACTGGACCAAGGAGTTTGTGAGTTTGTGTTGTATGCGATAGTGATGCGATATTTTTCGATTTCAGCGACAACGATAACATTTTTTGGTAACTGAAATTTTTATTTTTTTAAATTAAAAAATTGAGTGCGTTTGACTGCAACTCATCTGATGGAAAGTGATGATGCAGTCGAGGAAAATGTAAAAAATAAATAATGTAAATGTTTGAAATTGTAATCAATATTAAGATAGATAAGAAGTGTGAATGGAAAAGCAAACATTATTGCTAACTTTATTATATCGTTATGTGTACCTATTTAATACTTTCTAAAAAATATAAACAGACGAAAAAAATCACATAGAATTACAGAATGATGCAGTTTATTTTGATGTAGACTGTTTAAAGCTATGTTTTACTAGGTAAAGTTAACTTATTACATAATTGACGAAACCTTTAGTCGCCAACTGAGAAATTTGTTGGAAAACGAATTTTATTTTGTGAATATATTAACAGTTAACACAAAATTTTAATTTGTGTTACATTAGTTAAATTGTCATAATTCATTTAATTTTGATTTATATTGATATATATAATATTTTTGAAAAAATTTTGGACATTATTATCAATGTGTCTTATTTTGAATTTTCTTCTGATTATCTTTTTATGTTTGACTTTTGTACTTTCATATTTATTTTTATTTTGACGACCCGATTATCCTTTGACAATTTTTATTATGCTTTTTATTGTAATATAACATTAATAATATGAAAGAAATAAATCTTATCTAATCTATTGTTCTGTAGTTGTGAATTTAATATATTCAAATATATAGTTATATTGTTTGATAAATAAATAAATGAAATAAAAATTAATTTCTTCAGCTTTCCGTATTATTTTCATGCAGTGAGAATTTGGCTTTTGAAAACCTTTTTGACAGATCTTAAATATTTTTATCGTTACCTTTGAGTTAACGAGTAAGTTCGTAGTGTAGGTAACAATAAATTTTGTGCTTTGCTTCTACTAAGGCGATCAAAGTGCAAATTAAAAATGTGTGTTAGAGAATGAGTATTGACTATACTTTCAACCTATAAATGTTTTAGATCAGCTCAAATTATTGTTAAGAATCAGTTTTTCAAAAGCTTAGGTAGTAATAAAATCTCCGACATTTCTACTAAAGCTCCGAAAATCAAATTTAAAATGAGGTTACTAAATTACTAATACTTACTGCTTTTAATACTAGGTTACTGACAACTTTTGATTCTCATAAGTATACGAAAATTACCGACTCCAACTAAAGTACTGAACTTACGACTAAAATATTGAAAGTTGCGAAAACTATTTATAATTATTAATCTATTTTTAGAGCTTCAAAGTCAGACATGACTTTTTGCTATGATCAAAAGTTTACGAGCAAAGCTCGTTCTGGTGCTTCGCGAACCGCTACCGCAGCACGCTCACTTCGCTCGCTTGGCTTGTGCGTTGTCTATAATGTCAAACCTAACAGCTCGTCGCCTCGCTCCTCCTACGTAACCACTCCCTTTTTTGACTCCCACCTCGATGGCCATACTGCATTTTCATAATCAAGTAATTTTTTTTCAGTATTCAGTGTTTGTGTTGGAAGTTTAGTATTTTTATTCAATTTTTTCTTTAAAGTTATAAGAACCAAACATCAGTAACATGTATTTAATAAAGCTGTAGTATGCAGCCTTCAGAACATCTCTTATCTCTTTTCTCATCTTCGTTTTCGTCACTACATTTTATCGTTTACCAGTGACATCGATAAACTCTTTCTCACAATAATTCACATCACTATACTGACCACAACAAGCTTACGCCGCCCGTGGGAAACTCGGACTCAGCGAGATTAATCCATAAGGCGACGCTTCACTCCACTTTGCATACTTTATTTATGTTGTCGAGTGTACCGCGTCCTGCTTTCATTATAATTTAGTGAAATGTATGACAAGGTGTTATTAAAGAGAGAAAGAATAGTTTGAAGCAGAGAAGTCTTGTAAGCAAACTTATCATTTTAAGGTTCCGCACCAGGTAACGGGACCTTATTACTAAACTTGCGCGGTCCGTCTGTTCATCCGTCTGTTCATCCGTCTGTCTGTTCGACTTTTACAAGGCAGTATCTTTTGAACCGAGATAAGTAGCTTGCTAAAATTTTCATAGAGTAGGTTTTATTATAGAAGATTTAATACTAAAAAAAAAAGCGTCGGTGGCTCAACCGGTAACGACTCGGTCCATCTAACCAGAGGTACCGGGTTCAAATCTGGACGGCCAATGTACCAATGAGTTTTTCAAAAACTTACGTACATACTTACCGATTGCTTTAACGGTGAAGGAAAACATCGTGAGGAAACCTGCACACGCCTGCGAAGAAACTCGAAGGTTGTGTGTGAAGTCGACCAACCCGCACTGGGCCCGCGTGGTTGACTAAGGCCTAGTCGCCCTGATTCAGGGTAGGCTCGAGCCCCTCGCTGGGGACGTATATGAGCTGTAATGATAATACTAAAAAATAATAATGAAAAATCAAAGAGTGACCACCCAACAAGAAACGTGTTTTTTAATGTTTTTTTTTGCTTTATATAGTAAAACGTGAAACTTAGTGCGTATATTGCGCTAATTCTCAAGTAAAACAAGAAATAAGTAATGAGAATGTCCCTCGCGTTGATGTTTTTTGTTTGAAATGAATAAGTATCATTAACCGCCTCCGTGGTGTAATGGTTAGTCCGTTTGCTTCACACCAGAAGGGCGCGGGGTCGATTCCCGGTGGGGTCTACTTAAGACTCGATTTGGTTGGTGGTTTAGGGCATTTTCTAAGCCCGCCTGGCTAGCTACCACCATCTTATCTAAGTTTTGCCGCCAAACATCAGTATTAACAACATTGATGTGATCCGGCTTGAAGATAAGATAGCCAGTTCTCCATTGCGTTGGGGAATCTTGGTAAGCTCGCTTCCATCTTCGGCATCATCGTCACTTACGATCAGGTGTGATGATACCAAGGGCTTGCCAATTACGAATAAAAAATAAAAACAATCTTTTGTGAAGAAGTGTGGTGTCATAGAACCCTCGGCCGGTGTTTATTATTGACCGTCTTGAGTGCTACCGTATGCTACCATACCTCTTCTCAATGTTCTGTAGGTTTCGCCACATAGTAAAGTAACAGTTTGGTTTGACTATAATATTCATTTCATTTCGAACATATACAATTTTCCAGAAACTCTGCCTTATTTAGTTTCTTTACAAGACAACATGCCCTTACTAATGATTTCTTCCCATGAGAATCCCACGAACCCGAACCAAGCCATCGGCACCCGCTCCCTGATCCTTCATTGGCTCACAGCGCTATTTAAACTCGTCTTCTACACCTTAGAAGCGAATATTGCATTCCTCGCATTCTATGTTTTGCGTGGGGTACAACTCAGGTACTTGGGAAGTTTCGTGAATTCCCTCTTAAGATATATTAATCATAACCAAAGTAACCGACATAGCTCACAGAATCGCTAAACTGAAGTGGCAGTGGGCAGGGCACATATCTGGCAGAACAGATAGCCTTTGGGGTAGTAAAGTTCTCTAGTGGCGACCGTGCACCGGAAAACGTAGGCAGATCTCCCACGCGGTGGACCGACGACCTGGTGAAAATCGCGAGAAGCCGATGGATGCGGGCAGGGCAGAACCGGTCGTCGTGGAAATCCTTGGGGAAGGCCTTTGTCCAGCAGTGGACGTTTTTCGGCTCATATGATGAATCTACATATAGGTACCTGGTTAAAAATGTGAAAGTTCGTTTTAAAAAAATCCCTGTCAGTTTTTCAACGATTGATTTGAAACTTTGTACAGTTGTTGTGGGCACACACTGAAAGGTTTCTGGCAAAAAAAATGCGGTCGGAACTGCGGTGCGGAAAGCTAGTAATAGAAATTACTATGTATTAAGATTAAGTGGACTAAAGAGGGGAAACGGAACAGATGAGTACTCGACAGAGACCACGTTAAGTCTAGTACAGTAATTTGCGCAAAAACTGGATGCACAAAGTCCTAGGTGAGCCACAACAGAGGTATACTTTGACAATAAACTTGATTCTTAAATTACTATCCACTTCTCTATAAGGATGGTATAGCGGCAGGACCATAGATAGTCCCTACTTGCTAGCGTCTTTATTGCGTTAGTAGGAATAATAATGGCCTCTTATTGTGGATGGTTAGTAAAAGAGAATCCAATAAATTACAATTACAAATTACCAAATTAGATCCCTCCGGACTTTTTTACAAGCTTTTATTTAGTGTCACCTGTCCCGGTGTCTGTAATGAAATCTTGCAAGTTAAATTTGACCCACTTCCCGGTTCCAAATTGAGCTGAAATTTTGTATTCATATGTTTAACGCGTGACACTAAAAGCTTATACCAAAAAGCTTATAGGTTTTCAAAAATTTTACTTTTTATCGTTCTCAGTTATGCATAATTTATATCTCGTACTCCTGTTAAGCGAGTGGACTTACCAATAAGCCACGGTGGTGGTCGGTATATCATAAACTAAATTAGACGCAGAGCATGAGCGGTGATATTCATATCTTCCTTAAATATTTAAGTGCTGAGGTACCTACATTCGTCACCTCGCGTGATCTCTTCACTTGCACCGCACACTAAGCCAGTCGATGTGAGAATTTGCATCGAATGGAGCCCGGACAGGTACGGCTAACAAACACTAGTGTTGTTCTATATTTATTGTTTATTGTCACTGTCTGTCCTGAAACACTCGCTGTAGTTTTACTTTTACGGAACTGAAACATTATCAGTATGGGGCAGTTGACTACTGGTCATTTTATGTACTTTTTACAAGCTTTTATCCTACTTCACCTATCAAAGTCCCCACCGAGGGGCTCGAGTCTACCCTGAGTTAGGGCGATCGAGCCTTAGTCGACCACTCGGACCCAGTGAGGGTTGGTTGACTTCACACACAACCTTCGAGCTTCTTCGCAGGCGTGTGCAGGTATTCTACTTCACGACGAGTTTATTCTTTTAGGGCTTCGATTGAGCCAAAATTTGGTAGCCGTGCTGTCGGTGACAGATTCTTTAGGTATTTTGTAGGTGATCTGATGATGAATTTTGATGGAATGGAATGGAATTTGGAAGTAGAATCAAGGTTCGAGGATGTTCTTTTATTTTTAATAGAATCGTAGAAAGTACTATGCTCGCCTTTTTTAAACTTGGAAACGTGTATTTATATTCACATTTGGAAATGAGGATTTATATTCACATTTGGAAACGTGTATTTATATTCACATTTGGCACCGTGAGCTTTTGAGCATAACTGTTTTCAAATAAACGCTTGTACCCAAAAGTTTTTAGGTTTTTCTTCAATAAATTTAAATTTGGAAACATGCATTGTGGGGTTCCAATAATGCATGACCAAGAACAATAATGAACGGCTTGTGTACCTGGTGTACAAATGAATGAAAATGAAAATGAAAATTTTATTAACAACATGTTCTGTTGCACGTTAATGTACTTAAAATACAATTGAAATATTGAATTGAATGTAAATTGAATGTAAAAATGTTTTTTGGTTGGTGGTAGGGCATTTTCCAAGCCCGCCGGCTAGCGATCACCATTTTATCTAAGTCTTGCCGTCAAACGTCAGTGTTAACAACATTGATGTGTTCCGGCTTGAAGATAAGATAGCCAGTTTCCCCATTGCGTTGGGGAATCTTGGTAAGCCCGCTTCCATCTTCGGCATCATCTTCACTTACCATCAGGTGAGATGATGCCAAGGGCTTTACCAATTGTGAATAAAAAATAAAAATTAGCAAAAAATGCTAATATCATCTAGGCGTGATATCATACTTTCATCAAAGAATACTAAATATTATTTCATCTTCATTGACGTAATTACTAATTTAATGATTTTGATAATTAACATTGACGTACGTACATATACAGGGTGTAACGAATTTGGTGTAGATGGTGTAGTATGATGAGTACAAGCCCCAGTTAACGGGTCCTAAACAATTTTTTTACATACAGTTTTTTTTTTTATACAGGGTATCGATGACTTGGAGGAAAATAAAGCGACTCAGTTTTTAAAAATTTCTTAAGGAGTTAAATTTTATGAACAATAGATCATTGTTAATTTATTTTTACCCGACTTCCCAACGTAAGTATATGTATGTATGACTATTTTTTGGCTGAGCTTGTAGCATAACGGCTTGATAAATTTTAGAGCGAAATCCCGTGAGTGAAATAGGACACATTCTGAACAGTCTGGTTTTTAATTTTTAACTAAATTAGGTTGCAGATGCAGTAAACTGCTTAATGCAAATGGAGAATTAGGACTGTTAAATGTAGGCGTTTCCTTTTGCACTTAACATTGCGCGATCTTGATTCACATGCATCCAACAGCTTCCTCAAAATTAACATAGGGCATTGCTGCGCTAGACATGCCGTAGTTCTAACGCCGGCCGGAGAAGTAATATTGACAATTTGAAATGTTAACAATTCTATCTTAATTGTAATCTGTGACTGACCTTACGTCTTATATTGATATTATTTTTCACTGACTTGATTTGAATTTATTGAATTTAATTTATTTTCATTTATTGTGAACTATCATTTTCTGTTTCCGGTTCCGTGGCTGCCTGAATAAATCATTATTTTGTTTATTATAATTATTATCATAAAAATTCCAAATTATTATTTGGTGTCGGTGCACTATGTTTTATAATGACCAATTTTTTACATCCTGTATATCGATGATTTGACGTAAAACAAAGCGAGTTTATTTGATTTGGAATCATCTCACCTAATGGTAAGTGACGGTGATGCAAAAAATGGAATGAGTGAATATTTCTTATTTAATTCTTCGCTATTGGCAGTCATCTCTACATTCACTTCTTTTTTACTCATATCGTCTTTCACAAAGTCCATCTATCCTTTGTTAGGTCTTCTGTACCTTTATACCCATCCACATTCATACTCATCATTCCTCACCCCTTTAGGTCACATGCCTTTCATCCCTCCTCATTACATCTCCAAACCATGACAAGCGATTCGCTCTTAATTTAACCGCCTTTGTGGCGTAATGGTTAGTCTATTCGCTTCATACCAGGAGGTCGCGGGTTCGATTCCCGGTGGGGTCAACATGATAGACTCGGTTTGTTTTTGTTTGGTAGCAGCAGGGCATTTTCTAGCCCGCCTGGCTAGCTACCACCATTTTGGTAAGCCCGCTTCCATCTTTGGCATCATCATCACTTACCATCAGGTGAGATGATGCTTACCATTGTGAATAAAAAAAAACAAAAAAAAACCACAGTCACTGGTGCTACAACCCAACCTAATCCAACCGTCAAACCGCTCGCTTCTGGTCAGTTAACCTGTGTGATCGACCCAATCACGCAAGTCGCACTGAGCTACGAGCTAGTCGGAATTAACATCTGTGTCAAACATAAGAATAATAAAATTTTCTATTCTCTTTACTTGTATGTATCACAATAAAACTGGTACGTGTTTACCGCCCTTTATAGCGGATTACATACAAATTGTATGAACTACCGAGAACTTGTGAGGTGGGTGCAATAAAAGGGGCTCCTATTGGAATGACGACAAGGACACGTTCGGATGTCTCTCCGTTTGTCGGGAGTCACGCATTTGCTGCTACGTAACAGTCACCCACCAGTTATACAGGATAATGGCAGGCGATAATGCAAGTTAAGTAAATAGAAGTGGGGTTTGTATTAATCGCGTGAACTTATAATTTAAATCTGTTGCGATTATAGATTACTGAGGGCAAAAGATAGAGAGGCAGACCACGCATAACCTGGTGTAATAATAACATACAGAGTTAACCGGAATTAAGAGGTCGTTTAATGCAAAATGTTTGTTCTCCTCACACTCGCATGATTTTTGACTTGCCATCCCGTTTAGACAACACAGTCGGTGTCGCAAAAATTGAGATTTTGTTGAATTCATCGAAAATAAAAAACTCAAACGGTTTTTCGGTCACCTTTGAAGGTGTTTGTGTTATAACATATTTAATGTTTATACGAGTTGTAATGTGAGTACACAATTGATATTATTGTAATTTTGGAGGGTACTTGGTGATTTATTTTTACCAAGGATACTATGAGCAATGGTCAGCACTCGATCAGATAGTCTGTTATATGTATATATTTATAAAAAATGTAAACTAAGCTTTAATCAAATAAATCATTCCATAAATGTTCATTTTGATTTATTCCCCATCTTAACGACGCAGCCACTCTATATAGTAAAGGAGACATGGAGAGGAGTTACTGACTCTTAGAAGAAGAAAAAGACATTATTACTCTTATGTAGATACCGTCATCATTCTCTCACCTTAAACCTTAGATTGGAACGTGTTTGATCTGATAATGATGGACAATCGTAGTTTTTTTTTTATTATTATTCACAATTGGTAAACCCTTGACAACATCTCACCTGATGGTAAGTGACGATGTTGCCGAAGATGGACGCGGGCTTACCAAGATTCCCCAACGCAATAGGGAACTGGCTATCTTATCTTTTTGCCGGAACACACCAATGATATCAACATTGATATTTGGCGGCAAGACTTAGATAAGATGGTGGTAGCTAGCCAGGCGGGCTTAGAAAATCCCTACCACCAACCAAACCGAGTCTTACAATTGACCCCGCCGGGAATCGAACCCGCGACCTCCTGTGTAAAGCCAGTGAACTTTGCCTCTGGGCTACGGAGGTGGTTAAGTGTAGACGTTAACGTTATATAAGGATATTTTTTTCTTTCAGAACACTTAACTTCATCTCATATATCGAGGGTATTCTGGCAGAACCAAAGTATACAAAGGCATACCTTAATTTTTTCTGTTTTTTTATCTGGCAAAACCGTATAACCCCAGAAGCTTTTATTACTGTGCTTTCGTCCTTGTAAAGCAGTTATCTAACATTTTTTTCGTTTAACCTTAAAAACAAAAAGTGATATAATCTCTTATGACACAACAAAATAAAACAACTTAAAGCAAATAAATACTTACTTACTTACTTACTTACTAACATGAAGAATAAAATACAGTGATAACAAAATAAAAGCATTGAACTCATTTACTCATAAAAACAACAGACAAGCAAAATAAAATAAAGATTTTCAGCTTATTTACGAATTTCAGGTACTTAAAACAAAATGATTGCACTACCTTGATACCAACTTTATCTTTTTCGTTCACTTTTAATGACAATCAGTATATAAATTAATGAATCAAAACTCCTAAAATAACAAATCTAACTACAAGTACTAATACCATGTTGTCATCATGCTTCACCTATAAACTATGATCACCCACAACTTAAAGTGCTCTTTTTCTCATCATGACATATTGTGCACTTCTCCGGTGCTGCCAGAGTACCCTCGATATAACCTTAACTTTAACATATATAAGATAATTTTATACCCTGCATAACTTCATAACTTATTCCTCCTTCAAAATATCTATACCTCATCCAATTTAGGAAGCCCAATCTTACGTAACCAGGAATGCCGTACACAATTAGAATGCCCAAGACACGGGCCTGCAAATTAATCGGGGCCCCGTAATCCCCCTCGTTAGGTGCGGAGAGGTGAGGGGCGGAGGGGTAGAGGGGGAGGACCACCGCCGCGTGCGCCGGCGCAAGGCTCTGTAATCTGAGCGCGCGAGCAGTAGTAAGGGTCTTTATTGCTGTGGTGTTTTGTAGAGAAAGGTCTACTTATTTTTAACTTTAGAAATTAATTTTTTTAAATTTAAGACTAGATTTTCTCATACATTTTCCTGTAATTTATGCATAAAACCTCATGTAATGTGATTTGTTAAGATTTTGGGCCCAGTAGTTTTAGAGATGAGAGAGGTGGGGGGAAATGGTAGATTTTTAACAATTTTCTTAAATAACTGCAGAACGATTTATCTTGATTATGAAAACAATATGTTCACTTTCATTTGGTATGTCAAACAATATATTTTGAAAAAGAAAATTAGAATTTTTTTCATTAGCCCCTTAAATTTTCTAATAAACCCCCCAAAATTGGCCCCCCTGTTTAGAATTAATTAATTTACGTTACACGTAATTAGGTTACCAACTTTCAAATATGTACCAAATACGAGCAATTTGGCTGTGGCATACGGACGGGCAGACAGACACACGAGTGATCCTATAATGGTTCCGGTTTTACCTTTTGACGTATGGAACCCTAAAAATGGCAAGTGTTGGTTTTGATTTTCTGCAGTAAGTAGGTATGTACCTACTTATCTGTTACAGTACATTAGACTTAGGCTACCAGAGCCAGTCAGAATCAAAATACAGTGTAAACTCTATATAGCGACACGGGCATTTTGTGACGTTATTGAGAGTTTTCGTTATACAGAGAGAAATTAGCGACAAAGTAAACAAAGTGGAGCCAAAAAATTTTACGTTTTAAAGAGTGAATCGTTATATCGAGTGACGTTTTACAGAGTTTACACTGTAGATGGTCCCAGGAACATCAAAATGACGCAATTTTACCTTTAGTAAATTATGCACCGTTAATTCCGAATTAATAATTAATTAATCTGTATATTCTTCTAATGTGTGATGGAAGTTGTAAACAGATATAGCTTTTTAAGTGTACTTAAAATAAATCAATATGAGCATTCCAATCAATCTTGTTATAGCACAACAAACTGTTCTGCAGAAAACAGCAAAAAAGGCCCTTGCAATTTTTTTACTCTTTTATTACCATCGCGTTGCCTCCAAAATTGAGTTGTACAGCTTTCGCGTATTTTTTTCTTGTTTTTTCCTTTTAATTTTATACTCTGTGACTTTTTGTTCCTCCCCGGCGGTCGGCGTAATCATTTGCGTTGTTTACCTATTTATTTATTTATAAAGCCTTAATAAGCGGCTTACACTTGATTGATAGTCAAGGCCTTGGTGGTTTTTGTGAAAAATAATGTAATGAGAAGTATGTCATTTTTTACCGGACAACCCAACAAGGAAGGTAAAGTTTTCGGGTGTATGCTGGTTCAATTCAATTCAATTCAATTTATTTATTCCACTAACAAAATAATTTGTGTAGGAAAACAATATTAAACACAACCCCACATCACGCATTATCACACATACAATACAATAAATCATTAAACATAACAAGAGTATAAAATAACAATACAGTCGCTAACTACAAAACTCATCAATAATATACTAATAGCATTTTTCCAACAAAAAGCGCTGGATAAAAGTTTCTGGAATACGTGCACATTACTAATTGCTTTCAAGTTGGATGTCTGGTACAGTGTGTTGTACTTATATATACGTCCCCATCGAGGGGCTCGAGCCTACCCTGAATTAGGGCGATCAGGCTTACTAAGGTCGACCACGCGGGCCCAGTGCGGGTTGGTCGACTTCACACACAACCTTAGAGTTTCTTCGCAGGTATGTTAACTGTGGTGTTACTATTGTCAGCACAGAGCACAGAATCACATCGCAGGGCGCGAGAGAGCGTATTCCGTGCTCTGTGATTGTCAGTCTTGGAATTATTAAGTGGGGAATATCACATCTACGCGTCGCCAAACGAGTTCGCCTGTCCTCTGGTGTTTCATATTTTTCCGGCCATTTTACTAGATACGAGTTTGTTAACAACACAACTATACGAGTATGCAGACTAGGTACAGTTAGAACTTTAAGCCTACAAAATTGATCTTTACAGGACTAGCTTTTCTCGCTTCGCTCGCGTGGGCTTCGTTTTTATGACTGTATTTGAGGGTGAGTGGTGCGTGAGCCGCTAGCGACTCGCGAGAGTAGACAGGAGTTTACTCCAGATCCCTCGGGAACTATATATCGGGTGATTAGCCAGTCTTTGTCACTTCCTACCTCCTCAACTATTTCTATGCAAAAAATCACGTCCCCGTTGCGAAGCCGACGTGCGCGATCCCTCGGGAGCTATCTCGGGCTACGCTTATTAGTAGTATAAATCATTTTCCACCCCCTCAATCATCTCGGTGCAAAAAAATACACTACTATATTTGCTCCGTTGCGATGTTAAAGAAATCAACCAAAAAATAAAAAATTTTCAGTTCCCTGAGGAATAGTACCGGACTATGCTATTTTCAAGGAACAAAAAGTAGCCTATTTCCTTTCCCATGACACAGGCTACTTGCATACCAAATTTCGTCAAGATTGGTTGGGGTGTTGAAGCGTGAAAAGGTAACAAACAAACAGACAAACACATTTTCTCATTTAAAATATTACCACAGATAAGATACTATTTACTTCATATATTAGTAAGGAGTAAACGGCTCAATGGAATTTGGAATGCGTGGTGTCGTTAGGTTCGTCTTAATCCCGTGAGTGACACTGAATATTTTTTTAATCAGATGTCAAAAAGGAGGCTTGTAAAACTTCTGACAGTGGGTTTCCCACTAGCCTTGCAACCTCCAACAACCCGGAACAGGCCCCCGTTTATGGGGTATGCCTGATCTTCCCGAGTTTGGGAAGAGCCCCATACCCCAGTAGTGGGGTTAATAACTATGATGTGTACACGGTCTTTAATCATCATCACCAAAAAATTAACTCCTTTTTAACCCCCGACGCAAAAAGGGGGGTGTTATACCTATATAAGTTTAATCATTTATTCTCAGGTAACTTAGTTTAGTTTCTCTGCGTGATCGAATCAGAAACGAGGAGATCCGTAGGAGAACCAAAGTAATCAGCATAGTTCTCAGAATCGCTACATTTAAGTGGCAGTTGGCGGGGCACATAGCTCCTAGGACAGATGGCCGTAGCGGCAGTAAAGTTCTCGAGTAGCGACCGCGCACAGTAAGACGTAATGTAGGCAGGTCTCCCACTCAGTGGACCGATGACCAAGTGAAGGTCGCGGGAAGCCACCTGGATGCGGGCAGCGCAGAACCGGTTGTCGTGGAAATCCTTGGGGGATGCCTATGTCCAACAGTGTACGTCCTTCGGCTGATACGATGAACTTAGTACTAAAAGTACAGACCCATTGATATATAAAAACTTATACATAAAAATAACATGGCATAGATACTATAGGTAAATGTCATACATTATAGGTATGTTAGTAATTTAGTATCCAACTTAACCTATGTTAGTAGTATTTGAAGACGCGTAGACTGGCATGGTGCCTCGGAACCGTCGAAACACGACGTCCTTCGGCCAGAAGTCGGTGCTGGCGATGGTCTGCAGCAGAGGCTTCGGCACACGCACCACGCATACGACGTGAAGTGCACGTAGTGGTGCGACTCCAGAGGTAACACCCGCAGGCCGTAGCCGGACTTCTGGCGGACTTACTCCGTCACGTCCTCGGCAAGTCACGTAATATGTAATTATAGCGGATTTACTGACAAATAATAAAAATATTAAATATTTATAAAAACCGGCTTAGTGCGAATCAGAACCGCACAGATAGGATTCCGTACCGTCATACTAGATGGCGCTAGTTTCTTCATTTTAAAAAGTTTTTAGTGTGAGCGTCTTCACACCGGCTTAGTGCGAATCAGAACCGCACAGATAGGATTCCGTACCGTCATACTAGATGGCGCTAGTTTCTTCATTTTAAAAAGTTTTTAGTGTGAGAGTCTTCACACCGGCTTAGTGCGAATCAGAACCGCACAGATAGGATTCCGTACCGTCATACTAGATGGCGCTAGTTTCTTCATTTAAAAAAAAAAATTAGTGTGTGTGTGTGTTTTTAGTAGATATTTGTAGTTATAGCGGCAACAGAAATACATTATCAGTAAAAATTTCAACTGTCTAGCTATCACGGTTCATGAAATACAGCCTGGTGTCAGACGGACAGACGAAGTCTTAGTAAATAGGGTCCCGTTTTTACCCTTTGGGTACGAAACCCTAAAAATGAAGGGTAATCTGCATACAATAAACGTGTTTGTTCTCTATCATAAAAACGTAAAGACCTACAAGTGTCAAAATTTAGGCTATTATATTCTTCATCTTATCAGCTCATTTACGTCCCCACCGAGGGGCTCGAGCCTACCCTGAATTAGGGCGATCAGGCCTTAGTCGACCACGCGGGCCCAGTGCGGGTTGGTCGACTTCACACACAACCTTCGAGTTTCTTCGCAGGCCTGTGCAGGTTTCCTCACGATGTTTTCCTTCACCGTTAAAGCAATCGGTAAGTATGTACGTAAGTTTTTGAAAAACTCATTGGTACATTGGCCGTCCAGATTTGAACCCGGTACCTCTGGTTAGATGGACCGAGCCGTTACCGGTTGAGCCACCGACGCTTTATATATATATATATATATATATATATATATATATATATATATATATATGTAAATAAATATATATTTAACACCCAGACACAGAGCAAACAAATCTGCTCATCACACAAATGTTTGCCCTGGGTGGGGATCGAACCCACAACCCTCGGATCATCAGTCAAGAGCAGTAACCACTGAGCCATGTATTTAAACGTATATAAGTATGTATATCAGTCTCTGGTTCCTATAACACAGGGAATCCTACTTTGGGGCCAGATGACGATGTGTGATTTGTCCCAGAATATTTATTTATTTATTTATTTATTTATTTATGTATCGTACTCGATCTAAGGATCCCGAATAAAAAAACAACATTTTTCAATCGCTCTCATTTATGGCTGTAGATTGAAATTAATAATGTATCATTGTATGATGTAGGTACTCGTTTAAGATATTGTGATGCGTCGTGATAAAAGCGTCGGTGGCTCAACCGGTAACGACTCGGTCCTTCTAACCAGAGGTACCGGGTTCAAATCTGGACGGCCAATGTACCAATGAGTTTTTCAAAAAACTTACGTACATACTTACCGATTGCTTTAACGGTGAAGGAAAACATCGTGAGGAAACCTGCACACGCCTGCGAAGAAATTCGAAGGTTGTGTGTGAAGTCGATCAACCCGCACTGGGCCCGCGTGGTCGACAAAGGCCTGATCGCCCTGATTCAGGGTAGGCTCGAGCCCCTCGGTGGGGACGTATATGAGCTGATATGATGAAGATGTGATGGTACAGAACCTATAGTGAGCAAGTCCGACTCGTACTTGGCCAGTTTTTCTCCGTACAAACATTGCATAATTTCAAGGTAACTTGCACTGTACAGGGTGTAACTAAATTGGTGTAGGTCCCGTTAACTGGGGCCTCCACTCATCATACTGAACAACTTTTGTTCTACGACTTTGCTGTAATCGCAAAGAAAATATTTAACTCTTCATACAAATCGATCAGCTGATCAACCAATTTTGTATATTTTTTTTTGAGAATTGACTATGGGTTCCTTTTGGGTAATTAATCCAGTTAACGGATCCTACAATTTTTTTAAAGCCTGTATAAGTATACCTAAGAACGATTAAAAGGAAACCAAGATTTATTGTAGCTTCGAATTCTTTCTATAGTGTAATGAGGTTATTTAAATACATAATTTTTAAAAGTAGGCTCGTAGTTCCGCAATGTCGATATAGCCTCATAACTCACAACCATAACTGAAATCTTTCTTGATTTTCCTGTCGATCTTAGGAGATTATATGGATCATAAAGTGCAGATAAGAAAATATTGTATTTTCAATTCTACGTTATGTTTACATATTATATCTACAATAGATACGTGTTGCCGGGGCGTTTCATCGCTTGCCTACAATAGATACGTGTTGCCGGGGCGTTTCATCGCTTGCCTACAATAGATACGTGTTGCCGGGGCGTTTCATCGCTTGCCTACAATAGATACGTGTTGCCGGGGCGTTTCATCGCTTGCCTACAATAGATACGTGTTGCCGGGGCGTTTCATCGCTTGCCTACAATAGATACGTGTTGCCGGGGCGTTTCATCGCTTGCCTACAATAGATACGTGTTGCCGGGGCGTTTCATCGCTTGCCTACAATAGATACGTGTTGCCGGGGCGTTTCATCGCTTGCCTACAATAGATACGTGTTGCCGGGGCGTTTCATCGCTTGCCTACGGAGAAACTGAGTTTAGGTTACCTCTGGGAATCGGAATAGAATCAGAATCGTTAAACTTACCTAAGTGACAGCAGGCGGGGCAAATAGCTCGTAGAACAGATGGCCGTTGGGGCAGAAAAGTTCTTGAGTGGCGACCGCGCACCGGAGACGTAACGTAGGAAGGCCTTGCACTCGGTGGATCAACCACCTGGTGAAGGTCGTGGAAAGCCGCTGGATGCGGGCAGCGCAAGACCGGTCGTCGTAGAAATCCATGAGGGAGGCCTTTGTTCAGCAGTGGACGTCTTTCAGCTGATATGATGATGGATGATGATAGGTTAGTTCAGTATGACACCGTAGTAATGAGCCCCGCCAGGCGGGGCTCCGTCGCCTCATTATTTTTGGAGCCCCGTTATGAAATGCCCGGACATTTCATAATGTTGTCAATTCTAAGGGTCACGACAGATTCGTAGCCTTGTGGGAGAGAGAGACTCTGATATCATCAATTTTTTGGAGTCAGATATCACAATTTAGGTAGGTGATCAAAATTTATATTTTAAGCCTTTTTTAAAGAAATCGATCAGTAACTTATACATATTTATTTACAATTTAGGTAGCGTACGCAGAAATAGGGACAAACAAAAATTAAACTAGATAAGAAAATACAGCTTATTTCTATGAGAAATTTCTACCAGTAGCCCTTGCAGAGAAAATTACAAAAGAAAATTACTCTTTAGGGTTCAATACCATATAACGAGACCCTATTACTAAAACTGTCTGTCCGTCCTTTTGAAACGTAACACGTAGCCGGATAATTTTTTTACAAAACAAATGTGCTATTAAGGTACATTTACTGACAAATAAAAAAAAAGTAATTAATTCGTGTTTTTTTTTTGTTTTTGCTCTAACGTAAAAAAGCGTGAAACTTGATGTTGATAAAGAGGAAACGCGGTCTAAAGAATATGTACTTGAATAAAATGTTGCTGTCTCTATTCTCCAGACCTCTCCGTATACAGCTAGAAAGGGAGAACTGCAGCACAGACCGGTAATAGGCACTAAAATTGACTAAAGCAGCATTTCGTAGTCCCCAATTTCCTCCCCCAAAACTTGAGTAATAAAATTTTTTTTTTCAAAAATAATTATAAAAAAAACGCTTTACCTATGCCTCTATGTTTTTATTTTTTTGGTAATATGCCTATTAATTTTTTGGTCGGTGTCTGAAAATGACGTTTCAATTGGACAGTTTCTCAGTTTTTGAAGGCTTCTACTTCCTATTATGAGTAGAATATGGGAAAAAACAAAATACAGGGGCAAGGCCATGGTAGATATATAGGTTTGATGGAAAAAAACATTTTGTCATTATCAACAAGGGACTAGGTACGTTTGTATGGAAAAAAACATTTTGTCATTATCAACAAGGGACTAGGTACGTTTGTATGGAAAAAAATGGCACCCGCTTTTCCTCTTAAGTAAAATAACAACTGTCAAACCACCTCCGTGGCGTAATGGTTAGTCCATTCGCTTATCACCAGGAGTTCGCGGGTTCGATTCCCAGCGGAGTCTAACATTGTAGGATGCGGTTTCGTTGGTGGTAAGGCATTTGCTAAGCTCGCCGAGCTATTTCCCACCATCTTGTCTAAGTCTTGCCGCCAAACATCTATTGATGTTTTCCGGTATGAAGATAAGATAGCCAGTTCTCCGTTGCGTTGGGAAAATATTGGTAAGCCTGATTTCATTCTTCGGCATCACGGTCACTCACATTAGGTGAGATGATGCCAAGTGCTTAACAAAAATGAATTTAAATAATCCGCCAAGCGACAGACAGACAGACTGACAACGAAGTGATCCTATGAGGGCTTCGACCAATCTAACGGCTATGGACCAGCCTACGCAAACAGTGGTTTTGATATATCACAATATCTTTTTACTAACACTAACTCCAGCAAAATAATAGTTCGTAAGTACTTTTACGGAAGCTTGCGCGTACTTCTGGAGGGTACTCGAAACACAACTTTCACGTATTTATTTCATTATCATATACAAAAAACACTTAAAAATCACTTTGCTGAATACTACACTATCAATATTTCAAATTTACAACCAAAAAACCGGCCAAGTGCGAGTCGGACTCGTGCACTGAAGGTTCCGTACTAAAAGATATTTGAGTACGAAACCATACAAACATCAACGACTAAAACAACCAGATTTAGGGACAAACTTTACACTGTAGTCGAAAATTTTTTTTTATCTAAGGTGTAACAAAATTAGCTGAAACTATTTTAACTGGCGCTTCTACCCATGAAACTGAACAACTTTCCCCGTGGAACCCATAGTCAAATCGCAAAAAAAATAATTGGCTCTCGCATACTAACTCGATCAGCTGTTCAATCAACTTTATAGTATAGGATGTCCAAATTTTTTTTGGAGATTTGACTATGGGTTCCATGGGGAAAGTTGTTCAGTTTCATGGGTAGAAGCACCAGTTAAAATAGTTTCAGCTAATTTTGTTAGATCTTATATACATTGATGTACGTCACGGTCAATTCTCCAGCTGCAAATGTAAGTTTTTAATTGCAAATAAATATATTTTTATGGAAAACGACTACAAATTTTCAATTTTCGGATTTTTTCTTTACTTGTGCTGTGAGAACTTGTTCTTTACTAAATTTCATGATTCTAGGTCGATATTCATTATTCATTCTATTTCATGATGAGTATAGGTTTTGATTTACTTGAGAATATCAAATAATACGTGACTTAAATGGTTACGGTCATGACCGTATCTTTTTATGGCTTTGACTTAAAAAGGGACCGTAAATAAGTAGGTATTCTATATTAATTATGACTTTTTTATATCCACAATTAGTAAGCCCTTGACATCATCTCACCTGATGGTAAGCGACGATGATGCCAAAGTTGGAAGCGGGTTTACCAAGATTTCCCAACGCAACGGGGAACTGGCTATCTTATCTTCAAGCCGGAATACATCAATGCTGTTAATATTGATGTCTTACGGCAAGACTTAGACAAGATGGTGGTAGCTAGCCAGGCGGGCTTAGAAAATTGCCTTACACCAACCAAACCAAATCATACAAAGTTAGACATCGCCGAAAATCGAACCCGCGACCTCCTGAAGTGAAGCTAATGGACTTAACCATTGCGCCGCGGAGGCGGTTAAAATATTTATATTTATTGATACCTCCACGCGTTTTTGAGAAAACGGTCTTGACAGACTGACAGACGGACAACAAAGGGATATCATTTAAGGGTTCCTTTTTTCCATTTGAAGTACGGAACCCTGAAAACCGCGAAATGTAATTTTCCGTATAATAAAATTAAAAAAAAACTTTTTTGTACAGTTCCCGCCAATAAGTCTGTCGACTTTTTATCTAGCATCTGTTTAAATTGTCAGTATCTCAATAGTAGTTTAAAAAACTGTTTTAATACCTAGTTATGTGCAGTCCCAATAGTCCCATACACTATTTTATCTAATCTACTTACCTACAACAAAACGCGTTATAGCGCCAAATCCCAACACATCACCGCGCTTGCGCTGAAGCGGACGGTGTCACAAACAGGTAAAAACAATGCTTTCACTGATCTCAGACATTTTAAGCAAGAATGAAAATTATCCACGAAATTCAGTAACTACAACAAAATGTATTCAATGAATGGCGCCAAAACCTAGCACATCACCGCGCATGCGTTAAAGCGGGCGCTGTCACAGACAAGTAAAAAATTGGAATGAAAACTTTTTGTAATGCTGTCAAAATGGCGCGAACCGCATGTGCGTTCCAATAAAAAAAATGGATATGGAACTTCGTTGGTGATATTAACTTTTTGGATTAACTTGTATCATAATGGAAAAAAATACTTTATAATATAATATTTTTATAATATTGTTTAATATTGCAAAGGTTGACTGGAAGAGATCCCTCTAAGGAATAAGTCCGCCTTTGTACTTAAGGTTTTTTTTAATACATTATTTTAAGTGTATATTTTGTACAATAAAGAGTTTACAAACAAACAAAAATTATTTTGTTAGAGAAATAATGTTTTAGTGTTTTTTTTTTATTTCGGTATTGTGTTTATAAAGTATGTCAATATACATTCGTTCTGAAGTTTATAATTCGAACTTTACGATATGAGAGTAGATAAAAAAATCTTATATTGGTACTCTATTGTTGGTGTAAAAACAAACTTAATGGCTCGTTTTGGTGTGGACCCGATAAAATATCTATAATGCAACCAGCCAGCTTCCGTATCCGCGTAATTCTCTTTGATCGCCGAGATTTAAATTTAGAACCCGCTCCACATTTGAATGTTGTTGCCATAGGATGAGTTATATTGTGTTTTGGCTTGTTTCTGTACTGTTCCGTTACAAATGTGATGTAATACAGAATCCCAACAAAAATAAATGTGAAAGGGCGCCAAGTTCGATACAAAAAAAAATACAGAGATATAAATGGGTAGGTACCAAGTCCTTTAGTGGTTCATAGCTACGGCACTTCAAATTGAAATATTTATCTTAGATATCTCCAAATAATAGACAATATATAATGTTTTTCAGTTGCTTAAACTAAAATTTGTTATGTTCTGTGCTACTATAATTTTAAACAAAAAAACCGTCTTCAAACTCACTAGTCGCCACTACGATTTTCGAAGATTCCCCTCGATTTCTCTGGGACGTCATCTTGAGATCCTGGTTTCCTTATCATGGTACCACCCTTGGGATATCTCCTTTCCAACAAATAAGGAATCATCAAAATCGGTTCATAAACGACGAAGTTATCCGCGAACACACATAAAAATTTAAATATATACGGTCGAATTGAGAAACCTCCTCCTTTTTTTAAAGTCGGTTAATAATGGTGTAACTTGGCAAGTTTAAACACTAGTATTTCCTATAATTCTATTAAAAATAAAAGACGATCCTGGGACTTTAATGCCATCTCCAAAATTCATCGTCAGAACAACTTCAAAATACCTAAAGGATTTATTTTCAGCGGGATTACGGCTTCGTAGCCAACTTTAGCTCAATCGGACTCCTGAAAGTCACTCTATAATCGATCGCAAATTTTGAAGTAGTCGCCCATTTTTCTACTTGGATTTTACTATTTGGAGGGCCAGCGTTTTGCACTTAATGTAATCAGCCAATTTTTTTAAAAAAATTTTTATTCACATTTGAAAAGCCCTTGGCATCATTTCACCTGATGGTAACTGACGATGATGCCGAAGATGAAAGCGGGTTTACCAAGATTCCCCAACGCAATGGAGAAATGACTATCTTATCTTTAAGCCGGAACACAGCTATATTGTTAACACTGATTTTTGGCTATTTTCCGTAAGTGAACGTATTTTATTGAGTTTATACCACTTTATTTTCAACTGATAGCATTCCTATAGGTTTTTCTGTAATCTACCTACAAGCAATGAGCTATATTACGTTTTTTTTTCAAAGTTTTATGCTCAGTAGTTTCGGAGATCTAGGGGGGAGGGACGGTCATTTTTCGTTTTCTTTCATGAAAAAAATCAAAACTTTTTATTTTACAATATAATTCTATCAATCTACACTAACATTAATATATTAATATTATAAAGAGAAAAGATTTGTATTTATGTGTGTAGGTTTATAATGAATAAACTCAAAAACTACTGAACCGATTTTAAAAATTCTTTCACTATTAGAATGCTACATTATCGCTGAGTAATAAAGGCTATATTTATTACAAAAAAGTAAGGGATCCTTGATTAAACTTCAGTAACGTGAACCAAGGTGTAAAAAAATTGATTAAAAATTTCTTTCATCGCATAAGCTACGGAAACTATTGATGATAGAACAACAAAATGTTCTACAATATAAGAGAACATAACAATACCTACAAAAAACTTCGAGATACTATACGTCCAACTATTGTAGTTATTTCACTATAACCACTTTTTACATTTTTAAAGTTAATAAAAAACTGAGCAAAATCAGACAATGATAACCATACCTTAGTATTAACTCTTATCCAAATAAATCATTTCATAATCAAAAATGTTTCGATACCTATACATAACCTTTTGAATTACTTAAATCGGACACTCCAATCAGAAAATATTAAAAATTTATGAAAATAAAAACTGCCACCGCGCAATGACCAGTGTGGCTCCAAGCAATGCAGCCGTAGCGTAGTAATAATATTTATAGAGGATGGATTTGTTTGTTTGCATTGAACAGGCTCCGAAACTACTGGACCGATTTGAAAAATTCTTTCACTGTTGGGAACTACACTATCCGCGGTTGTTATAGGCTATATTATATTTTTAAATAGGGATCCTTTCTAATACTGTAATCCAAGGTGTGTAAAAATTACCTAAAAATTCCTGCATTATCAACAAAAAGTAGTGTAGTGTGAAGTGTGTAGTGTAAAGGGGGTAGGGTGTAGGGTGAAGGGTGTAGTTTATAGTGTGTAGTATATTGAAGTGTAGTGCAATGTAGTGTAGAATAGTGCAGTTTAGTGCAGTGTAGTGCAGTGTAATGCAGTGCAGTGTAGTGCAGTGTAGTGTAGTGTAGTGCAGTGGAGTGCGATGTAGTGCAGTGTAGTGCAGTGGAGTGCAGTGTAGTGCAGTGTAGTGCAGTGCAGTGTAGTGCAGTGTAGTGCAGTGTAGTGCAGTGTAGTGCAGTTTAGTGCAGTGAAGTGCAGTGGAGTGCAGTGGAGTGCAGTGGAGTGCAGTGGAGTGCAGTGTAGTGCAGTGGAGTGCAGTGGAGTGCAGTGGATTGCAGTGTAGTGCAGAGTAGTGCAGTGGAGTGCAGTGTAGTGCAGTGGAGTGCAGTGGAGTGCAGTGCAGTGCAGTGCAGTGCAGTGTAGTGCAGTGTTGTGCAGTGTAGTGCAGTTTAGTGCAGTGAAGTGCAGTGGAGTGCAGTGGAGTGCAGTGGAGTGCAGTGGAGTGCAGTGGAGTGCAGTGTAGTGCAGTGTAGTATAATGCGGTACGAAGTTCGCCGGGACAGCTAGTTGAAAATAAAGTGGTAAACTCAATAAAATACGTTCACTTACGGAAAATTGTTCTAGTCATAATAGAAAATAGTCTATCGGTGTTCTTAAGGATTCATTTCGGAGAGTGTGTCCTGGAGCTTCACGACCTCATTCCCTCTCTCCATTTCGTAATAGCCAGTTCTCAATTGCATTGGGGAATCTTGGTAAGCCCGCTTCCATCTTCGGCATCATAGTCACTTACCATCAGGTGAGATGATGCCAAGGGCTTACCAATTGTAAATAAAAAAAACAAAAATATGTTTAAGATCCTGATAACAAGCCCCTTCATTTGATATATTATGACACAGTATGGTTTCCAAAACTTTTTTTAATTTACCCTGAAAATTATTTGTTTTGCAAATCTGTGTTTGGGTCATAGGATTACACCATCCTACCAAAGTTCACCTGATTTGGTACAGTAGATTCGGAGCAAATTGGCTGTGACAGACGGACGGACAGACAGACAGACGCACGAGTGATCCTATATGGAACTCTAATAAAAAGTAATTAAAAGATCACGTATTTCTATTCAGAGATTAGTGTGAGATCTTTGGCATAATAACATGGTAAGCTTTTAGTTTGTTTGATAATTTACCTGTCATTATTAAATGATACTTGGATATTAAGCCTCTGTGAAAATTCGGCAGAGGGTCTAAGATGGCCTTGATGTTAAATTATGATGTTAAAGTATCCAAAATAAAATATATTTGCTACTTTTAGGGTTCCGTACCTCGAAAGGAAAAAACACACAAAGGCACTCCGGAATGGCCGATTGAAGAGAAAACTTTCACTTGAAAAATAATGAAGACTGTCTCAAAAGGGCTTGTACCCAGAGACGTTAACAAGACTGTCTCAAAAAGCCTTGTATCCAGAGACGTTAACAGGTGTCGGTAACAGTGCCGGAAGTTCAATGATATCTCAAAAATGCCCAACGCGCCTTAAAAAGTTTTCACTTCGAAAAACCCTTATAGTATCACTTCCTTGTCCGTATGTCTGTCTGTTCTGACTGTCTGTCTGTCTGTCAAGACCCTTTTTCTCAGGAACGCTCGGAGTTATCAAGTTGAATTTAATATCAATTATATAGGTCTACGGTCCCTTGGAGCTGTAAGAAATTAAAGCTTCTAAGTCAACGCATTAAAAAAATACGGCCATTTTTGCGGCATATTATTTTGACACTCGTAAGTAAATCAAAACCTGTAGGTATAGAGTACTTCCCGTGGACCTAGAATTATGAAATTTGGCAGGAAGTAAAGTCTCGCAGCGCAAGTAAAGAAGAAATATGCGGATGAATTTCAGTAAATTTGTTATTGTGGTAAAGTAGGTATCAACTTACTTAAACCCGACAAGTGTGGATCGGGCACGTACTATGAATTTTGAACTGAATGAATTATTTTCTACTGTCGGTCTTGTTGATGTATATATAATATAAAAATGAAAGAAAAACTATTGTTGTACTCGATAATGGTTTAAGGTTTCCGTACGAAAAATGTATGTAGTACGGGACCCTTGGTGCGCGGTTCTGACTCGCACTTGGCCATTTTTTTTGGTTGGTAGGTATATATATACCCAATACCAACAGGTAGGGTTTTTCTCCAGTTTTTGGTACCCATATCTATATCGTTATTTAGCTAAAATCCTTGGCAGCTTCATAATTTCCTTATATTTAGTTTATACCTACTTAATCTTTCTTATCTTTCTACCTATAGGTTTCGCTTACGACATAATATATAGGATGTAACAAAATTGATGTAGGACAAGTGAACTGAGACATCTACTCTTCAAACTGAACAACTTTTGTTCTGCAGGTTTGCTGAAATCGTAAAATTTTTTTGAACTCTTCATACAAATTGATCAGCTGATAGACCATTTGTAACATTTTTGTATGGAGCGTCGAATTTTTTTTAGAATTGACTGTGGGTTCATTGAGGAAAGTAGTTCGGTATGATGAGTAGACGCCCCAGTTAACGGGTGCTACAACAAATTTTACACTTGTATAATTATTGTATGTTTAATATTGATAAGCTCTTAAATTGGCATCATCTCACCTGATGGTCAGTGACTATGGTGACGAAATTGAAAACGGGCTTATCAAGATTAATTAGTAATAAATAATACAAAATTCAAAACAATCGATGATCTGTGCCACAAAGACTGACATTCCCATATCAAATGAGCAAGTAAATCTTATATTTTATAGAGACGAAGTTACTACTCGGAAAGAAAGAAAAATAGGAAAAGCTCTTAATTCTGAAAGCTTGAAAGCACGCCATCTATCATACATTACGTGAACTTATTCGTACACGAAGTTCTGCTTTGGTAGCCCCGACTGTTGCTCAGAGTTTCCGGTAGGTGCTGATAGGTGGCGCAGCTCTTGAAAGCACGCCATCTATAATACATTACGTAAACTTATTCGTATACGGAACTCTGTTGTACAGAGGAGGAAACGATCATGACGATTTTGGTAGCGCCGATTGTTGGTTGAGTTGCCGGTATTTGCTGATAGGTGGCACTACGTGCATTACTGAGTCACGAAAAGTAATTTATGAAAATTTTATTTTTGAAACATTTTTGTTATGATTTTCCGGTGGGGTCTTCGGGTCGACTTGCCCTAGCCAGATAACAGTATTATATTATGCTATTACTATATTATTTTTGTTTTTATTTTCCGGTGGGGTCTCCGGGTCGACTTGCCATACCAGTAATATAGAAGTCATTGCCATAGCCAGACTTTGTTTGGGAGTTAGCTCGTGGGCCCTAGCCATGAAATAAATATTATTGTTAGGTAGTGGATGCGCTTATACTGGGTATAACAAAGTTGATGTAGATCCCGTTAACTGGGGCTTCTACTCATCAAACTGAACAACTTTTTTCTACGGGTTTGCTGAATCCAAAAAAAATGAACTCTTCATACGATCAGCTGATTGATCAATTTTGTGAATTTTGTATGGAATGTCGATTTTTTTCCAAATTGACTATGGGGTCCTTGGGGAAATTTGTTAAGTACGATGAGTAGAAACCCCAGTAAACGGGTCCTACGCTATTTTTTTACACCCTGTATATCGAGTTTTATACCAAACACAACTCGGGTTCACGTATTATATCAAACAAACACACACGGACTGCAAGTCAACTGCAAATTCCTAGCTTGGATGCAGTTAGGGCGCAACTTACTAGGAGAACTGCATCTATAAACTGCAAATTTGCAGCTGGCTTGCAGTGCGTGTGTCTGGAGTCTGGACCCTAAAGCTGACATGTTATTATTTCTCCCTTTTTGTAACAAAGTAATTGAATATAGAATTTAATATTATTTATTTATTTATTATATTTAAAAATCTGTTCCCTAAAATGTGTTTTGTCTAATATCACTTGAGAAAGTATTTAGGCTTTCTTCTATAAATTGTTAATTTCTTTTTTTATGTTGTGATGCAATAAAGAATATTGTATTGTATTTTGCAAAAGCGTTCAATAACCACCTCCGTGGCGAAATGGTTAGTCCATTTGCTTCACACCATGAGGTCGCGGGTTCGATTCCCGGCGGGGTCAATTTTGTAAGGCTCGGTTTGGTTGGTGGTGGGGCATTTTCATAGCCCGCCTGGCTAGCCAACACCATACTATCTAATTCTTGCCGCCAAACTTCAATGTTATCATCATCAATCTTATAACCCTCTATAGCATAGTGTTGACTGTTTGATCTTCTGGCAAATTAATTTCATTATTTTATTAATTCATTATCCACTGACTGTACACGTGGCCTACATTCCGAGGTAACGAACTGGTACCAAAGATATATGTAGTTACGAGTATACAAGGTGTAAAAAAAATAGTGTAGGTCGCGGTAACTGGAGCATCTACACTACAAATTTGGTCCTAAAAGAATGGCTGATATCGCAAAAAAAAAATTGAACTCTTCATAAAGAAACGATTAATTGATAGACCATTTTGTGCATTTTTGTATGGAGCGTCAAGTTTTTTTTGCGAATTGATTATGGGGTCCTTGGGATAAGTTATTCAGAATAAGCCCCAGTTAAAGGGTCCTACACAAAAAATTTTACATTTTGTATTCTTCTTTTCCACGTGTTTGAAATTGGTGGCTTAATGGTATTAACAACAAGTGCGTGCTGGCTGCGTAGATAAATAATTTTAACCAAAAAAAAACCGACTTCAAACGCACTAATCACGATTTTTGAAGGTTCCTCTCGATTTCTCTGAGATGCCATCATCAGATGCTGGTTTCGTTATCATGGTAGTACCTTTGGGATATCTTCTTTCAAACAAAAAAGAATCATCAAGATCGGTTCATAAACGACGAAGTTATCCGCGTACACACTTAAAAAATAAATATATACGGTCGAATTGAGATACCTTGTCCTTTTTTTGAAGTCGTCTAAAAATAGTTACAAGTGCTTTTTGTGTATAATGTATCTAAAAATACAATAATAAAATCTGAATCATAATACAACATATACTTCATAAAAATGCTATACAAAATAAAAATAATAATATAAACTCTACTTACATATAATAAAAATATATACTAATAAATATTGATCAGTAAAACAAGGAATAGTGCTAATACGTTGATTGAGGACATAAGAGGTATTTCTTAACTTGATATTTAAACGAGTTAAGAGAAGGAGCTTGTCGGATAGAAACGGGAAGAGAATTCCTAAGCTGGATAGATTGTATAGTGAACGAGTGAGCGAAGAATTTAGTAGAGTGAGTAGGTATGTACAGGCAGAGATTGTCAGAGGAGTGGAGAGTACGGTTATGATTAGAGGAGAGAAACTGAAAGGACTCTTTGAGGTAAGAGGGTGTTTTTGAATTTGGACAGGATAGAATATAGAAGGGAAAGGATATGTAGGTCCTTAAGCCGGTGAACGGGAAGCCACTTAAGTTTACTTCTGTATTCAGAAACATGGTCATATTTACGTAGACCGAAAATAAACCTTATGGCAACGTTTTGGAGACGTTCAAGCTTGCTATAGAGAACTCCCGTGAGATCAGGATAGCAAACGTCAGCAAAATCAAGGAGCGGAAGGAGAAGGGTTTGTGCTAGTGTAATTTTTGTGGCTGTAGGAAGGAAGTTCCGCAAACGGTTTAAGGACCTGACAGAATCAAATATTTTCCGGCTGACTTCGGCAACCTGGGGTTCCCAAGACAGCAGCGTTCGGTCGATGCCGAGGTTCCTTACCTTGTCACTGTACGGTACTCTTACATCATCAAAAAAGGCGGCCAGGGGGCTCCCAAAATCAATCCGTGAAATATAGGGTTAGATTTTAATAGGTAGGGGAATAATTTCAGCTTCTTTTCATATTTCAGGAAACGTTCCAGGAGAAATTGATTTATTAAATATTACAGTGAAGATAGGCGACAGGATATCAATAAGAGGCGTGATCATACGATGACTGATACAGTCAACTCCGATGGCATGAGACGCGATAGAAATTATGCTTTTCTTGACATCGTCAACAGAGAATTGACTAAAGGAGAAGGGAAGGAAAGCAGGTTTTGGTTTTTGGCTGAGTTGGAGAAGTGTATCAGCTTTCCCATTGGGGTCTATGGAGGAAGAAGATGAGAAGTTTGTGTTCAAAGTGTCAAGATCGACATCTTTGGAAAGGCTAACACCGTTGCGAGACTTGCCGACACCAACAGACCGGAGAAACTTCCATACTTTCGCAGGATTGCCCTGCTCCATGGATTGAACATCATTGATTTGACAAGAGTAGGCCAATTCACACGGACAGCACCCGGTCACGAGTATAACGCAAGAGTCAGCCATCGCTTTCATCAACCATATTAGAGGGAAAGAAACGACCCGGCTCCAAATTACAGCTTTCAAGTATTGGTACTAGAAAGCTGTAATTTGGCATTTGAGACTATAAGTAGTCTCTGCGCTAAGACCCGGACAGACAGACGGAGGGACTGACAGAGACGGTGAAACTAATAAGGGTTCCTTGTTGACTTTGGAACCCTAAAACGAAAAATAGAATAAAGTCTAAAACAGCTACAACGATTATAATCACAGTGTACGCGATCACATAGCTCGCGATTTATTGCTCTGCAATTTTAATAAAACTTTGCAAGTAGTAACTACTAAATAGAATAAATATAATACAACAGGCGGCTTTATTGCTAGGTAGCAATTTCTTCCAGGCATCCTTTGGGTAGCAAAAACAGTGCTAGAACTCGGAGGAAGCAAAAAAACGTAATCGGCGGCGGTGCAATAATGTAAAACATTAAGAAAGAATTTGGAATTAATAATAATTGGAGTTAATAATTTTCTTAATGAATTGACCATCTTTTTATTAATTGCTTGATTAAACTACTAAGGAAATCTACTTCCATTTTAGTAGTTTTAACGTGCTGTTGACTGTACGTTTTCTGGAGCAAGTAAGTGCAGTGCTGCTGTACAATTTAATTCATTTTGTAAGTACTAAAATAGTGGATGCCCGCGGCTTCGCCCGCATGGTCATCGAGGGTGCGTTGTACGCGAGCCGCAGCAGCTCGCGGGCTTTCTTTGTATAAACCTTCCCTGGCGTTCGCGCAAAAATTCACCAAAGTTTCATAGTAATCGGTCGAGCCGTTTTAGAGTTTAAGCGAGAAAAACGAACAGCAATTGAAATTTATATACAATAATTCTTACAATTACCGTGAAAAAAGATCGCTTGCAATTTATTATAACATACTTTGATTTTTTGAATAAGAAGTTGAAATGGTAACACACACTTAAAAATATAACAACATGCCTTTTTAGGGGCAATAAGTTGTCGAACAAACAAAACACATTCTTTGAAAATTATTCAGTGTTTGTGTTCATTGTTCAGTGTAGTCAGTAGTGCTGCTCGAGCAAAACTATCGATATACCACTGAGATGATATTACTAACGTTTACTAAACCTTTTTTTTTCAATACTATCGATATACCACTGAGATGATATTATTAAAGTTTACTAAACCTTATTTTCAATACTATCGATATACCACTGATATGTTATTACTAACGTTTAATAAACCTTATTTTCAATACTATCGATATACCACTGCAATGTTATTACTAAAGTTTACTATACCTTATTTTCAATACTATCGATATACCACTGTGATGTTATTACTTACGTTTAATATTGATATACTACTGAGATGTTATTACTTACGTTTACTATACCTTATTTTCAATACTATGGATATACCACTGCAATGTTATTACTAAAGTTTACTATACCTTATTTTCAATACTATCGATATACCACTGTGATGTTATTACTTACGTTTAATATTGATATACTACTGAGATGTTATTACTTACGTTTACTATACCTTATTTTCAATACTATCGATATACCACTGCAATGTTATTACCAAAGTTTACTATACCTTATTTTCAATACTATCGATATACCACTGCAATGTTATTACCAAAGTTTACTATACCTTATTTTCAATACTATCGATATACCACTGAGATGTTATTACTCACGTTTACTAAACCTTATTTTCAATACTATCGATATACCACTGAGATGTTATTACAAACGTTTACTAAACGTTATTTTCAATACTATCGATATACCACTGAGATGATATTATTAAAGTTTACTAAACCTTATTTTCAATACTATCGATATACCACTGAGATGTTATTACAAACGTTTACTAAACGTTATTTTCAATACTATCGATATACCACTGAGATGTTATTACTAACGTTTACTATACCTTCTTTTCAATACTATCGATATACCACTGAGATGATATTATAAACGTTTCATCATTACAGCTCATATACGTCCCCACCGAGGGGCTCGAGCCTACCCTGAATCAGGGCGATTAGGCCTTAGTCGACCACGCGGGCCCAGTGCGGGTTGGTCGACTTCACACACAACCTTCGAGTTTCTTCGCAGGCGTGTGCAGGTTTCCTCACGATGTTTTCCTTCATCGTTAAAGCAATCGGTAAGTATGTACGTAAGTTTTTTAAATAAACGTTTACTTAACCTTATTTTCAATACTATCGATTTACCACTGAGATGTTATTACTTACGATTACTATAACTTATTTTTAATACTATGGATATACCACTGAGATGTTATTACTAACGTTTACTAGACCTTATTTTCAATACTATCGATATACCACTGCAATGTTATTACTAAAGTTTTCTATACCTTATTTTCAATACTATAGATACCACTGAGATGTTATGACTTACGTTTACTTACCTCATTTTCAATACTATCGATATACCACTGCAATGTTATTACCAAAGTTTACTTTCAATTTTTTACTTATTTTTAATACTATCGATATACCACTGAGATGTTATTACTAAAGTTTACTATACCTTATTTTCAATACTATCGATATACCATTGAGATGTTATTATTTTTCAGACTCGCACTTGGCCGTTTTTTTAAGTCGATGTGATCTGTTCACATTCCATGAAATGGTAAATTCTATGATATCTCCACGACATATACACACGTTAAACTTATAACCCCTCTGTTTGCGTCGGGGGTTAAAATTGAAAAAGTAAAGCACAACACTAGTGCAATAGTGGTCTGGTGGATCGGTTTACAGACTCCAATCAAGAGGCGACGCCGGCGCCGCGGCTCGCGCTAACTGCTCTTCCCAGGGGAGATGGTGAAAAGGCCGGTTCCACTAACTGTGAGTAACGCACTAAGATTACTCTTAAAACATTGGTTTAAATTGTGGGGCCGATTTCTAAACAAGTCTCCTTCATCATAGGAATTTCGGCTATCGTATGCAGATGAAAATTTAGTCGGCACGTAGAAGCTCTCACAGACGCTCTCTTGATGGATAATAAGCTTGCTGACAAAGAGTCCTACATGTACGGAATCTTTACTTCTATCTTGTGGTTCAGAATCTGAGTCTGATTCTCTATGATTGTTGCCATTTTGGTTATTGGATTAAATTTAATCGTTAATATTTAAAAATAATTCTTTTACAGAAATTGTATACTGATTTATGAATTTTATTATTTTAGATTTGTATAACTTTAGGAATTCATTAAAAAATAAAAAAACCGACTGCTTAAAATCTTAACACCTCTTTTGGCTAGTCCAGAAAAAAAATATTCTATGTTACTTACGGGATCATGAGGAATCTAACGATACCTCATACGTTAAAATCCTTGAAACCGTTCAGGCTGTAGCAGAGAACATAGAAATCTACATACATACATACATACACTCGAAAAACATAACCCTCCTTATGAGACATTCGAGTAATAAAAACTTCTGGAATAGTAATGACGACTGCTAGTCATCTGAGATACTTTCTATCATCTATCAAAAACGACATTTTGTTCTAAAATCTTCGACGTCATAGTTTTGCAGCATCATTTAAGTACTCATGTTGTAATTTTGATGAGTAAAAAATTGCAGACTTAATGGAAAACAAAACGAGAAAGTTTTTCAAAGTATCAGTTGGAGGGAAATTTAGTGATCAAGAGTTTATAATTTGTTTTTGATGCTGTCATCATCCCTATTAAATTTATCGTTGAAAATATATACATAATTGCAGGTTTAAATCTTTGATGCCACTGGTCCCCAACTAAACCCCGCCACTCAATATTGGTTAATAAAACAATAATCATCAAAACTTGGCGACGCCAGCCACTGCCATAATGCTCAGTTTTCTACTAACAACCATCGTAAATACCGAAATATACAAAATCCTTTTGTCGCCCTATATGCAAACTTCTTGCGATCCGCAAAATTTTATTTACTACCTACAGTCATAAAATAAAAAAAAAACAACTTATGTAATTTTGTTTTGTGGCAGTTATTTTTTTTAAACTCAATTTTCGTTCGTTATACTTAAGTAGGTAATTATAATGTTTCTGTTCTTGCGTTATTTAATTTGCTTTGTAAATTTTGACTCGATTTTTATGTATGTCTGTTACCATTTTCCTCGTAAACTACTGGACCGATTTCGTTGCAGTTTTTTGCATTTTAAAGGTATCATTTCAGAGCAGGTACTTACACATGTTTTATGGCGGAAGACCACCAGGAAGCGCTGCAGCAGCTAGGATGGTAGGTGCTTTGATGGCTTCTCAGAAGTTAATGCAGTTTACTTGCATTATATAGGTGTCATATAAGAGCAGGTTTCTAGACATGTTTACTTTACAGCTGTATACCATCAGGGGGCGCTGCGCTCTACAAAAATTCATAAAGCTTGTAGCTACGAGTGTATGTGATGAATATTTAATGAAACTATGACATACGGACAACATACCTTTAAGAGTAAGTAGTAAGGCTTTGAATGGGAATGAGAACTTACTTAAAGTAGGTAGACTGTATAAAGTTTAAAATTAAAAGAAAAAAACCGGATAAGTACGAGTCGGGCTTGCCCACCAGTGCAAACTGTTAGGTACTACATACACCAAAGTTATTGGTACCTACCGATACATATAAAAAAGAGATTTGTTTTCCTTCTTCGTCATAAATCAAAAACTATAACATCATAAAAAAAATCAGTTTAAGCTTGTGCCAATGAAGCCCTTTCCTATGACACCCGCCGTGACACGGTTAACTCATTTCAAAATTTTGAACGCCATTCCTTGCATAATTTTACGTACTGTAAATAAAGACTATATTTTTTATGATTTAATTACAAATATACAGTTATCAAATTTTGTAGTATAAGTCGGTATTACTTGCCAAATTTCTAGAAAAAGATATGGCCGTTTATGCTGCAAAAAACGTCACTTGAATTTTATGCGGCATAAACGGCCATATCTTTTTTTACGTTAACTTAGACGTTTGATTTTTTCACAGCTTCAAGGGACTGTTGACCGGAGTATATGGTTTTAGTTACAACTCGATACCTTCACGCGTTCCCGAAATAAAGGGTCTTGATAGACAGACGGACGGACGGACACAATTCGTTTTTTTGTGTGTATGTTACGCGATATCTTCGCAGATTGAAACCCGATTTTCACAATTCAATTTTTATTCGATGGGTATGGTCCCGAGTTGGTCCCACATAAATTTTATCAAAATCGGTGTAGTCATATATTAGATTAGACAATTAACAAAAACCAAAAGTAATAATACAAAATTATACTAAGTTTTTGTGACGGAACAAACTGGTTTTTTTAACGTGTTTAGTGTTTTCAATTATTATTGAATTATGAATATTGTAGTCTAGTAGCCAGTGTGACGTTTTAGTAAAATGCACAATTAATTAAAACAAAAATTCAAGATAGGAGAAACTTGATAAAATAAACCGGCCAAGTGCGAGTCGGTCTCGCGCACTTAGGGCTCCGTAACATTCGCATCGAAGGACAAATTTAACTTTGTCGTCAAAAAAATGTTCTCATATACATCGATATACATCACGATCGATTTTCCACCTGCAAATGAGAGCTTTTAATTGCATTAAAATATTATTTAATGTTTTAGATACAAATTTACAGATGTCGGACTTTTTCCTTTACTAACCTTGTGCCGTAAGACCTCACTTGTTGCCAAACTTCATGGTTGTAGGTCAACGGAAAGTACTCTATAAGTATTGATTTACAGCATTTAAGAGTGTCGGTGGCGTAACGGTAACGGCCGCTACCTCCTGTCCGGGAGGCCGTGGTTTGAATGCTGCCACGTACCAATATGTTTTTGAATTTTGATTTCATATGTACCTTTATCCGAAATTTCAACTGACACTTGAACCCCGCACTGGGCCCGCGTGGTCGACCAAGGCCCGATCGCTCTAATTCAGGGTAGGCTCAAGTCCCTCGGTGGGGACGTATATGAGTTAGAGATAATAAGAAGATTGATTTACAATCGATCCCCATCAAAATATTTTCTTAGATTTTTATGCCATCACAATAATTATATTAAAATTACTAATTGCCGCTCCACGCTGTTGACTGCTGCTAACATGGAAGCGAGCTTAGAGCAGACAGAAAGGAGCGAGCGAAGCACCCCGACGCGGATGGTTAGGTTCACCTGAGAGTCCACCTGCTTGTGTAGGTACTAAGTATCCAGGACCATGTACCTACTAAACTGATGCGGGAGCAAGCGAAGCAGGCTTGGGAAGTCGGAGCACACGACTAGGAAGGTTCAGAAGACTGTTTTTTACGAGTATCCGGATCATTTCACTCAATACTCGTATGGAGTATGACTCGTCACTTAAAATTATTCATTTATTGAGTGATTTCTTTTGGTATTTGATATGAAATAAGAATCTTTGACAGGACTCTATTAAATTTTGATCGAAATTTTTCCGAAAAACAGAAAATTAAATACATTACCTACTTAAATATAGGTAAGCTTGATGGAAGTTGTTTTTCATCACACCTATTCGAAAAACGAAGATTGGTTTCTCAATAAGTGTAAACAAAATTATACTTTGTTCCCTAGGTAGTTTTGGTTTCTCTCTTTTGATTGGTTTGCATTCGAGCTGCAGTTTGAGCTGTATCTCTTTAATGGTCCGCGTTCATGCTTTTGTTTTCTCATAAGTCGTGATAAATAATTGTGTGTGTCATACCGGGCGTCAGTAATAATATGTATATATGTATTATTATATTCTTTGCTCCGGGTCTAAATAGTTTATTGTCGGGCGACGTATATTGCATTCCTCGCTAAGCTCAGGATTTTTACCAAAATATATAAGTACTAACATACAGTATGGACACTCCCTGCCTCTCTCTAGATTCCGACCTCACCCCCTCGTCACCCAGATTGATACAGACTGGTTATAGTTTGGTTCTCGTACGATGATTCCGCAGTCATTTTGTTTGCCCCGTCATTTGTTTTTAGAAATGTCATTTCACGACCGCTGTATGCAGTGTCCGGGGTGTGACTTTAGAGTCCTTCGCTTAGATCAGAATTCAAACTAACTCCCTAGGAACAAAATTAACTTTGCTCCCTTGTAAAAAAAATAACCATTTCCTCTTATTGCGCTACGTGTCATTATATTTTTAATACGTTTAAATATTTACCAAAAATTTTAATTTTAGATTAATTGTTATTCGAGCAGGGTGAAGATTTTCTTAGTTTTTCTGTATTTGCTGATTAAGCTTTATCATTGAATACGCCTGGCTTGTATTAGTTATGAATACCACAAGGGAATGATATAATGCCTGTTCCGTTGGGGTATTCAGTAATAATTCACAGTTTGTTTTCGTCGCATAGCTAATAATAGGGCATAAGCGTAAGCTTTGTTAGCAGAAATTATATACGGCCTTACCAACTAGAATTTATTGATGTTGCTTGTGGAAATACTAAAACATTTTAGGAAAATGGGCTATTTTACAAGCCTATATTATTCCGATTTCTGTGTTTACAAGCATTTTATTTAAATGCAATATTCGTATGTAAGTTGTCCGCTTCAAAATTTGAAAGTTGAATTTGACCCATTTCACAGTTCACTCATCATTTCACAGTTCACTCATCATTTCACAATGCTTGCTTAGCTACTAAGTGACGTCATTCTAAATACAATATGGTGGGCTCCCAAAGATGGCGAACCAGTTATTTTTTATGAACCCCAAATGCACCCATGATATGGATATCCACTGAAAGGCATGCTGAGAAGAATAAAGTAAGTAAAATTTATTCATATACAAGCTTAAACTAAAAACCTAAAAGTTCTTAGGTTTATTGAATTTAGCTTATGTTTGTAAATGTAAACTAATTTTTAAAATTTTCTTTTTTTTTTCTTTTTTCCATAGTCTGTGGACCGACTTGAAAAGAAGGGTAAGTACCTACTTAAATTAGGAATCAGGAAGTTCTGACTTTGTTTACTGTTAAATTTATTTTGTAAGAGAGAAACCCAACTAAATGATTCCTTATTAAGTAAGTACCATGATTCATGTGCAATACCAAAGTATATATATTAGTACTTACTGAAGCGCAAAGTATCGCTTCAAGCCGATCTCCTTTCTTGCGTTTCATGATTAAATGCTCTTTTGGTTTTGTTCGTCTATGAAAATTTAATTTGAAAATATTTGTTACTTTTTGACAAGAGGAAAAATAAAGGTTGACCGTGATTTCTTTGACAGTGATGTGTATTTAAATTTTTGGTTTTATATTAATGTTTCGTTGAGGCCCACTATTTTATTCAGTGGTAAGTAATTTGTATAAGGAAACCGCTTTGCGTGTATTTTTGGTACTGCTGCGAACTAGATCTATATATGTCCGTAGGGTTCTTCCACTCCCCCTGCGAGCTTGACGTCCCCGAAGGTTCATCTGACTAAGGATTGATCCTGGGATGGAGCTGTGCTGACCACCATCCAGTCCTTTGCATTGCCCGCCCAGCTGCTTGCCAAAAGGGAAGTGAATGCTTAATTTATCTTTTATCCCGAGCGACTCTCTGGCCATTGGTCACGACTCACGAGGCAATATTACTGCCCAGCGCATTCTTATTTATGTTCGCAAAGCTTTTCTGCCGTCCTAGAAGATTTCCTGCCTCCGGTTTCTAACGATTTAGTTATTTGTTTTAAATTTTAAAAATGTTTAGTACCTAATACGTGTTTTTTAGAACGATAGGGTAATTCAGACCAAAGAGAAATTTAATTATTTTAGAACTTAGTAACTTATTTAAGTACCAAAGGGACGGCGACGATCGTTGCCTACCGGCATTCTATAAAATAAGCTTTTTATATTCAAATAAAATTGTCACTTTAGATTTATTTCAGGAAATTGTCCAAAAATATATTAGGTTATTGTTTTATATCAACACGGTCATCCAATGTACATCACATCTTTTTCTAGTACTTATATTGTTCCTTCTTTTTTAGAAAAATTATAAAATACATATATTCTAATTTACCCCATAATATTTTTCTTAAAACTCCGTTTAGGCCCGAACCTCTAAATCTTACGTATTATATGTGGCAAATTCCGTAAGGGTTTTTATCCACAGTTTCCATATTTTTGTCACATTACATACAGTATGGACACTCCCTAACACTCTCTAGATTCCGACCTCACCCCCTCGTCTCCCACATTGATTCAGATTGGTAACAGTTTGGTTGCCGAACGTATAGGATTTCGCCGCCATTTTGTTTGTTCCGTCATACGTTTTTTGAAATGTAATTTCTGGCCCGTTGTATGAAGTGTCCAGAGTGTGGCAATACTTAAAATCAATAAAAATAAATTTGATTACTCTATCAAAAGGAAAATCTCTAGGAAAAGCGTTGGTGGCGTAACGGCTAGGGCCGCCACCTCCTGTCCGGGAGGTCGTGGTTCGAATTCTGCCACGTACCAATGTGATTTTAAATTTAGATTTCATATGTACGTTTATCCGACGCTCTTACGGTGAAGGAAAACATCGTGAGGAAACCTGCACACGCCTGCGGAGAAACTCGCAGGTTGTGTGTGAAGTCGACCAACCCGCACTGGGCCTACGTGGTCGACTAAGGCCCGATCGCCCTGATTCAGGGAAGGCTCGAACCCCTCGGTGGGGCTGGGGACGTATATGAGCTGATATGATGAATCTATCAAAATCTCAGTTAAAACGCGATGGAATAGAGTTAGCTTCTCCCACCGATTTTAACTGTTAGATCTCGAAACTTAAAAGTGGACATTAGGTCTGGCTAAGATATTATCATTATATCCGCTGAAAGTCGTCCACTGTGCTGGACAAAGGCCTATGATGCCCACATCGAGCGGCTTCCCGCGACCTTCACAAGATCGTCGGTCCACCAAGTGGAAGACCTGCCTACGCTGCCACTCGAGACCTTCATACTGCCCCAACAGCCATCTGTACTACGGGCTATGTGCTCCGCTGAATGCCACTTAAGTAAGCAATTCTTTGGGCTTTGCCGGTTACTTTGGTTCTAATACGGATTTTCTTATTTCTGATTCGATCACGTAGGAAAACTCCGTCCTTGATCCTTCTTGAGAAGACTATAGTTAAGCGACCATTTTTGTAGTTCCTATCACATTAATTTGTTCCTTTAGTAGGACTTATTTATCCCTGGCATTAGTGAGGTCTCTACACATAATAAGTTTGGGTATCCTGTGATAAGATTAATATGATAGTCACCCTTCACTCTACGTGGTCAAAAAAATATAATTTAAAGCGTTTTATATATTCTTGTTCCACGGTATCGAAAACTTATCATTTCTTTAATCCAAAATTGATAAGCCCTTGGAATCATCTCACCTGATGGTAAGTGACTATGATGCCGAAAATGGAAGCGAGCTTACCAAGCTTTCCCAACGCAACGGGGATCTGGCTATCTTATCTTTAAGCCAGAACGCATCAATGTTTGGCGTCAAGACTGAGATAAGATGGTGGTAGCTAGCCAGGCGGGCTATGAAAATGCCCTACCACAAATCAAACCACGTCTTACAAAGTTGACCCCGCCGGGAATCGAATCCGCGACCTCCTGGTGTGAAGCGAATGGACAGACAATTAACCCACGGAGACAGTTAAAAATATCCTGGAACATTCATTTCTGATGTATATCAACAAATGTAAAGGTTTCTGAAAATTGCCCGTCGGTAGTTACGGTCCGACACGCACTTAGCCGGTTTTATTATTAAGCTTCCGCACCCGGTGGGTACAGGACCCTGTTATTAGACATAACTAATGCTATCACAAAACTAGATAGGTCCTACTTCAAGAAAGAGATCAAACGACGTACCCAACTCATCTGGGCCACAGATTACTAAATAGTCTACTTGCTGGGGAGCGTACGGGAAGCTTCGCAATATCTTCACGTCCGTCCCAAATACCGCAGTGTCTCAAGACTAAGATCTTTGACCAGTGTGTGTTGCCTGTCAGATCCTTGGCTATCCAGAACTAAATAAAAGTCACCCCATATAAATAATTTTCGAAAAACCTAAAAGTTTTTAGGTACAAGCTTTAATTTGAAACTACTTTTAATTACTTCGTATTTTTCTTAGCAGATACCCATATCATGGGGGTGCATAATAAAATAACGCGCCCCAATTTTTTTTACATAAAAATACCCTTTTTTTCACTCTCATCGATGTCTTTTGATTGAAATGAGTATATAAGTAGTTGGCACCTTATCTAGAAGTGGGGTGGTACGAAACCCTGAATGCACGAGTCCGACTCGCACTTAGCCGGTTTTTTTAGTTATGTCACCACATCATTACAACTATTTTTCTCAATTTCTTCCCGCTTCGGGGTATCTGAAAACACTAGTCATAATAATATCATATCTATGATTGGCCGTATAAAAAACGAGGTGATTTATCATTTTTATTGCGAGAAAAACATGTTTGTAGGCAATCTTATGAGAGGGTGGATTCCAAAAATGGCGGCGGAAGATAACTAATGAAAAAAATGGGTAGAAAGTACCTATTGTAGTATTGTATTGTATTTTAACCGCCTCCGTGGCACAATGGTTAGTCCTTTCGCTTCACACCAGTAGGTCGCGGGTTCCATTTCCGGTGGAGTCAACTTGTAAGACTCGGTTTGGTTGGTGGTAGGGAATTTTCTAAGCCCGCCTGGCTAGCTACCACCATCTTATCTAAGACTTGCCGCCAAACATTAGTGTTAACAACATTGATGTGTTCCGGCTTGAAGATAAGATAGCCAGTTCTCCATTGCGTTGGGGAATCTTGGTAAGCCCACATCCATCTTCGACATCATCTTCACTTACCATCAGGTGAGATGATGTCAAGGACTTACACATTGAAAATAAAAAAAAGAAGTATATTTTTATGTGGAAATCCTTGGGGGAGGCCTTTGTCCAGCTGTGGACGTTTTTCGGCTGATATGATGATGATCATGATAATGATTTAGTACCTAGTAGAGATCATCATCATCATCAGCATTATCATAATATCATCAGCCGAAAGACGTACACAGTTAAACACAAACCTCCTCAAAGGATTTCTAGAACGGCTTTCCGGGACGTTCAGTAAGTCGTCGGTTTGCCGAGTGGGACGCCTACCTAGCTACGTCTTCCGGTGCGCGGTCGCAACTCGAGAACTTTATTGCCCCAACGGCCATCAGTAGTAAAGATGCTACTCATAAAACTTAGCATTTTTCCCTAAGGAACTAACAAGAGAAAATTAAGTTTTATTAACTTTCATACAAAAAGTTTGGAATATTAAGCCAATTTTCAACCGACTTCCAAAAAGGAGGAGGTTCTTAACTCAACTTCATGTTTTTTTGTGTGTTTTTTATGCGACATCTTGGCAGATTGTGAACCGATTTTCATGTTTTTTTTTATTCGATAGGTTGTGCTATAAAATGGTCCCCTATAAATTTTATCAAAATCGTTGTACTTTATTTAGAAAATTAACAAAAATAAAAATGCAAAGTTGTACTAAGTTGTTGCGATGGAAGTCGGCTCTTAACCCCCGACGCAAATGGAGGGGTGTTATAAGTTTAACGTGTTTATCTGTGTATCTGTCTGTCTGTCTGTGGCATCGTAGTTCTTAAACGAATTGACCGATTTTGATGCGGTTTTTTTGTTTAAAAGTTGACGTGATCGAGGTGGTTCTTAGCTATAATTTATAAAGATTTGTTCAGCCGTTTGAAGATCGTCAGCTCTTATGGTAACATGGTAACATTGACGTGATGCTGCAGCATCTCTTGGTATCTGCAGAATACCCAACTCATTACCAAATTACAGCAGAGGTATCGTATTTGGGATACGTAAATTTTAAAAACCATGAAATAAAACTTAAACTAAAAATTTAAAAAAACCCCGACAAAAAACAATAAGTTTTGGCCCTTTATGTTTATATATTTTGATCTAAGGGTCGCGTAGGGGGAACGTTAAGTAAATAAAATAAAAACAGAATACAATTGTTTTACTTTACTACAACTAATTACAAATAATTTCCCAACTTAGCGGTCCCCCTACGCGAAAATATAACTACTTATAATTAAACTCAAAGGGTTAAAACATATTATTTTCTACTTTTTAGAGGTTTTTTGTCGAAGTTTTTGTATTTTTTTTCGTGTTTAGCTTTTCCAATTATTTTCGCTCTGATTGCATAGGTTCGAAAATTTCCCTCTAATACCTACCTATTGATAAGTAAATGCAATAAAAATTATTGTTTTTATAACTGTTAATAACAAATACTTCACTAAAATTAACTCAAACCATAAAAGTAATTCACAAAAACAACTTTCGCCATGAATATCATTTTTTGCGCCCCTCACAAAATAAGGGCGCTACAAAATAATCATTGGCTACTTATAACGTCCGCGGGGGATTGTTTCGCAACTAAAACAGTGTTTATAGGGAAGTTATAGAGATCCAAATTATGTATGATATCCGAATTTTTTTTGGTATCCATAACCAAGTCTCAGCTACGCCTACACTATAGTCTTGTGATTGGTAGAATCGACTTGCAGATGACTCGCGTACTAAAAAAAAACCGGTAAAGTGCGAGTCAGAACCGTACACAAAGGGTTCTGTAACGTCATACTTGACAGCGCTAGTTTTTTCACGTTTAAAAAACAACACGTTTTTTGTATGGACATTTTCATTTTTCCTAATTTTTAGTATTTGTTGTTATAGCGGTAACAGAAATACATCATCTGTGAAAATATAGCTATATCACGGTTCATAAAATACAGCCTGGTTACAGACGGACAGACAGAGGGACGTACAACGGAGTCTTTGTAATAGGGTCCTGTTTTTACCCTTTGGGTACAAAACCCTAAAAACGGTTTTTCAACCAACTTACAAAAAGGAAGAGGTTCTCAATTCAAATGTAGGTATAATGTTTTTCTCTCGTATGTTTGTTACACGATATCTTCGCAGATTGCGAACCGATATCATGATTATTTTTTTATTCGATAGGATATGCTATTAAGTTGGTCCCTATTAAAAAAAAGGTATAGGATTTTTTAAATTAACATTAACCAAAAATTATTGAAATTATAATTTTCTTTTTTTTGTCCACAATTGGTAAGCCTTTGACATCAACTTACCTGATGGTAAGTGACGATAATGCTGAAGATGGAAGCTGGATTACGACGATTTCTCAACGCAATGAAGAACTGGTCTTGTTTTACTTCTTATTCCGGAACACATCAATATAAAATTATTCTTAGGTTATTATGTTTTGTAAATATTTACTTACTTACTTCCCTTGCTCAGCAACCAATATGCGGACAGACAGATGGACATGATGAAACTATAAGGAATCCTAGTTTGACTACGGAACTTTAAAAAGCCGAAAATAGCTTACATGGAACAAGTAAAGAAGAAATAGTGTCTCTGGGTGTACTTACCTTGCCTTCATAACATCATCATCATATCGGCCGAAGGACGTCCACAGCTGGACATAGGCCTCCCCCAAGGATCTCCAGGATCCATAGGAGAACCAAAGTAACTGACATAGCTCTCAGAATTGCTAAACTTAAGAGGCAGTGGGCGGGGCACATTGCTCGTAGAACAGATGGCCGATGGGGCAGTAAAGTTCTCGAGTGGTGACCACGCACCGGAATACGTAGTGTAGGCAAGCCTCCCACTCGATGGACCGACCTTGCCTTGCGTAGTCATAATGCAAGTCGCGTTGTATGCTAGGCACTTATTAGTAATCTGTGGCTAGGCGTAACTTAGACGCATACACGAAACGAGGCGACAGGCACAGGTACGACACCCGGGGCGCGAGCAGGCTGGCGAGCGTGCCGCACCGGCTCGCAAAGTCCGCACGGCTGACACACGTGCTGGGCGCGCGCGTGCCGCGTATACATCCACCTATCTGCACCTAGACATTTCCGATGTGCCGAGTGAACGTATGTTCAAAACTAAACTTAATAAAAACTGGCTGATAGAAAAGGCGTTCTTCACTATAGACAAATTTTTTGAGCTTGTATGTCAAAAAATACAATAGTGAAATTCACAAGTGAGTTCCAATATTATTATTGATTTTTTTTTAACATTATTTATTTATTTATTACAAACATTTTTTGTTATTTGACTTTTCGTATTGACTATTGTAATAATTTATTGTTCTTGACGTGTAATGAATATTGGAAATAAAATATTATGAATTATGAATTAGTGACGTTTTCGTAAAGACAGATTCTAATGTAGAACGGGGAAGAGCGAAATAGATAGTCTCATAGATTTATGAAATAACCGCCTCCGTGGCGTAGTATTTAGTACACTAGCTTTATACCAGGATATTGCAAGTTCGAATCTGAACTTTGTAAGGCTGTTTATCTAAATCCTGCCGCCAACTGTCAATGCTAAAATTATTGTTAGGTTTCGTGAATTTCTAAAATCCGAAATCCGAATATATCCGTAACAATAAAAACACTAGTCTATAAACGAGATATTGTTATCGATATACTGCCCTCTAGTGTCTCTATTGTCGATGTCGTACAAAACTTTAGCAATTTTTAGCTTATTATTTATATTTTTTCGAAGCAGTTTTCCTTGGAAGATAATTTTGATTTTAGAGGGACAGCGTTGGTGTTGATGCCAGCGATTTGCAACAAATTTTTATGGCGTTAGGTTCCCGTTTAAATAAATTGTGTAGATCCGTTTTAAGTAAAATCCTAATTTATTTAATCATTTGTATGGAAGGTACCGTTTTTCTATTTTTTAACTAAGCATAAAATTTATTTAAAAACTTACGGTCACCCAATAAAAAAAATGTACCTTTTTTAGAGCTTTTCTTTTGTAATGAAGTACACAATTAATTAAAGAACTTACTTACAGTGACTATTCTAGAAAACGAATCAATTAAAAATGTAAAAAGCCCCGACAAAAAACCTTTAAAAAGTAAAAATTTATAAGTATTTGTCCTTTTAAGTTTAATGTAAGTACCTAGGTAATATTTTGATCAAAAAACTGTCGCGTAGGGGTCCGCTAATTTTTAACTTTTCACATAATTGTAACAATACACAGAATGACTTTGATGAAATTATTGTACTTGAGTCTGAATACAAAACGGAATTACGCTCCGCCCGTAAAAATTATATAAACTCGACCATATCAAAGAGCAACAATATAATATGTAAAAGTGTGTGGAATGTGATCGCATCAGAAACATGCCGTAATAATAACAAATCAGGTGCAATTGATATACTGATAAACAAATCATCCTGCACTACGCAGAGCGCTGCCGCTCAAACAGCTGACGCGCTAAACCAGTTTTACATCAATGCGAATAATACATTTAACACACTATCCACTGCCGATGCAATGACGTACCTAAACTTTCATCTCAACTTTCTTTCATTTTCCTCACCACTTGGAATTTGAACGATTCTCTCTAGATGAAATATTAACAGCCGTTAAAAAAATTACACGTAAAAACTCATCTGATATTAATGATATGTCCACCAAAATCTATGATTATTTACCACCATTCATGTTTGCCATAATACTTGAACTTATAAATAAATCCGTCGAAAGTGGCACCTACCCCCAATGCTTGAAACAAATCAAGGTCCTACCGGTATAAAAAGGTAACTTGAATGAACTTAAAAACTTTAGACCCATTTCGCTTATTCCGATAATATCGAAAATATTTGAGAGACTAATGTGCAACAGGTTAACTTCGTATTTTAGTTCTAACAAATTACTAAATAAACAGCAATATGCCTGCCAGAGGGACAGGTCCACTATTGATGCAACACGTGACGTAATAATAGGGTGATGCGTCACCTTGACGGCGGGCGACGGGTCGCCGCGATATTCTGTGACCTGTCGCGTGCCTTCGAGTTGGTCAACCACTCCCTCCTTATTGAAAAGCTGAACCACTACGGTGTTACTGGTGTTTTTCTTGAAACCATAAAATCATTTCTAAAAGACCGAGAACAGCTCACATTTGTAAAAAAAGAACGCTCTGAACTACAAAAAATTGGTGACTACGCAGTGCCCCAGGGCTCTGTAATGGGAAATTTCCTTTTTTTAGTGCTAATGAATGATTTCACCGGCTCTTCATCCTTAGCTGAATATGTAATGTTTGCCGATGATGGCTGCGTAATTGTATGCGCAAATAAACAAGTCGAGCTAAACGCCAAACTTCAAAATGCAAAATGGTTCACTGCCAATGGCATGAAACTGAATGTTGATAGAACCAACATAATTCAGTTTGATTTAAATAGCATAATTAACCCTAAGTTGGAGATTCTTTGCAGCGGCATACCTGTCCCTCAGGTTGACGATGTTAAGTATCTCGGATTTATGGTGGACGCGGCCCTTACCTGGTCACCCCATATGGACTTTACACACTCCCGGTTGTCATCTGCCTGTTATGCCTTACAGAGACTTAGACCAAGTTTAAATCTTAATAACACAATAAAAGCCTACTACGGCTACTTCCACTCTCTCCTTTCTTATGGGGCTGACCTATGGGGGCTGGCCGCTGACAGAGATAGGATGTTCAGAGTACAAAAACGCGCCATCCGTATTATCTCGGGAGTAGAATGGGACCACCCCGCGAAAGAATTATTCATAAAACTTAAAATACTAACGTTTCCATCACTTGTTATACTCCTGATCGCTAAACTAGTCAGATTCAATCTTAGCGACTTCTCTATAAATAGTGATGTCCACTCACATAACACCAGAAGCCGTAACGAGCTGAGGGTACCTAGGTGCAGACTAACTAAGTCGCAAAAATGTATACAATTCATGGGTCCCAAAATCTATAATTCAATTTCGGCTGACATTAGAGACGCACCGAGCAACTCTGTGTTCTTGGCCAAACTAAAAAGCTTTTTGATAGCACAGGCTTATTATACTGTTGACGAATTTTTTTTTGAATAAAATACTGTAATAACAGCGAAATGATTTTTATCATTTAATTAGGTTAAAATAAAATATAACTAACTTATGACTAATCTTATGTTTAAAATGACTTGTAATTTGCTTTTAATTATTAATAAATATTGAAATTGAAATATTATACCACTAAAGTAGGGTTGCCATCTCAAAATTCGGAATACCAGGATATTTCTGTTCAAAAACAGAACGCAATATAAGAACAACAGTTAATAGCAATTATGCAATGAATATAGGATGAATGAAACTGAACTAATAGCAATAATTAAGCTGCAGTTACTTCATAAGCTACATAGGTACTGTTTTCTCATTTATTGACAATTTCTTAGTGAAAGTGTCTAAGGCTTTAGAAGTCCCTGCCTAAGACTGTAATCTTGTGTTTGGCCTTTTTTGACGCTCTTCAATATCTATCGTACCTCTACTGGGTATATATGTACTAGATTCTCAAATAAGACAATTCACTCAAAACCAGGATACTACTTAAAAACTATCCAGGACACCCCAAAAATAGGACACGTCCTGGGAAAACAGGACGCTTGGCAACCCTACACTAAAGTAACAGCACACCTCTTGAATCAATCAGGCCGGTGCAAGTTGCCTACATCCCTTCATCACCTAGAAAAGAGCTGATGATCTTCAAACGGCTGAACAGATCTTTATAAAGTATAGCTAAAAACCACTTAGATCAAGTCAGCTTTGAAAAAAAATGTATCAAAATCGGTCCATTCGTTTGGGAACTACGATGGCACAGACAGATACACAATATATCGACAGATACACAGATACACACGTTAAACTTATCACACCCCTCTGTTTGTGTCGGTGGTTAAAATAGAGACGTTATTGAGATTTTTTTTTGTTACCATTTTTAAATCTTTCCTGGGCTTATTCCTCACTCGAACCGTTCTTAACTCGAACCGGAAGTAAAATACCTAACAAAAATTCTCAACTCGAACCGAAAAGGTAAAAGGTACAGTCAGTAAGAAAAACAAAATGATAATTTTAAATTTTACACACAATTATAAAGTGTCTGTATTAGCATATTTTAGCTTATGTAAATTTGCAGTCTTACTAAGTCACTTTAAACCTTAAAAAACACAATAATTGTAGGCACTGCAATAAAATGCTTAAGTAACTAAACAATGTAAAATCAACAACTTACTACAAAATATTATTTTTTCTACTATGAACTAACAATTAAATATTAATTAATTAATTAATATTTTAGTAAGTTTTAGCAAAATAATTTCTATAATTACTAAATTCCAATGTGTTTGTATACCCTATACATATGTATTTATTATTAATAAACTAGAATGCAAAATCGCAGATTAGGTTGTAGATTTTCAGTTCTACTTAGTAATTTTTCAGCCTTAAGATACACTTTGCTCCAGCTTCAGCACACTAGATCATATCCAGGCACTAGAACAAATTATCGAAAAGTATGAAGGATTTAAAAAGCCTCTATATCTAGGATTTATTGATTACAGCAAAGCGTTCGACAGCATTAGCCATAGTTCTATATGGGAGTCACTAAGCACCCTAAATATCAACTCAAAACACATAAACATCATAAAATATATATACAGTAACGGGATAAGTAATGTGAAATTAGAATCGAGAGGTGAAGCAATAAATATTGAAAGAGGAGTCAGACAAGGCGACCCCCTGTCGCCTAAATTATTTATTGCTGTATTAGAGAACATATTTAAAAAAATGGATTGGACAACAAAGGGTATTAAAATAAATAACAGCTATTTAAACCATCTAAGATTCGTCGATGACATAGTCATACTAGCGGAAACGTCAAAAGATCTGCAAGAAATGCTATGCTCACTGGGCCAAGAAAGCTCGAAAACGCCAACAAAACCAAAATAATGACAAATAGTAATAAAAAACCTATTAAAGTAACTACCACCACAATAGAATATGTTGATAGTTATATCTACCTAGGCAAACAAGTATCGTTCAATAAATCAAATAATGAAGACGAAATTGAAAGAAGAACTAATATAGCATGGAAGAAATTTTGGTCGTTCAAGGAAATCTTAAAAGGAGATTACTTGATAAACATGAAGAAGATTGTACTTGATACCTGCATTCTGCCCTGTCTGCTATACGGTTGCCAAACTTGGATACTCACAACTAAAGCCAAACAAAAAATCATAACTACACAAAGAGCTATGGAGAAAAGTATTCTCAACATAAGGAAAATCCATAAAATCTGAAACGAAGTAATTAGGCGAAAGACCAAGTTAACCGATGCCCTCACGCAAGCCCTAAAACTGAAATGGCAATGGGCCGGACATATAGCACGATACAAAGACGGTAGATGGTCTGCTAAAGCTACAGAGTGGAAAGGGCCACAAGGAAAAAGAAGAGTAGGTACACCAAAAAGAAGATGGGCTGACGATCTAATAGATACGGTAGGAAAGGATTGGATAAAAATTGCAAGAGACAGGGAATAATGGAAGAAACTGGAGGAGGCCTTCACCCGTGGAGGGGCCCAAAACCCATGACAGAAAAATTATATAATATACAAAAGTTAATTATTAATTTAGGTTACAATAATATAGTATATAAGTATATAATCAATGTTATTTTAGGTTTTTGGGAAATAAAGGCTTTTTTATTTATTTTATTTAAGATACACTTGCTTTACCTACATGCCATCATAGACAGGTCTTCAGAGGTTGGTATAATTACCTATTTGAGAAAGTACCCACATTCACCCTGCCGTGCCGCGCTGGTACAATTTTTATGAATAATAATGCATCTGAAAACAACTTAGTAAGTTAGTTTTCATTGCAAGGTTTAAAAACTGTAACTTGATTAATAAATAAATAAATAAAAATATTCTTGTTTAAAGGCGTATCACTTTTCGCTCCAACTGTACTTGTGTTTTTTTCTCTATACGTTTATGGTTCGAGTTGAGAATTTTTGTTAGGTATTATACTTTCGGTTCGAGTTATGAACGGTTCGAGTGAGGAATAAGCCCTTTCCTGTATCTAGGAACCGTGTATAAAAATAATATTATAAAAATAATAATATTACATTTACTATCCTGGTATATAAAAAATAATCATTAGAGATGCTTCTAAGTTAAATTTTAATTTACATGTTTTTATTAGTACCTTTTTGGAGTTTTCCTGTAGTAACGAAGTATTACATACATATATGCATACATGCATACATAGATTTTTATATGTATAATATAGATTTTTACTAGTGACCGTGTGTAATATATAGTAATATGAGTAACCTTTTATTTAAAAAAAAAACTGTCTCCTTTCTCTGTTGTTCAGAGTTTTAACATAGAAGTTGTGTTTCTTTTTTTATATTGTGTTTGTTTTTTTATATTTTTTAAGTTAAGTTTTTATAATTTGTTTATTTTTTTTTATTCACAATTGGCAAACCCTTGACAATAATATATACTTAATATTTTTTTAACTAGTGTGTACAATAAGGAGTATTTATCTTATCTTATCTTAACTTCTAGAAAAATCTTTGGCTGTCTATGAATCGTGTTGTAGCTCCAAAGAAGACACGTCAACGATCAATATAACTTCTAGCTTAGTCTCTTAATATAACATACATCAAGTATGTGTGGAAGTAGCCCATAGAAAAGACATCAACGAGCAATACAAAAGTCCCTAGAGCCTAACACTCTACTACTAAAAGCCACCACTTCTAACACGTTGTCGCGGCATCGGAATCGCGTTATTGAGGTCGCGGACACAAATGTGTTGACAAGTTCAGGGACTCATCAGTATACGAGAGTGAACGAAACCCTTTTTAACTGCCTCCGTGGCGTAGTGCTTTACATTAGCAGTTCGCGGGTTCGATTTCCGGCGGGTTTTGACTCTGTTAGACTCGGTTTGGTTGGTGGTAAAGCATTTTTTAAGGTCACATGACTAGCTATCACCATTTTATACAAGTCTTGCCGCCAAACATCAATATTGACGGCGTTGGTGTGTTACAGCATAAAGATAGGTAGCCAATTCCTAATTGCTTTAGGAAATCTTGGTAAGCCCTTCTCCATGTTCAGTATCTTGGTTACTTACCATTTTTCGCGTTAATTAATGGCGCCGAACATCAGAGCTCGCTGTACGCAAGATACGTTGACTTCGGAAGTTAAAATGAAGTAAGTTAAGCTTGGTAAGTAACCATCAAGTGAGATATTGCCAAGGGCTTGCCAAGTGTGGATAAAAAACCAAAAACAGTTTAATTTCAATAGCCGAAGTCAACGTATCTCGCGTACAGCGATCAGTTACCATCAAGTGAAATGTTACCAAGGGCTTGCCAATTGTGGAAAAAAACTCAAACAGTTTCATTTCAATTACCGAAGTCAACGTATCTCGCGTACAGCGATCAGTTACCATCAAGCGAGATGCTGCTAAGGGCTTGCCAATTGTGGAAAAAAAAACTCAAAACAGTTTCATTTCAATTACCGAAGTCAACGTATCTCGCGTACAGCGATCAGTTACCATCAAGCGAGATGCTGCTAAGGGCTTGCCAATTGTGGAAAAAAAAACTCAAAACAGTTTCATTTCAATTACCGAAATCAACGTATCTCGCGTACAGCGATCAGTCACCATAAAGTGAGATGTTACCAAGGGCTTACCAATTGTGGATAAAAAAACCAAACCAGTTTCATTTCAATTACCGAAGTCAACGTATCTCGCGTACTACGATTAGTTACCATCAAGTGAGATGTTGCTAAGGGCTTACCAATTGTGGGTAAAAACCCAAAAGAGTTTCATTTCAATAACCGAAGTCAACGTATCTCGCGTACAGCGATCAGTTACCATCAAGTGAGATGTTGTTAAGGGCTTATAGGTAAAAAAAAACCCAAAACAGTTTTATTTCAATTACCGCAGTCAACGGGCCAAGGGCTTACCAATTGTGGGTAAAAACCCAAAAGAATTTCATTGCAATTACCGAAGTAAACGTATCTCGCATACAGCGATCAGTTACCATCAAGTGAGATGTTGTTAAGGGCTAGTAGGTAAAACAAAACCAAAACAGTTTCATTTCAATTACCGCAGTCAACGTATCTCGCGTACAGCGATCAGTTACCACCAAGTGAGATGTTGCCAAGGGCTTACCAATTGTAGGTAAAAAAAACAAAATTAGTTTCATTTCAATTACCGAAGTCAACTTATCTCTACAGCAATTAGTTAACATCAAGTGAGATGTTGCCAAGTTCTTACCAATTGTAGGTAAAAAAACCCAAAACAGTTTCATTTCAATTACCGAAGTCAACGTATCTCGCGTACAGCGATCACTTACCATTAAGTGAGATGTCGCCAAGGGCTTACCAATTGTAGGTAAAAAAACCCAAAACAGTTTCATTTCAATTACCGAAGTCAACGTATCTCGCGTACAGCGATCACTTACCATTAAGTGAGATGTCGCCAAGGGCTTACCGGTAAAAAAACCCAAAACAGTTTCATTTCAATTACCGAAGTCAACGTATCTCGCGTACAGCGATCTCTGTTTGACGCCATTAATTAACGAGAAACGATAAGGTTTAAGAGCGGGAATATGCAAGGCGCGAGCTGAGACGCGGGACGTGACGTAGATAGCTCGCGAACGCTACGATGAGCTAGGGTTGCCATTTTTAAAGAAAGCAAGTCTTACTAGATATTGAAAAGGTACTTTCTTATAGATTACCTACCCTTGTTCCTTCCCGCTGAATCGATGAAATAGTCGAACTTTCGGAATCGCCTATTTTGCCTTTTTTGAATATGTTCGCCTTTTTTCGCCGACTTCATCAGAAAGTAGGAGGCTCTCAGTTCATCTGTTTTTTATATATGTTTACGCATATCTTTCCGCAGGCCTCCTATACGGTGGACCGATGCCCTGGTGAAGCAGTGCAGGACCGCTGGAAATCCTTGGGACGTCTTTTGGTTGAAGTAATGATGATGATATCTTTCCGATTGTAATGATTCTTTACTTTGTTGTATACTCGATACTTCCGTGATGATCCCATTAAATTTAGTAAGGATCTGTTGTTGAATTTCTCAATCGTATACCTCCCAATGGAATAAAGTAATCTACCGAAAGTTCCCAAGTTAAATAGTAGCAAATGGATGCGGGCAGCAAAATACGCTTTCCTATGGTTTGACTTACTTGGTAGCTACTTCAAAATTTTCAAATTTGAATTATTGGGTGTTGCGTAAAAAAGTATTTTTAGGGACTTATTTTTTTTGCTGAGCATAATTATTAGTTTATTATTTTTAGTTTCTTTTGTGCCTATTGAAGTCGGTTTATTTTTTATTATTAATTTAATAACAATACGACTGCGTAAAAACATAACCCCTCTTTTTTAGGAAGTCAGGTAAAATTTATCCTATTTCACGCACAGGATAAAGGCGAAGCTATATCGCACTCTAAAATCCATCAAGCCTTTTAGAAGACATCGTAAAATAAAAACAACATCATGATAGGCCACAACATCTTGTCAGATGATTGTGTGAACTACATACATACACATACATTAGACCTGAAAAAAATACTCTCCTTTTTTGTTGGCACTTGTGTTAAAAGTTTTTTATCCTCATATTTTGTGTAACGCGAAGCGTTATTAATCGGGGGACAACGTATCTAAGGTATCTAAGGTAGGGGAGGCCTATTTATTCTTCATGCGCAATTTGTATACATCTCTTCAGTCCCCCGGTATCATATATGATACCTTCGCTTATCATATCACCGTCTAGTCCTAAAATAAACTTTTACAGCCGAACTCATCGCCAAGAGGACGAACTTCTTGACTTTTTAAAACTTTTCCTGGCAACACAACGCTAGTTACTGAGTGATACGGTACATCATGGCAAATGTTACACACAATTAGGAGCCAAGTATTTTTGAAGTAAAACTTCTTTACGCACGTTTGACTTGGGAAGTAAACTGGTGAATGCGTTACGCGAACGGTGGTTTCTAACGTTACGGAAAGTGTGATCAGGCGAGATGAACGGCACGGTTGTTTTCCTTCACCGTAAGAGCGTCGGATAAACGTAAATATGAAATAGAAATTCAAAAACAAATTGGTACTTGGCAGGATTCGAACCACGACCTCCGAGACATGAGGCAGCGGTCCTAGCCGTTACGTCACCGACGCTGTTTTATCATGCTCGTAGCTATTTGCTAACAGAGTACCAAGATGTACAGATGTTTGAAAAAATCTAAAGGAGTATGTAGCCAAGCATTAAATTTGAAAGTATTGTATTCAGCATGCAAGAGCTTATCATTAGCTATTAACTAACTTCGGCCATTGTCTTTACCGTTATTGGAAAGTATAAAAAACAAATAAATTGATTTTTTTTACATCGCACGTTCTCTCATCTCTAAAACACATCAGAATCAGTCCAAGCGCGTGCAGTTCCCTGTGAGCAGGTGTTTTGCAATAACAATCAGCAACTGTTTTTAGGGTTTCATAGTACAACAAGGAACCCTTATAGTTTCGTCATGTCTGTCTGTCCGTCTGTCTGTCTGTCTGTCCGCGGCCTAGCTCCTAGACTATAGTTAAGACCTGAAATTTGGTATAAATATATATAATAAAAGCGCAAAGAGAACTGTATATTTTTTTTGGAAAACCCCTACAAGTAAAAAGGCGATGTTTTTTTTTCTTGTCAAACCCAGTCGTGTGGAGTATCGTTGGTTAGAGCTTAAAAAATAGTTGTGAGTCTTCTAAAACCATTTTGTAATTTAGGGTTCCGTTTTCAAAAAAATACGCTTCAAAGTGCTAATTTTTTTTGGAGTTGCGTGTCTCCACCCCCTAACCACTAAACCGTTGTATTTGGAAATTTTGAATTCAGATATGAACGCGATAATGGCAACTATGGAACCGTACACTTGGCCGGTTTTTAAGCTATTGTACAGCTTTTATCGCGGGCTTTGAGGGGACCGAATCAAGAAATTTCGTAACGAAAATAAAACCTGACACCCCAAAAAAATATATATATTGAGTTCTAAAAAACTTAGAGTGCCATCTATCTATACATCATGATGACGATGATCATGGCGATGGAGATGGCGATTGATAAACGCGATTGACGATGGCGATTGACGATGGCGATTGACTATGGCGATTGACGATGGCGGATGATGATGATGATGAACTTTCTTAGTGTTAATTCATTACATAAACATCCCGCGCCCCAAGGACTATATGGTACTGGTAAATACTGCATAAATAAAAAATAAATAAATAATTATAAAAAATGCTATGCAATAGCTTTACCGCGGCAGTCCCCGAGTGCCACACGTCTTTTTTGTTTCGAATTTAGGGTCACACAAATGATAAATTTTCATGTGTTTTTTTTCTGAATTTTCATAATTTGGCGTGTTCAGTTACGCCGATGAAGTCGTCGGCAACAGCAGCAGCTAGTGAAATATAAAATTTATTTTTTTCATGTTGCGTATTACTATCTCCTGTCAACCCTACACCCCCACCATTCCGCGAAATCTTGCGCTAATAAAATATGAAATGCTCACTTAAACATCTATATTGCCGCGAGTCACGACTGGCAACACCTTCGGAATACTAACCGCGCAGCGCCGCGTGGTGCCGCGAGCCGGGAGAGCTCTAACTGCGGTACTCACGCGGTACTCTTTAAGATAACGCGTTTTATGTCGATGAAGGGAGATAGTGTTTGACTGAAGAACCAGGGTTACGTTTTTTGTGATTTAATTTACTCTCTTCTCTTAACGTAACTTAACCGTGCTATGCTATCTAAGCGATAGACGGTAGCTCACGGTAGTTTCCTAGATTTGCATAGCATCACCTGCGGTCGCGTCGGTAGCTCAACCGGTAACGACTCGGTCCTCCTAACCACTGGTCCTGGGTTCAAATCCGGACGGCCAGTGTACCAATGAGTTTTTCGTGTATGAAGGTCGCGTTGCACACGTACGTAGCTGTAAATCTAAATGCCCTACACGTGACCGCGGGTGATGTTAAGTGCAACACCAGGCAACCACCGTCTATACTTTGGATAGCACGGTTAATTGTGCCACACGATAAGAAGACCTGCGGTCGCGTGTAGAGCAATTAGAATTACACATATGGAAGTGTGCAACGCTACTACACATGGAATCTTGCGCAGGTTTCCTCGCGATATTTCATTTCACCGTTACATCATTTAGTAAATAAATAATGACCTACGTAGGTTTCGAAAAACTCATTGATTGGATTCGAACCAGGGCCTCCTGCTTAGGAGGACTGAGTCATAACTGTTGAGCCAAACTCCAAAATATTTCTTTGAAATAGGTGTTAACACAAAATTTTAATTGCGTTGGGGAATCTTCGTAAGCCCGCTTCCATCTTCGGCATCATGGTCACGTAGCATCAGGTGAGATAAACCAATTAGTTTTTAGATTTTTCCATATATTTGTAGTATAAGACGGTATTACTTGCCGAATTTTATAGTTCTAGGTCAACGGAAAATACCATATGAATTTCGATTCCCTTGAGAGTGTCGAAATGTACGTTTTTTGCGGTATAAACGGCCGTATCTTTTTTTACGTTAACTTAGAAGAATTTTTTCACAGCTCCATTAAGGAACCGTAGACCGGCATATGGTTTTAATTTCAACTCGATACCTCCACGCGTTCCCGAGTTAAAAGGTATTGACAGACAGACGGACGGACAACGGATTTTTAAACATTTTATAAAACAACTAGCTTTTGCCCGCGGCTTCGTTTTTGATGACTGTCTTTTAGGGTGAGTGTTGCGCGGACCTGACTGTTCTTCAGATCCCTCAGGAACGGTATCGGGCTATTCTGATTAGAAGTCTATGTCACTTACCACCCCCTCAACCCATTCTATACAAAAAACCACTTCAGTCCGTAGATCCGTTGCAACGCTGACGTGCGCGAGCGCGGAAATGAGTTTTCCCCAGATCCCTCGGGAACCATGTCAGGATATGATAATTAGTAAAATATGTCACTTCCCACCCCCTCAGCCATCTCTGTGCAAAAAATCACACTAACAAACTAACCAAAAAAAGAGTATATTTTTCAGTTCCTTCAGGAACTGCATCGGAATATGCTATTTTCACGGGATAAAAAGTAGCGTCCTTCCCAGTGACACAGGCTACCTGCATGCCAAATTTCATCAAGATTAGTTAAGTTGTTTAAGCGTGAAAAGGTAACAAACAAACAAACACATTTTCACATTTATAATAATTTTTTTTATTCACAATTGGTAAACCCTTGATTATAGTAAGGATTATCCATTCTAATAATGCATCTGATTTATCTGAACATGAACCTACGTTGTTATGTAACTACGTATTAAGTTAAATTTTGTTTTTTTTTCCTTAGATTTGATCATTTCATTTAGTTCGTTAGATTTTCCTACTGATTCGAAAATATTGTTACCATTGGTAATTACGATGAGACTAAAGCCAGAAGCCAGATTTATTTTAGAAACTTGTAATTTTTTATACTTTTGATTTCAATAAACGAATTATAAATATAAACGAAAACATGTTTTATTTTGGATGTAGGTTTTTGGTAATCTAGATTTTTTAATCTTATTTCAACAGTAGTAAGCCGTTACTCAGAATAGACCTAAAACTTTTTGAAGGTATGCATTGTAAGTGAGAGGCAAAATAACTTATCCTACTAATATTATAAATGCGAAAGTTAGTAAGAATGTATAGATGTATATTTGTCACTCTTTCACGCGAAAACTACTGAACGGATCTGGCTGAAATTTGGTGAGGTTTGGTAGTAGTTGCGTCTCGCGCACTGCGTACCCTCGACAAGTCACAGAAAGGTTGTCCACGCGGGTGAAGCCGCGGGAAACAGCTAGTCTATTATATGCGCGTAGTAACTGAGCAAAGTTTCAGTTATACTAATACATGTTAGATTCATAAAGGAGGTACACAAACACTAGGTCGTGCAGTTTTATAAATAGTTGTGAAGTTGGGCGTAAGACTATGAACAGCCATGATGATCAGCCAGCATTTTTTTTAATTCATAATTGGTAAACCCTTGGCATCATCTCACCTGATGGTAAGTGACGATGGTGCCGATGACAGAAGCGAGCTTCCCAAGATTCCCCAACGCAATGGAGAACTGGCTATCTTATCTTCAAGCCGGAACACATCAATGTTACTAATAATAAGATGGTGGTAGCTAGCCAGGCGGGCTTAGAAAATGCCCTACCACCATCCAATCCGATTATTTCAAATTGACCCCACCGGGAATCGAACCCGCGACCTGGACTGGACCTGGACCCGCGAATGGAGTAACCATTACGCTACGGAGGCGGTTAATAAGCATAATATTGCTCCTAATTTTTTGGAATCATAACGCCGTAACTATACATTCGCTTGTCTTCAACATGATGATAGAATCGAAACGAAAAGGTTTTTTATTTAAAACCATGAGCCGCTCGATTCTCGCGCAACACTCACCCTCAGAGACAGTCGTAAAAACGATGTCCGTGCGGGCGAAACCGCGGGCAAAAGCTAGTACCTTTATGCATGAGATGTAATTACATTTCTGGGCAACAAAGATGCATAAATTATATTGATCATAAGTTTGAAGTATTATTTACTCAGTATGTTTAAAATAGAACTACGGTGCAATTTTCTGAATACTGACTTAAAAAAAACTTTCGGACTTGGCTCCAACTCAGATCTCATATATTTTTACGGGAGAATCACGAGACTTGACGAACTTTCACATCAATCTCATTTATTTTTGTTAGAAATTTTCTTATTTTTCTTTAGCGGTTCTGATTCTTTTTTTTATAGGTATAAACTATTAAACAGATACATTGTCATCATACATACCATATTCATCATCATCATATCAGCTAAAAGACGTCCACTGCTGGACAAAGGCCTCCCCCATGGGTCTAACCATATTAGCTGCCTATAAATATACCCGTACAACTTCATGCCTAACACTTTGACTACCATACAAACTGTCAACCCCTATTTTACCCCCTCAGGGGGGGAATATTTACTGTATTCAGACCTTTATAAACTGCCAATTATCTATCTATATTACTTAAACTAGCTTTTGCCCGCGGCTTCGCCCACGTGGACATAGCTTTTATGACTTTTTTTGAGGGTGAGTGGTGCGCGAGCCGCAATCAGCTCGCAAGCGTGGACATAAGTTTTCTCCAGGTACCTCAGGAACTGTATCGGGCTATTCGGATTAGCAGTCTTTGTCACTTCCCAACCCCCCAACAAATTCTATACAAAAAATCACTTTAATCCGTTGCTCCGTTGCGACGCCACCGACGTGCGCGAGCGTAGAAAACAGTTGTCCCCAGATCCCTCTGGAACTTTGTCAGGATATACTTATTAGTAAATTATATTTTCCACCTCATCTCTGTGCTAAAAATCACACCAATCCATTTTTTCGTTACGATTTTAAATAACTTTGCGAACAAAGAGTATTGTTTTAGTTTCCTCAGAAACTGCATCGGGCTATGATAATTTCCACAGATAAAAGGTTGACTATTTCATTTCCAGTGATACAGACTACCTGCATGCCAAATTTCATCAAGATTGGTAGAGGTGTTGAAGTGTGAATAGGTAACAAACAAAACACATTTTCACATTTATAATATTAAGTAAGGATTTCTAAATCTTAAATAAAATATAGAGCGTCGGTGGCAAAACGGTTAGGGCCACTACCTCCTGTCCGGAAGGCCGTGGTTCAAATCTGCCACTTAACAATATCTATACGAATATCGATTTCATACTGGTATGTACGTTTATCCGACGCTCTTACGGTGAAAAAAACATCGTGAGGAAACCTGCACACGCCTGCGAAGAAATTCGAAGCTTATGTGTGAAGTCAATCAACCCGCAATGGGCCCACGTGATCGTCTAAGCCAGATCGCCCTAACTCAGGGCAGGTCGAGCCCCTTGGTGGGGACCTATATAAACTGATATGATGAAATAACACATTACCTATATTATCAAAAAAACTAATTCAAATCATTATAGGTATCAATCTAGTAATAAAATTTCCTAACATTATTAATATGGGTCAAATCCTCGAGTCGTATCACCTCCAAAGGAGCCCAAGACGCACTTCTCGTTGCCGCGCTGGATGGCAATAGACAACCTTAGCAGCAGGTAGGACCTCACGTCACATCTCCTCTCTCGAAGGCGAAGGCCAATCTCCTTTTTGAAAGCAAAGGCCTCTGAGGGTTCAGCAGCCGGTTGTCTCACAGACCAGCGGCACAAAGCAGTAATTTGTCTCCAAGACCGAGTACTTATTATGCTTCTTTCTCGCCGTAAATTGAGCAGCAGTACCGTACGGGTGAGGAGTGAGGCAGAAAAAGTGGCTTCCCAAAGCAGACACGTTCTTCTCTGCCATAGCACCTGTTTAAAACCTCCGGCCTTTTGCCATCAGATCAACTAAAGCCCGGCCGGCGGCTGCATCAAAGATGGAATATTCCATCTGGCCGAGACCAGTGCCCTCCGAGTGAGGTCATTAAGGAATTGGTGACGTGGGAATCTTCACAAACACGACTGCAACTCAGTGAGTGATGGACAATTGCCTCCACCGTGGACCCGCAAATACATTGATGAGGTTCACAGATATTGATATTGCACGCGGAGAGCAACTGCCACACGCAAATAGTCGCCGTCAGAAGAGTTCCCATATCTGTGCCTCCTGTTAAAAGATGCTTAACTCGATTTATGTGTTTTTATTTTTTTACACGATTGGAATCTGTAAAATAATACCTCTCTGTTCGTCTATGAAACACATCGCTACGTACCATAGTTCCAGAGTTTAAAGTAGCGTATGCTGAAAAATACATAAAAGAAATCCACTCAAAAGTATGAAAAAATATTTTAATGTTCATTTTATTATCCCTGCAGCGCCATCTATTGACATTCTGCTACTATGATTATAATGTTTGGTATGTGTAGCTAATAAATAGAAAAAAGTACTCTATTGTTATTAATGTAAGTATCGATAGATAATTTCCCACGGGACCTCTTTAGTTTTCCGGGATAAAGAATACCCGACTTTACAATGATGGTCAAAACACCCCATCTCAATGTAAAGGTTTCATATTGTTACGTTGAGCCAATCTAAAGATACAATTTTTTGCATTCCTGTAGGAAACCTAATTTTTTGGGATTCACAATGTCCCAGTTTTAGTTCGCGATAAGGGTATCAACGTGTAAAATTTGATTGTAATAGGTTAAGCCACATTTGCGTGGTGAGCCATTCTATAAATGAATACTTTTGATTTTCCCACGGGAACTCTTGAATTTTCTGGGATAAAAAGTATCCTATATGTTAACCCGGGCTATAAGGAACCACCATACAAAATTTCATCAAAATCGGCCTGGTAGTTTTTGCGTGATGCGCGAACATACAGACAGACAGACAGACAGACAGACAGACAGACAAAAATTCCAAAAGTTGTAGTTTTGGCCTCTGTATCGTTAGTAATGTCCACCACAGTTATTATTTTCCAAAAATATTTCATGTACAGACACGGCCCCGTTACAGTTTTATTATATTATAGAATAGAATAGATAATGAAATATAAAATTTAGGCAGTTTCTTCAGTTCCTAACAAAGATATTAAAGAGATCGAAAATGCGTTGAGTTGCTTCCAGAAAAGGGTGCACCGCCGAGCTTTTCTGCTCGAATTGTTTTTATTTCTGATGCTTTTGGCAGCAACAAGAAATATAAGATCTCTCTTCTCTTATCGTGTGGCATAATTAACCGTGCTATTCAAGGGATAGATGGAGGTTGCCTGGTGTTGCACTAAGCATCACCCGCGGTCACGTGTAGGGCACATTTAGATTTACACCTACGGACGTGTGCAACGCGACCTTCATACACATCTGGAATCAGATGTGCAGGTTTCCTCACTATGTTTTCCTTCACCGCTAAATCAATCGGTAAGTATATGTATGTAAGTTTAGAAAACGTACATTGGCCGTCCGGATTTGAAACCGGGACCTTTGGTTAGGAGGACCGAGTCGTTACCGGTTGAGACACCGACACTTTTATATAATATTTAGATAAGATGATGGATGCTGGTCGTTAGTCAGGTGGGAATAGCGGGTTTAGAAAAAGAACTTTGACTATCCCTCCCTTAAAAACATAAAGCTACCCAAGTCTTTGCTATTCAGAATCTTCACTGATTATAGTAGGTACTGAGATAGTAAAATATTTGTGTCGTTAAATTTTACATAGCTAAGCTGCTTTATTTGGTACGAGTGAGTGTATGAGAAGTTATGTAAACAACCCCAACCCCTTCTGAGATAGGTAGATAATAAATCTCCTTGGTATCACAAGCGGAATCAGATTCGTCGTGTCGCCTCCTATCTGTTGAAGTTTGCCAATAAATACAGAGCAGAATCTGCATAACTCGCGGGCACCGAGTTATGGAGCTACGGGCGTGGATGTGCCGCGGATGTCGTAATCTGTGGATGCGGTTGTAAGAGGCAACGGACCGCGCTCGTTGTGGACGAGATTGTTTGATACGAGTAGTTCAGTGTTAACTGAGTTGAGTACTTGTCATGGATTTTTTAGAAATTGGGCGTGGATGTGACGCGGATGTCGTGATCTGTGCATGCGGATGTAAGAGACATCGGACCGCGCTCGTTGTGAACAAGACGAGATAGTTTGATACGAGTAGTTCAGTGTTAACGGAGATGGGTACTTGTCATGGATTTTTTAGAAATTGGGTGTGGATGTGACGCGGATGTCGTGATCTGTGGATGCGGATGTAAGAGACATCGGACCGCGCTCGTTGTGAACAAGACGAGATTGTTTGATACGAGTAGTTCAGTGTTAACTGAGATGGGTACTTGTCATGGGTTTTTTAGAAATAGGGCGTGGATGTGCCGTGGATGTCGTGATCTGTGGATGCGGTAGTAAGAGACAGCGGACCGCGCTCGTCGTTGTGAACAAAACGCGATTGTTTGATACGATTAGTTCAGGTTAACGGAATTGGGTACTTGACAAACTGTCATGGAGTTTTTAGAAATTGGGCGTGGATGTGCCGCAGATTTCGTGATCTGTGGATGCGGTAGTAAGAGATAGCGGACCGCGCTCGTCGTTGTGAACAAGACGCGATTTAATTAATAATCAAAAACAATTAAATAATTTATCAAAAACATATAACTAGTACGTCATAGGCAATAAAAATATGACGTCATAGTTCAATATTTCAAACATTAAAAGAACAAAATCTCGTTTTTGACAGCTCATAAAAAGTAAGTCGAATGTAGGCAAATAGCGGATTCCCAAAGATTTCAAGAAGACTTTAGAACTGCTTTGGATTGGATCTCCGGTACTAATCCGGTAAGTAGGTCGTTTTGGTCTAAGTCTAAGAACGATCTATCCTGTGCTGCTCTCATCTGTCAGCTTACTAAGACCTTCACCAGGCGGTTAATTCACAGAGTAAGTAGGCTTTACTTCAATATACAAAGACAAAAGCCCAAAAACTTCTAACACTAAAAGTACCACATACGAGTTGACTTTAACCTCTTTCACCTTCACTCTTCACACTTGAACATAAGGTCGCCCACCGAGAGACGGATCTTTCTCCACATAATAACTGTGCAACTCCTGTGAGACAACGCGGAGGAAGACATATGAAAGTTGAGATCATAAATGTCCTGTGATAGATATTTTTTAAACGGCAATTTAAAAAGATTTATCCGGTGCTGCTCGCATCTGTCAGCTTCCCAAGACCTTTCGCCAGTTGATTCACTTTAACTTATAAAGACAAAAGCTGAGTTCAAGGCAAAAGTTGCTGCAATGAAGCTGGGTATTCTCTCTAAGGTGAGACGGTACTTCACACCTGGACAGCTTCTTTCTTTATATCAAGCACAAGAGCGATCTTGTATGGAGTACTGTTCACACCTATGGATGGATTAGCCCGCTATTAGCTGGATACCTTGGACGCCATCGACCGACGCGTCCGGAGACTCATTGGTGATGATGAGCTTGTCGAAAACAAGCTCCAAAGCCTTGAGTGTCGCCACAAAGTCGCCTGTCTTTCGGTATTCTATTGAATTCATTCCAGAGAGTGTGCTCAAGAAATGCAGACCTCATTCCCCTAGCTCCATTACACCTTCGGTCAATGAGACCACCACCACCGAGGTTCCACCCCATGTTGTTGACAATTAATCTATACGCACGAAGCGTTACACTTTCTCATTTATTATGCGGACAGCACCAAGAGGAACTCTTTACCTGTTTCCCGACTCCTACAATTTGGGGATCTTCAAGGCGAGAGTGAATAGCCATTATTTGAGTTTGCATATAACATCCTCGACTACATCGTCACTTACCATCAGGTGAGTTGTAGTCAAACGCGCTCAAATTTTGAATTAAAAAAAACCCAAAACTTTCAACACTAAAAGTACCACATCCGAATTAACTTTAACCCCTTTCCTCCCTCTACACACTTGAACATAAGAGAGGTCGCGCACCGGGAGTCTTCCTCCGCGGAACAACTGTCTGTAACTCTTGGAAGTCTGCGCGGAAACTCATATGCCGTGGTATTCGGGCGCACAGCTTCCTGTCAGTGCTAGTTTATGGTCCTCGTATAATAATAAGGAGGTAGGTACCAAGGTAGAGGTATGACGTAGTTTAAAGAACATAGCTAAAAACCGGAAACAAATTCGTACGCGAAGGGTAACAACGGAATCCTTTTTTTGAGCTTACGCTGTCTGTCTATCTGCTTAAAAGACTGTATCTTTTCAGTAAGCCGGTTGAAATTTTCACAGAATATTATAATAGCAGATTATCTAACAATTCATAAAAGTAAAAAATTTGGAGAGATTCCCATATAAGAAAGGTTTTTGTTCTATCGTAAATTGTGTATGTAACTGTTTACTTTCCCAAATATTAAAAAAAAGACTACGGATCGCTATATTACGCGTGGCCCGACACATACTTAACCACTTTTACTATTAGTTGTTTTTATGGAAATCCGCGATATCAGGTTCCTATTCCATGATAACTTAAGCCTGATAACTGTTAAGGTTTAAAAGATAGTTACAACAAAAGGACGTACAGACGGACGACGTAAGACTAGTAACACCCGCTGGCACCCTTTGGGTACGAAACCCTAAAACAGAATGTAACTCCAATCATTAATTAGGTAACAGTCATAGAAATCTAAATTATTTCGATTTGTGCGTTTATATCTAGAGATGGTTGTACAAAAAAACAATATTTAAAATAGTGCAAAGTTGTGGTGATAGTGGGTTCTATTCTTGATGAGTTTTCGTCATTAATAATATATTTTTTTAATTTCAATGGTTTGTATTGGTTTCTATGCTATCGGAGCTCTACAGGATTAATTTCAGAGAGTGCGCCCTGGAGCTTCACGACCTCATTCCCCCCTCTCCATTTCATCATCGCACGACCAGGCGCGGAGGGCGATTCCACCCCTTTGTCGTTAATGTTCCATCTTTTTTGCTTCTTCTTTCATTATGCGAATGGCCAAGGAGTGGAATTCCCTGCCGGCGTCTGTATTCATGAATCTTCAAGTCGAGAGTGAATAGACACTATTCAGGCTTGCATGTTACATACTCGGCTGCATCGGCACTTACCATCAGGTGAGGTGCAGACAAACGCACTCAAATTAAAAAAAAAAAATGTTAAGGATGGTTAATTTTTATCAACGAAAATACATAATATACTAATAATATATTAAACTAGGTAACCTAGCATAGGCTTAATATTTGAACTGGAACTAAGACAACAAAACAACGAAAAATTCACACCCCCAGCCTGCCCTCAGGTCAACAACAGCGGGTTCGAATCCAATTTTTGCACAATCTTACCCTCTTTATAATATTGGGTTTCTGAGCGATACCAAATTGAGTTCGCAGCGGCCTCTGAGATAGGTACTATCCACTTTGGTCGTTAGTTTGTAGTACCTACATGAAGCGGTCGTGGCTAAGTGCGACGCGCGTGGTCGCATCGAATACCCAGGTAAACTGACCATAGATTAGATTAGATTTATTTATTTCATATTATCAATGTTAAATTACAATAATGCTAAATTAAAAAAAATACGGCCAAGTTCCAGTCGGAATCGCACACAAAGGCTCTGTAACATCTTACATAAAAAAAGTTTCTTGCAGGACCCATTAATTTTTCAACCGACTCGACTTCCAGAAAGGAGGAAGTTCTCCATTCGACTTTATGTTTTTCATTATGAATTTTACGCGATAACTTTTGTAAACCGATTTTCACGATTTTTTTTTATTCGATAGGATATGCTCCCGAGTTGGTTCCATATAATTTTTATTACAATTAGTGTAGTACTTTATTAGAAAATTAACAAAAACCAAAAATAATAATGCAAAATTGTACCAAGTTGTTGCGATGGAAGTCTGTTTTTAAAGTGTTTAGCGTTTTCATTTATTTATATTTTTTATTTGTTGTTTGTTGCGGCGGCATCAGAAATACACATTCTGTAAAAATTGCAATTACCAACCTATTACGGTTCATGAAATACAGTCCGCTGACAGACAGACGGGTGGACGGACAGCGGGGGCTTAGTAATAGGGCCCTGTTGGCCCCACTTTGGGTACGGAACCCTACCCAAAGTATTAAAAAATACCCTAAGAATGTCAAAGGTTAATACGATCGTCAAAATAATGAATATAAAATTATAGAATGTCAAACATAAATAGATTTTATGTTTCAAAATAATACAGATTAATAATAAATTTAAGAATATAATATATACCTATATATCATACATATCTCATAGGAAACGCTGATCTGATCACGTTAAAAAACCGACTTCCTTCGCAACAATTTAGTACAATTTTTCATTTTTATTTTTGGTTTTTGAATGAAATAAACTAAACACGCAAGGTCCTTACCTAGATGGATTAGTCGCTATTTCTTCACGTTCTACTTGTAATCTCTATATATAAAAGAAAGTCGTGTTAGTTACACCATTTATAACTCAAGAACGGCTGGACCAATTTTTATGATTTTTGTGTTTTTGAATTTGTCTTCGTCCGGAATAGGATAATAATAAATATTAAAAATATGATATTCATCAATAAAAAAAAATATTGGTCAAAAAATAATTGGTTTTAAGGTAGGGTAGTGTAGTGTAGTTAGGGTAGGGTAGTGTAGTGTAGGGTAGGGTAGGGTAGTGCAGGGTAGGGTAGTGTAGTGTAGGGTAGCGTAGTGTAGGGTAGGGTAGTGTAGGGTAGGGTAGTGTAGTTTAGTGTAGGGTAGGGTAGTGTACGGTAGTGTAGGGTAGTGTAGGGTAGTGTAGTGTAGGGTAGGGTAGTGTAGGGTAAGGTAGGGTAGTGTAGTGTAGTGTAAGGTGGAACGAAGTTCACCGGGACAGCTAGTAGTTAATATAATAAGGTATTTTAAGCCGTTTAAGCTGTGTCAGAGGCGGCAAAACTTCTGATAATAAGGTTCGTCACCAGCGCTCCAAACTCCACAAATCCGGACTCAGTTCCCATGTGTGAAGTGAAGCCTAGCAGAAACCTGTGGCCCAGCAGGGACTTGAAGGCTTGTTATAGCTTGTAGTCAATACTAAGTCCAACTACTAATTCTTTGTCGTTAATGTTGGCGCTCTTCACACGACGGGGAGCGGGGTGGGCCGGTCAAATTCGCCGCCAACGATAGCACAAAGGGAATCCTATACTACCAACGCTCATGGAGGCGGCGCGGTTGTCGCGGTCGTTTTGGCGGCGAATTTGACCGGCCCGCCCCGCCCCGTCGTGTGCAAAGCGTCTACGCACAAAGCGTTTTGCTTCTTCGTTCATAATGCGAACGGCCAAGAAGTGGAATTCCCTGCTGGCGTCTGTATTCCCCGATTCGTATAATTTATGAATCTTCGTGTGTCTTCAACTAGCGAGTTCGCAGCATTTTATCTGAACCTTTTTGATCTGAGTTTTACAGGAAAAAAATAGAACTACTATTTGTCAAATGTCAACGACTAAGTAATATAATGTTCCAACAAGAACTTACAATCAAAAGTATCAACTAATTTATTACACTTTATCTATTGTCTACAACGTTCTACGTCCTTGGAATCCAATATGGCTGCCGCGCCAGCCGTCAATATGGCCCCATATTTCAACCTCCAGCCCGACCTTTCTCTTCTCGTGTTTTTACTCGCCTTCTGTATTTCAGAGAATTAGGTAATTGTGGAAGCGGTCAAAAATATAAATAGGTTAAGAAAAAACGAAAATTCTACTTCACTGAAATAACTAAGGTTAAGTCACATTTAAAGTTAAATTTGCCTTCTAAGACCTAGGCCCAAAGGCTTTTTTTATAGAAAGCTGAAATTTAGCACATAGGTTCTCTTTGCGTTGAAGACATATAATAAGGATTTTTCAAAACTCCTGCAGGATAGGGAAAGTGGATAGGAATTCGCGGGCAAAAACGATATTGACGAGGTAAAAATCTATCTTATTTATGGTGCTACTTTATTAGTGCCCGATATTTTGGTCAGCGCTTCTACTCCTTATACTGAACAACTTTCCCAAAGAAACCCATAAGTAGTCAATTCCCATTTCCTTTTCTAAACAGCTCTTCTTCTTTGCGTGTCAATGACAAAATAAATCATTCCGGCCCAGAACTAAGCCACTTCGACTGCACTATTAGTGGCGTCCATTAAGTCCTGCTGCGAACAGGTGACAGGGCAGGCAGGACAGGAAACTAATGAGCCATGGACTGCACCGCTCCACACACACACAGTCTAAATTTGGGTTTTCCGAGAGTCCCCACCTGAACATATTCTCCTTGCTCAGGGCGACCTGAGTCCGAAGTAGATTTAAAAACTTCCAGATCGGCCATGGTAATATATGTCCAGCCGGTAGACACTCAGAAAGCGGGACAAAGGGGTCAGGAAGCGATGTTCGAGCACGCCACATGTTGCATCTCGCTTGAGACGGCTGAGTTGTGAGGGGGTCGACATGTTTTAAAAAGAGCTTTTCCGACTTTTTAGCCTTTGCGACGGTAGCTCGTGCCCATGTAGGGGATGCCGCATGTCCTCATCCAACGTAGCCCTCTCTCGCGAGCTTGCAATGGTTCTACGAACAACTGGCGGCGCTATGCCAGCCAGTGGATACAGCAACTTCACCGGGGTCGGCTTCAAACATCCAGTAATAATCCGGCAGGTTTCGTTTAAGGCTGTATCCACAAGCTTGGCATGATTAGAGCGGCCCCATACGGGGCACGCGAATTCGCCGGCAGAAAATGCTAGCGCCAGTCCTGAAGTTCACAGCACTTGCGGCATAGCTCCCCACTTAGTACTTACCAGACGCTGTAATAGGTTGTTGCGGCAGTGCACCTTTCGTCTTAGGCCATCACAATTCTTTTTGAAAGTGAGGGACCTGTCCAGTAGAACGCCGAGGTATTTGGGGGAAGGGTTATGAGTGATGGTCACTCCACGGAGTTCTTGAGCTTACGTCCCGCTTGTGCATTGCGTAGATGGAAAACGCACGACTCAGTCTTGGTTGGGTTAGGCTTGAGCGAGTTCTCGTCATAGTACTGGCCTAAACTGTTGAGAGCTGCGGTGAGATTATTCTCAACTTCGTCAAAGCTGGTCGATTGGGACGTAAACGCAAGATCGTCCGCGTACAGAAAGCGGGAGGTATTTAGGCTAGATGGTTGGTCGTTGGTATATATATTGAACAATATTGGGGCCAGTACGCTGCCCTGGGGAAGACCATTTATTTGTGCCCTCCAACGACTTACGTCTTTGAGAAGGTGAAACTGGAAGCGACGAATGTGGAGGAGCTCTCGGAGAATATTGACAAATTTTATATCTGCGGTCATAGTCTCCACCTTCCACAGCAGTCGCCTCAGATTAACTGTGTCATAGGCCGCCGAGAGTATAAGGTGACGGTAACGGAGTATAAGGTGATGACCTCGATGCCGTTCTCGGTCGAACACTTTGTTGATTTAATGCTCACTCCGGGAGTAACAAATACTGCGTTACCGTGTTTCGGGTGGTAAGTCTCGGAGATGAGAGTCAGTCCAGCTACGTGTGGTAGACTTTGCGTTTCATCTCGATGGGTTTCTTGCGAACAGAGGACGTCACAGTGCGTTTTACGACATAATTCTGACAACAGTTCAAACTTGTCCTCGGAAAAACCTTCGATGTTAATCGAGACTACACGCAAAGCTGGCTTGAGCGCTGGACTATCGGATGGATGATTGGGATTTGTCATCGTGGTGAAAGGATTAGCCAGTCAGCGTGATAACTCGCTGACTGCCCAGGGTGCGCCGGACGTACGGACTTTTTAGTACATCACTCGGGGAGGCTCCTTTCATGCACCCATTTCTAAACAGCCGATTAATTTATTGATTTAGGTACTTTTATTCTCGCATAACATCGCCAGTTTGGTCAGGCGGTAGCTACGGGAGCGGGGCGGCGGCTGCGGAGCGTGTGCGGCACACACAAACACAAACGGTGGCAAGCTGCGGCGGCGCCCGTCAATCAAAACAAAGAAAGTGCCGACAAAGTCAAAGAAGCCGCGCCGGTTGATGAACCACTATCAGCTGATGATTTCAATACATTGTTTTTAATTTTTGTTTTTTGACTATGGGTTTCTTTGGGAAAGTTGTTCAGTATCAGGAGTAGAAGCGCTGACCAAAATATCGGGCACTAATAAAGTAGCACCTTGTATGTCACCGTAACATTGTAAAAATCGTTACATTATAATTTATAATCTAATGCGATCTATCTCGTGAGATTGTGAATTGTCGAATGATTGTGAACTATAACATAGGTACTGCTTACAATTTCACTAGTGTCATTGTAACCTCACTTGTGACATTTAAATAAATGAGCGAGCGTAGCAAGCGATGTTAGGTTCGGTCAGGTTTGATTGATTTAACAGTCAAAGAGCCTCGCGAAGCCACTCTGGGTAGCAAAATGCTTCGCAGATGAAGAAATCGTCGGTTTTATTGGAAGATTCAAGAATGGGCCGTGAAATTTACCGATTGACAATTTACCGTCATATTATCATCATCATCATCATATCAGCCGAAGGACGTCCACTGCTGGACATAGGCCTAAGGATCTCCACGACGACCGGTTCTGCGCTGCCCGCATCCAGCGGCTTCCCGCGACCTTCACAAGGTCATCGGTCCACCGAGTGGGAGGCCTGCCTACACTACGCTTTCCGGTGTAAAATTACCAATTACGAACAAAACACCCGTTACTACCGACATCATCTAAATGATTTACTCTTTTACCTGAAAAATACACCTCTGTTCTCTTTCTCAGTCGGTTCCAAAACTTTTGTCTCCATGTAAATTGCTTTTTATTACTTTCCCTGCGGCGGGCGGCTAGGTAATCGAGAGGCGGAGTCGGGGCGGGGGGCTATACTACGAAATTCTCATTTGTCCTGCCTTGAATATCGTTATAGCATATTTCAGGTTTGAGTTTAGCACGTACACGCTTGGGATGTAGCTGTTTGGCAAGATTGGGTTGGAATAAATAGCTTGTGATAGGTATGTTCTATTGGTTGGGAATTTCTACTAAGTGTTATTGGTATGTAAACCGGTTCAGTTTTTGAAAATAGTGGACTGTATTTAGCGGAAGCGGGTGGAATATGGCGGTTCATCAAATACTATGTGTGTCCAGTCTATCATATAATGCGGTAGGAGACTGTTCTGCCCTGGAATGAAACAGGAAAGAGAAACAGAACAGAAAGGAGAAGAACTCACCTGCACCACAGGAAGAATCGGCACGTGAACACCGGCGCCGGTTCAAATCCTGATGGTCCAGCTGCAACTCTTTGCGGTACTTGAAACTAGCACTTAACAGCACTAGCACAGAGCACAGACACACACTATTCGGTTATTTAGGCCTTTTACAGCGGTTTAGATATTTAAATATTTATTTTGTATGTGGAGCTGCAATTTTTATTTGCGATTTTCTTTATGAATACATCTACTTATTATTGTTAGCCTACGCTATAAAAGCGTAATGTTTATTATTGATGTCTGCCACACGATGAAGGCTTTTTTATTCACAATTGGTAACCCCATGGTCCGCTTGGTAAGTACCAAGATTGCCCAACGAAATGGATATCTAGCTATCTTATCTTCAAGCCGGAACACATCAATGATGTTAACACTGATGTTTGGCGGTAAAACTTAGATAAGATGGTGGTAGCTAGCCAGGCGGGCTTAGAAAATGCCCTACCATCAACCAAACAGATTCATACAAGTTGACCCCACATGAAATCGAACCCGCGACGGCCACGGAGGCGGTTAATTACGCGAGAAATTAAGCATATCATAATATTATATGTACATGCAGTACATTAATATATCCTACTAATAATAAAAACTCGAAAGTTTATAAGAATGTATGGATGTATGTTTGTTACTCTTTCACGCTAAAACTACTGAACGGATCTGGCTGAAATTTAGTAGGTAGACAAATAAGGACCTTTTTTCTACGCTCGCAAGACGCTTGCAGCTCGAGCACTGCGCACCCTCGAAAATCATAGAAACGTCGTCCACGCGGGTGAAGCCGCGGGAAGCAGCTGGTACAGTATAAATAATGGCATTCGATTCCAAATAGAGGCAACTTTTCAATATAGAGAATGTGTTTTAAAAGTGTGGAATTTATTGTACTCTACCTGCTCATAAAATTTAACGTTACAAAAAAACCGGCTAGTTGTGAGTCGGGCTTGCGCACGAAGGGTTTCATACCATACGTATGTGTTGTGTATTTACAAAAAAATAAGTCAGATTGAAAGACAAATTGAACTTTGTAATGTTCTCCTGTACATCTAGTTATAGTCACAGTATTTTTTTTACTGCAAATGTTAGTTTACAATCGCAAAAACATAATATTTTCTTCAGGAAATAACTGATAGCAATTAACGATTTTCGGATTTTTCCTTTACTTTTGCTGTGAGACCTTGTTTTTTTGCAAAATTTTATGATTCTAGAACCTTTAGGTTTACCTTGTAGGTTTTGATTCAATCAATCAATCAATCAAATATGCTTTATTGTACAATTACAAAAATTACAGAATACAAGTACAGAATAAATAGAAAAATTTTAAATTGTACAATGTAGGCATGTAGGTATGTTTGATTCGTTAGCGAGTGTCAAAATATGCAGCATAAATGACCATAATATTTTCTGTGTTGACGCAGAAACTTGTGTTTTTGACAGCTCTATGGGACTTTAGACCTAATTATTTGATATTATTTTCAACTCGATAACCTTACGTGTTTATGAGAAAAATGTTTTTGACAGACAGACAGACACACTAATAACGAAGTGATTCTATTAGGGTTTCTTTATTCTTTTTGAGGTACAAAACCCTAAATGTTGCTAAATTTAAGTACAAAAATCTAGACTTCATGCCAATCGACTAGCCAACTGTGAAGTGGTAATTTAAAAACTTTTTTGCAAATTCAGAGCGGTTTCAGTGCAAAAAAAATATCTAATTAAAATATAAATAAAAACTTTTAAAATCTCCTAAGAAATCACATAATCTTCGTGTACACGCTCGCTGGATGCTGGCAACGCAGGACCGTTCTGACATGCATACATTACATAATATATACACTATCTTTATACTTTATATATATAAATCTTCTTCTTTATATATATAAATCTTCTGTCCGTGTGTTAGTCATTGAACTCCTCCTAAACGGCTGGACCGATTTGGCTAATTCTTTTTTTGTCGAGTTCGTTATTGTCAGGAGAAGGTTCTTATGTAGGGTAGGGTAGGGTAGGGTAGTGTAGTGTAGTGTAGGGTAGGGTAGTGTAGGGTAGGGTAGGGTAGTGTAGGGTAGGGTAGGGTAGTGTAGTGTAGGGTAGTGTTGTGTAGGGTAGTGTTGTGTAGGGTAGTGTAGTGTAGGGTAGTGTAGGGTAGTGTAGTGTAGTGTATGTAGGATAGGGTAGGGTAGTGTAGGGTAGGGTAGGGTAGTGTAGTGTAGGGTAGTGTAGAGTAGTGTAGGGTAGGGTAGTGTAGTGTAGTGTAGGGTAGTGTAGTGTAGGGTAGGGTAGTGTAGGGTAGGGTAGTGTAATGTAAGGCGGTACGTAGCTCGCCGGGACAGCTAGTATTCCCTTATTTATTAACCATTTTAATTTTTATTCCATTTAAAATGGAAATATATTTAGTTGTTCATCAAACAACTAATCACCTTTCAAATTATTTTCATCATTTTGGACAATCATAATATTAAAAATATTGACTGCAAATCAAATTATCTATCCTTCTCAACTGGACTAGAGTTAAGCGAGGTTCGGTTAGGTTTGATTGATTATAACGTCGAGGAGCTTCGTGTAGCGCGGATCTGAATTACGAAATAATAAAACATTTTTGCTTAAATCAGATAAACGCTATACTTTTAGGTAAATAGTGGTGCGCCACGAACCTAAATTGTTGCCTAATTAATTCATTATATTTTGAGGTAAGTATTTTGCTGTGCTATCAGTAACTTTGTTAGGAATTGGGATTTTTTATTATACAAAAAGTAGTTTTTTTGAATTGCTTTTCAATACTACCCTTTTAAAATGTAGCATGATATCACACATGTAGGTATTTTAGTTTAAAAGGTATGGACCTTTTCATGACTAAAGTTGAGGAGAAAACAGTCACATTTTTCAGTGTTTTTCGACTTACCGAAAATTGCTTTGACTTTGTTTAAAAAATTATTATCTACTTTATAGCCCATTAGGTACACACTTTTTGACATTTAAAATCATTACGATACCCATGTTCAGTTCTGTACCGGAGCGACAAAAATAAAAAAAAAACTTCCAATTTTTATTTATTCACTATTGGTAAGCCCTTGGCATACTCTCACCTGATGGTAAAGTGACGATGATGCCGAAGATGAAAGCGGACTTACCAAGCTTGGGATCTGGCTATCTTATCTTCAAGTCGGAACACATCAATGCCGTTAACACTGATGATTGGCGGCAAGACTTAGATAATATGTTGGTAGCTAGCCCATGAAAATGTGCTACCACCAACCAAACCGAGTCTTACAAAGTTGCACCCGCTGGGAATCGAACCCGTGACCTCCTGGTGTAAAGCGAACCACGGAGGCGGTTGAAATGTTAAAACAACAATGTTAAAACACTAAGCAGATATTCCTATAATATTTTAGCTAAATACAACTCACACAAATCATGAATTTCCAAAACGCAAAGAAGGAAGTCACATCACATTTAATATAGGAGCACATTTTCGAAAAATATGGGCGCTATTTGTGCACTACAGAGGGGCGTAAAACATAACCTGTCGAAGTGGCTTCCGTTCCACCCCCACGTGTTCACTCTGCCACCTCCTTTATTTAAAGGGTTAAAAGCAGGATATAATTTTCCATACTTTTGGGGAATATTAATCTTCAACCAACCTCCAAAAAGGAGAAGGTTCTCAATTTGACTGTATGTTTTTTTTTTGTATGTTTGTTACGCGGTATCTTCACTGATTGTGAACTGATTTTCATGATTCTTTTTAGGGTTCCGTACCCAAAGGGTACAAACGGGACCCTAAAAGACTCCGCTGTCCGTCCGTCTGTCTGTCCATCTGTCACCAGGCTGTTTCATGAACCGTGTTAGCTAGACGGTTGAAATTTTCACATATGATGTATTTCTGTTGCCGCTATAACAACAAATACTAAAATTAGAAAAAATTAAAGTCTCCATACAAAAACCGTTTCTATTTTAAACGTTAAGAAACTAGCGCCATCTAGTATGATGATATGGAACCCTTTGTGCGCGGTTCTGACTCGCACTATACCGATATTTATATTCGATAGGGTATGCTCCCGAGTTGATCCCATATAAATTTTATCAAAATCGGTGTAGTTCTTTATTAGAAAATCATTTCTCATAGGCGGCTTATCAAACTTCTGACAGTGGGGTCCACCAATAACCCTACACTGTAACCTCCACCGACTCTGACTTGGTCGTCCGTGTGTCTGGACCCTCAGACCCTATCGCCTTAATTCAGGGTAGGCTCAAACCCTCGCCGGCATACAAAACCGCGGTCAATCAGCTGACCGATATGTATGAAAAAAAAATTGCGATTTCAGAAAAGTTGTAAAACAAAAAATGTTCAGTTTGATAAGTACAAGCTCACCTTAAAGTATCACTGCACCTTTATGTTACATCCTGTATATGTGGGAAGTTACATCAAAACCGTTTCTTCCAGTGCACTGCACGGGACCGTCTATAGTCTGACGAGGCTTGAAGATAAAACGGTATAAAATGTAAATAAAATGAACTAATCGACTCTAGACAAGGTCAGCTATCTTCAAATCTAGGATTATCTACATTATGGGAACCCAGGAACACCTAGATATAAAAGGCAGCAGCTTGCTCTGTATATTTTAGACCATTAAGTCGACCAAGTAGGTATTTCTTCTCCTTCTCATGGGTTCTTTTTCCTAGCGGACGTCGGCGATCAGCATATGGAACTCCTCTCACTCCTTCACCATCTTGAAAAGTATATTATTAGCTTCTTCTTTGATCCCGGTCTAGCTCTTTATGTTGTTAAATGTTATATATGTGGTATTCCTCTCTCTCTCTTCTACCCTGTTTGGTTAGCTTACTTTAAAACCAAGTTTTTCTTAAAATTTTCTGTTTTCAGTCCCACTTCCTTGGCAACACCGAACGCCCTCGCGTATGCAAATGCGGCCAGTTTTCGGCTGTTCAGAAGTTGTTTATGTGTTTCAATGGGCCCCGACCGCGCAAAGTTCCGCTTTATAGCGCTCACCTCGGTTTTGAACGACTGTTTTGTTGTTTAGAACAACGGATTGGAAACATTGCAACTGATGGTGTATCTGTGATCTAATTCTCTGTTAAGAGTTTGTTGGAGGAGTCACAAGGATGAAGAAAATAAGCCTTTAATTTTTTATGGCTAACCCATTTCCTGGAGCACTCATACATTTAACATAAGGCCCATTTGGAGTAGGCACTTCTAAATAATGTAGAAGGGAACAACTTTTTCGAGTGATTTTACAGCTGGAAATCATATCTAAGCAGCGGACAGATTCTCAACTCCGTGTACGAACGAGCGAAGGGAGCGATAATAGGTTCGTTAGGTTTGATGGTGATAGTGTCGTAGAGCCCTTCACCTGGGTGGCGGATCTGATAGTTAAGACCACGGTTAAGAAACTGTCCAGTTGAAAACCTGTCCAGCTGCTATGGCTGATATCATCATCATCATATCAGCCGAAGGACGTCCACTGCTGGACATAGGCCTCCCCCAAGGATTTCCACGACGACCGGTTCTGCGCTGCCTGCTGATATCATAATACCTTACTAATGGAATATCAAAACATATAAGTAGGAAACATGCATATTTTATTTAACTTGCAATGTATGTATGTTCGGGTGGAATCTTGCAACTCAATTTTGAAGCAGATATCTTCAACCGATTGAGCTGAAACTTCGTATACACGTTCAGTTTGGATGACAATGCATGGTTAACTGTGTGACGTCATTCTAAATCCAACATGGAGGCACACCCAAGATGGCGGACTATTTATTTTAAATGCACTATTACAACATGCTATCAAATGAAAGAGTTTACTGAGAAGAATAAGAAAAAAATATTATTTTCAAATTAAAGCTTGTACCTAAAAGTTTTTATGTTTTTTAAAATTATTCCTACTTATATTATTTAAAGCGTAGACTTTCTTTTTCGGATAAACAAATTCATTTTATTTCAATTTTACAAAATAAAATTGTTGTTTTTAGTACTACATTACATTTCCTACTTTGCTTCAACATTGTAAAAACGTTCAAAATAAAACTGTAATTTTAGTATTAACCAGAGCACGCAAACACCTACCCCATCAATTACTCGCTTTAGCACTTACCAGCATTATGTTTTCGCCGAGGACGATATTTTTATGCGCACAGGTACAGTGGACCATACGGGAGGCTTTCACCGGATTGGTGTGCATATTGTAGTGCCAGCGACCAGGATGTAAGAAAATCGTTGAAAATATTAGTTGAAACACTAAAAATACTGTTTCAAGACGACCGGTGTGTGTTGCCAGTGATGAAATACGGAACTGAGACATGGTCGCTTACTATGGGCCTCATAAGAAGGCTCAAGGTTACCCAAAGGGCAATGGAGCGAGCTATGCTCGGAATTTCCCTACGCGATCGAATCAGAAATGAGGAGATCCGTAGGAGAGCCAAAGTAATTGACATAGCTCACAGAACCGCTAAACTGAAGTGGCAGTGGACATAGCTCGTAGAACATATGGCCGTTGGGGTAGTAAAATTCTTGAGTGGCGACCGCGCAATGGAAAACGTAGCGTAGACAGGCCTCCCACGCGGTGGCCCGACGACCTGGTGAGGATCGTGGGAAGCTGCTGAATATGGTTAGCGCAGGACCGGTCGTCGTGGAAATCCTTGGGGGAGGCCGTTGTCCAGCAGTAGACGTCTTTCGGCTGATATGATGATGATGACTAAAAATATAAATAAAAGGTCTATTTATTACTTTAGACTGGCTCAGTGGTCCAGTGCTCAGCTTCTGCCTGAGCTGGGTTTGATTTGATTCCCACAGAGGGATTTTTTTTAAAAATCCACATTTGATTTTTGGCATCATCTCACCTGATGGTAAATGACGATGATTCCGAAGATGGAAGCGGAACATATTCGTGTGATGAACAGGTATGTGCTTGCTCTGTGTTTGTGTGTTTAATATGTATACAGGGTTTAACAAAATTGGTGTAGGTCCCGTTATCTGGAGTTTCTACTCATCATACTGAACAACTTTTGTTCTATGACTTCTCTGAAATCGCAAAAAAAAACTCTTCATGCAAATCGATCAGCTGATCGACCAATTTTGTGCATTTTTGCATGAAGGTACCAATTATTAGTTTTTGAGAATTGATTGTGGGTTTCTCGGGTAAAGTTTTTCAGTATGACGAGTAGAACCACCAGTTAACGGGTCCTATACCAATTTTTTTTTGTATGTATTAAAACGTATACAAGTATGTAAACATACATAAAAAATACATACAGTGGAACATAGAACCTCCTCCTTTTTTAAGTCGGTTAGAAATAAGAGTCTCTGGTTCCCATAGTACTCAATGAATCCTAGTTTGGGAAGATAAACGTGTGTGATTGATTTGTCCCTAAATATTTATTTGTTACAATTATTATAGTAAGTGAAGGCATCTACCAAATAAAATAAAATAGCAAAAATTTTACCAGACCGCTGTTTCTAAACTTTGGAACTGTTCTATACTACAGAAATGTTGGACATCTCCTCCGGTGCAAAGATGTTCAGAAGCGACATATGAAAGGATGCAACATAGAACCCTCTCAATGGGAGAGTTTGGCACCAGAACGGCCAGAGTGGCGCCAGCATTGTGAATCGGCAAGTACGTGAGTTAAAGGATCAGCGTAAAGCTGACCTTGATACCAAACGCGAACAGTTAAAGGCCCGACCACCTTGCGACCATTTCATAAAATTACGAGGGAGGCATACTTAAATGCCTTCATTACGTGAGAGTTTCGCTGCGAAGATTGGATACATTAACCATCTTCGAGCGCACGCGCGGCAAACCGACTAGGAGTCGAAGTGGGTCGCCGTAACCGAAATCGGTGGGATAGATCATCATCATCATACTACAGAATGTCACCGGCCTTATAGCTTGAAAAGTTCTGTCAGTAAAGTTGTTGTGAAGCTTTGCTACCTTTACTGACCCCGGATTTGATGCCTGTGATAGATTATAGGAAGTTTTAAATACTATATTTTAGTAAATTTAACCTACATCAGGAAATCTATGAAAAGAAGTTCTACTTAGTTCAAGGTACTAATCTAATTAGGGTCATACATTTAAATTGTAAGAAATAAAAGAAGAAATATCTGGTAATATAATAAGTCAATGTAATTCTTTTAATAATCAGAGTTTTATATTTTAATTACATATTACAAGTTCCTACCACGTGGAACTTGTATACCCAATATTTTACAAGAAGTGTAGCAAAGCGAGAAGAAACACTAAGCCCAAGGAAAGAAATATACTTAAAGTCTATTACAATCATCTTTAAATAAACTATCTAAAATTTGTCAAACAGGGTTACAGGTTAAGGTACTTATCTGGATTGAATACAGGTTGCAGTGGAACCGACTGACTGGATTATCTCGTGACTAATGCCTCCCACGTAATGTCCCGATTATGGTATTACAGCCCCTTTTATGTATGTCGATCGAGTCCACTACACATTGTTACAATAAACTGACAACTGTCCAAGTTTTCGAATATGATTGGCTAACCAACATAGACCTAGTAAATTAAACACAATAGTTAACATTTTCTTAATATAAATATCAATGTATGTTATGTTTTTGTCTTCTGAGTTTGTTGATTATTTATAAAAATATTTTATTTAATTGTATCTAATCGCTAAGACACAATATTCCAGATAATAAATAAATATAACATTAAACTGTTATATTTTACACAATGTTGCCATTACAAATAATATTCATAATCATTACTAGAATGTTGCTACTTACATCTCTAAAATTCCTAAATTTTATACCAACATTATTATTCATTTTGCAAGAATATTCAACATTAGTGCTTTTCATTCAGATCATAATCTATCACCTGCATGTGTGAATACGCTTTAAATACTTTACCATATTAGAAGAGACCACAGTGACTTGAATTTTTAATGAATTGTTAATTGATTTTAAGTTACCACTCCCTACCTGCTGCTACATATAGTAAGATTTACTAATTTCATATTATCAATGTCAAATTACATAAATTTCTTGATCAGTTTAGATTTGTTGTTAACCCACAAAAATATCCACTGTTGGGGCACGGGTCCTTTACAAACTGGGGAAGGTTAGGCCGTACCCCACACATGGGGGCCATTTCTGGGTTGGTGAGATTATAGGGTTAGTGGTGAACCCCACTGTCAGAATTTAACCTTGTTGACCTTTACAAATGAAGAATTCTTATATATAACCACGCAGGTCCAGTGCGGGTTGGTCGACTTCACACACAACCTTCGAGTTTCTTCGCAGGCGTGTGCAGGTTTCCTCATGATGTTTTTCCTTCACCGTAAGTGCATCGGATAAACGTACATATGAAATCGAAATTCTAAAACACATTGGTACGTGGCAGGATTCGAACCACGACCTTTCGGAGAGGAGGTAGCGGCCCTTGCCATTATGCCACCGACGCTTTCTTAAACTTAAAACTTTTCTTAAACCTCCTGATTTAAAGATATTTAATTAAATGGAATCGGCAAAAAAGTCAAACTCAAACTAAGATGGAGAATGGTGAAGTGATACGTTCTTTCAGTGCTTACGTATGGTGCCGAGGGTTGGACCCTAAATAGATACATTGAATCAATAATCATCAATTAGTTTAAGAAACTAAAAAACACGCTTTTAGTAAACACGTTAAGTAGTTATCAAGGATGTTGGATTTAAGTCACGTGACTATTTTTTCGTATTCCTGACAGCAAATCCTTTCATTTGATACCCATATCATGGGGGTGCATTTCAAATAGCCAGTCCGCCATCTTGGACGTCCGCCATATTGGATTTAAGTCACGTGATTATTTTTTTCGTATTCCTGACAGCAAACCCTTTCATTTGATACCCATATCATGGGGGTGGATTTCAAACGGCCAGTCCGCGATCTTGGGGAGGCCGCCATATTGGATTTGTAATGACGTTTCTTAGCTAGTCATGTATTGTCATCAAAACTCAGAGCGTGTGCAAAATTTCATCCTAATCGAAGACCGGGAAGTGTGTCAAATTAAGATTCCAAGATTTTCTTACATAGTTACAAGTGAAGCTAATAAAAGCGTGTAAACTTGGATGTCCGCCATATTGAATTTAAGTCACGTAACTATTTTTTCGTATTCCTGACAGCAAACCCTTTCATTTGATACCCATATCATGGGGGTGCATTTCAAATAGCCAGTCCGCCATCTTGGACGTCCGCCATATTGGATTTAAGTCACGTGATTATTTTTTTCGTATTCCTGACAGTAAACCCTTTCATTTGATACCCATATCATGGGGGTGGATTTCAAACAGGCAGTCCGCCATCTTGGGGAGGCCGCCATATTGGATTTGTAATGACGTTTCTTAGCAAGTCATGTATTGTCATCAGAACTCAGAGCGTGTGCAAAATTTTATCCTAATCGAAGATCGGGAAGTGTGTCAAATTAAGATTCCAAGATTTTCTTACATACATAGTTACAAGTGAAAAGCTCAACTAAGTGAAGCTAATAAATAATAAAAGCGTGTTAAAAACTAACGCGTTCAAAATGTGGATAAACAGATGCATGTTAATAATTTCATGGAAAGATAGAGAAACAAACGTAGAAGTTATCAGCAGAATGAAGAAACAGTTAGAATTATTAATAACGATCAAAAAACGTAAAACAGCATACTTTGGACAAATATACGGACATGAAAGATATAACGTTCTGAAAAACATAATAGAAGGCAAAATAGAAGGCAAAATAGAAGAAAAGCGGAGAAGAAGGAGAAGGCGAACAACACGGTGTGACAATATGAAGAAACGGACACACATCAAAGACGCTGCCAGTAGGATATGGCACCCCAAGAAGAAGAAGGCAAAAAAGTCGAACTGATTCGATAAAAGTACCTTGTACGGACCAAAACAGTCGAATTCAATCAACTAGCTAAGAGAACATCAAAAATCAAAATCAAAAACAATTTATTTCAAATAGGTGTTTACACACACTTTTAAATAGTCAAAACAAAAAAAAAATACAATAAAAATAAAAATAAAATTACAAATAATGTCATGATTCAGATTACAGTCTCAGGTAATGGTATTTGTTATAGAATCAACATATATATCTTTGTCATTTACATAATCTATTATTTTATAATATCCTCTAGAGCACAAAACTTTTTTGACATGAGTCTTGAATTTATTCTCTGACAAACTAGTTACATTTTCTGGAATTTTATTGTAGAAAATCTTATACACTGCCCCACAAATGACTTTTAACCTTACTCAGTCTCGAAAAGGCTATGTCTATTTTATTTACATTTCTTAAATTCAAATTATGCCTGTCACTGTTTTTAGGAAATAAATGCAAATTCTTACGAACGTACATGATGTTTTCATATAAAAATTGACTAGCAACAGTTAAAATATTGATTTCTTTGAACTTATTCTGTAACGAGTCACGTGATCGCATCTGATAGATTGCGCCGATAGCTCTTTTCTGCAGGATGAAAATAGTTTCTATATCAGCCGCATGCCCCCACAGTAATATGCCATAAGACATTATACTATGGAAGTAACTAAAATACACTAGTCTCGCAGTATCTACATCCGTTAACTGTCTTATTTTCTTAACGGCACAAGCAGCTGAACTAAGCCTTCCCGCTAAAGTTTCAATGTGTGGTCCCCATTGAAGTGAAACATCCAAAGTTATACCAAGTAACACCGTGGTATTTACAAATTGTAATTTATTACTGTCTAATATTACACTATTATTGACCTTTTTTACATTTGGCAAACAAAATTTTATACATTTTGTTTTCTTAGCATTTAATAATAAGTTGTTCACAGTGAACCAGTTCAGTATCTTTGAAAGAGTGTTGTTTACTTCGTCAATTTCGTTTTCTTTCCTATTCACTTTAAAAATAAGAGAAGTATCATCCGCAAACAACACAATATTTGACAGATGTTGCACCATAAAAGGCAAATCATTAACGTAAACAAGGAAAAGAAAAGGCCCTAATATGGAACCCTGGGGCACACCCATTTTCACTTTAGATCCAGATGAGTTCGTGCCATTCACTTGTACTTTTTGTATTCTGTTGTCCAAATACGAATTTAAAAGACTGAGAGCCCCTTCCTCTACACCATAATGCTTTAATTTCATAAGTAATGTTTGGTGTTCAACACAATCAAAAGCCTTAGATAAATCACAAAACACTCCAATTGCATTCTGCGATTCCTCGAAGGCATCATATATGTTTCGAATGAGTGCTACTCCTGCATCGGTTGTTGATCGTCCTTTAGTGAAACCGAATTGTTGGTTATGCAGTAGTTTGTTTTCTGTAAAATATTGTAGCATTTGGTTAAGCATAATCTTTTCAAACACTTTACTAAGAACTGGCAGCACAGAAACTGGTCTGTAGTTGCCTGGATCAGTTTTTGAACCAGATTTATATAAAGGTATCACTTTATTAAGCTTCATGAGATCTGGAAAGACGCCACTATCAATGCTAATATTAAAAAGACAAGCTAAATATGGCGCTAAAATATCAATTACATTACTGATCAAGCTTACCGATAATCCCCAGAGGTCTTCAGTTCTTTTCACTTTAAGAGATTTAAAAGTTTTTACAATAGATTGTGGTTCAATTACTCTGAAGGAGAATTTTTGATCACAATTACTAACATTATCCTTTAGCAGTCTTTGAGAATACATGGGTGATGAGTTAAGGGCTTCAGTAGTCTTAAATGGAATATTTGTGAAAAAAGTTTCGAATTCTTTGGCTACATCGGCATTCGAACTAATTTTACCTTGATCTGTTTGCAAAACATATTCTTTGTCGCGAGGTTTGACTTTACCTGTTTGTTTGCTAATGATATTCCAAACAGTTTTTATTTTATTATCTGAAAATTTTATTTTTCTAGCCAGATAATTAGATTTTGCTACGTGGCAAACCTGCTTAAAAATTTTTGAATATTGTTTCACATAATTTGTAAAGTTCTCATCAAAAGTGTAAGTTTTTTTGTCATAAAGGTCAAACAAAGTTTGGCGACTTTTGTATATACCTATAGTAGCCCATTCACTGAATTTAAATTTGATGTTACTGATTGTGGATTTAGACTTAAATATACTTTGGAATTCCCTATCCAGTACTGTAAAAAAATCATTGTAAAAACTGTTGGCTTGCACTTCATTATCAAAATCTGGTATGGGCAGTTTTTCATCTAGCACTGTTTTAAACTTTTCTATTTGAATAGCAGTGACCGGTCTCGTTTGAATTTTTATGTGTTCTGCAGAAATACTTACGGGAAAGCTAGCCATTACTCCGCTATGATCTGACCTCAAACAATTAAAAACCTTTTTATTTAAATAACAGCAATTACAAAATATGTTATCTATACATGTGGCAGAGGTCTTTGTTATTCTTGTGGGTTCCAGAAATACATAATTTAAATCAAATGACTTGAAGAGACATGTAATTCGAGTCGTCAAGGACTTTTTTTCCAACAAATCAACATTGAAATCGCCGCATACTATCACGGATTTACGGCTTTTACTAACGATATTTAATACATCTTCCATTGCCGATTCGAAGCTAACAAAGTTATCGTCATATGGAGGCCTATACACGCAAATAATGATGTGGTTCTCCAGCTCCACACAAGATAATTCCACAGTTTTTTCAATCGAAAGGCCAACAACGTCCTTCCGTTCTTTAAACTTTAGAGAATTTTTGGTAAATATAACGGAACCTCCACATTGTAAGGACTTTCGATTGAATGCACTGGCTGTACAATAATTTTCAAAACTAAAAAGCATTTCATGGTCTTTGAGCCAGTGTTCTGTTACACAAAAAATATCTACACAATACTTTTCCAGAAAAAGTTCTATTTCTAATTCTTTGCCGAGGAAGCCTTGAATATTTTGGTGAACTAGTTTTAAAAAACTTGGCTCCTTCGTTGTCTTTAAGCCTAGTTTAAATCTGAAGGTTGAACACTGCCGCCAAAGCCGGCATCGCAGGGTATACTATCAAGTACATTTATAGCCTGTGCTATACCTGCGGTACCGTCACCAGCGGCGGGCTGCTCCGTCGTTAGGCAAGTTATTACCGACTGAATACAGTTGGTACGATTTAAAATACCGTAAGCTAACGAATTAGCTAGTCTCTTTTTCTGTGCATAAGGCAAGTACATTTTGTTTTGAGTCAACCTAAACTTATTTACAAAACTATTTGTATCAAAAAATAATACAAAGTCACTATGTCAAATTGTATAAATATAAATTTAAATAATACAATTTTGTATTATAGTCGGGTGTTTCATTGGTACAGTAAGGAAATGCACACACTGTTATATTACATTTCTTTTCCTTGCTAAGCTCAATTAGCCGGTCAACAGATTTTTTAATGTGAGCTTTCTTTACATTAGTACTATTTCCTAACATTAACACAAGTGAGGTGTATTGGTCAGAGGAACTTTTACACATTTTACCTACTATATAATCTAAAGAGGCATCAGGGTAGCACATGGTTTCCGTGGTAGTTGTCGAGTTCTTCACACCACACACAAACAACGGTCCAAATCCAACACCAAGCTTATCAGAATAAATTAAAGTCTTTTCCTGCGAACTAACTGAAGCTGACAAAATAGTCGCAGCAGCTCTTTTATAGTGCGAGGTTGGTACAGCACTGATATGTTCGCAATGGTTCGTTGTTGAATTTAGGTCATTTTGCAAAAATAAATTTTCACACTGGTTTGTTGCCGGCCCTTCGGCGGGGACTGTTAGGCCGCAGTCACACTGATGATTGTTCACCAATGAGTCAAAGCGCTCTGAATTATACCTACACAGTTCCAACAGCTTATCTTTAGCCAAAACATGTTCTTCTATTTGTTTTTCGGATTGCTCATATTTTTGATTCATTTCTGAAAGACAATCCGTTAACCTAACTATTTCTAACTCCAGATTCCGTGTGTCCATGTCATATTTACTCTTATAACTATCTACTTGAACGTTGTACTTGTCTAATTGTGCTAATAAGTCCGTTCGTTCTGCTCTTAGTTGGTCTGTTGTTCTACATTTACAACAGAATTTATTTATTTGAAGTGTGGATTTCTTAATTAATCTATTAATCCTAGCATACTTTTTACTTTTATTTCGGCTACTGTGACAAATTCTTACAGCAGACTTGGATTTCCGACCAACTATCTCATCGTACAGGTTCTGAGTATCAGTTAGCTGCCTTTGTTGTTTCTCCACCTCCAGCTGCTCAATGCGGCCCTGCGCCGCGGACAGCTCGCATTCCAGGTGTTGGATGCGGTCCAGTGCCTCCTCGTGAATTTCATTGCACTGGTCATAAGTGGAAACGGCTTTTACCAGCTGGTCGCGTTCGTCAAGGAGATCGTGTAATTTTATGTCATATTCACTTAGCTCATTTTTAAGTTCCTTATTTTTGTTCACTATTTTCTGGAGCTCCACTTCACTATCCTCTCGCTCCGAAAGCAGCTTATTACACAAGTCCTGGCTTAATTTCAACTTTTCCAGTGCACAATATAGTTTGGAGTCGAGCTCAAGTATTTTTGCCATACTTCTGGTAGTCATTTTTCTGAAAAAATAGGTTTCAACAAGTTTAAATCAAATAAACAAAAGACCATCTTACTTTTCTTTAACTTTCAAATTAAAATAAAATCTTGTGAATCGTAGGCAGAAACAATTGTCACCTCCAAAACTTAGAACATCTCACGGCGGCGTATTGTCGCCCGCGAACATTTTATAGAGAAACTCTTAACCACTCCCCTGGCAAATGCCTAGTTCTGGTACGCGGCGAGGACGAATCAGCTGGCGCTGCCAGCGGCGCCATCTTGCTTCAACTGGCGGGGCTCTTTGTGGGTGTTCGCCATTATTGTCAAGGGTTACAAAAACAATTATTTCTCAATATCTTTGTATGGACACTATATATAAAACTTATAACGGTGAAATCGTCATAAACTGACTATCTGACTAAAATATTTGTGTATTAAACTTTGTGAAATATAATTCAACAGTCTCGGCCAAAGATAGGGTAAGTAAGTATTAGTAGGTATTGCACTTGAACGTAAAAAAACGTGAACTGTGAATGCTACAATAACAATAGATAATATAATAACATTGTATTGCTTACCCAGTTTATTGGGAATTTCAACAACACCGAGTTTTTCTATGCAAAACAACAAAACAATCACTAAACAATCACTTTAAAAACAGGTACGCGCACCGCCCGGGCGCACTTTAAAACACTGACTGATTCGAAGGAGATTTCTATCGAAAATCATTCACCGTTGGCTTTGCACTCATTCCTAACTCTATCCTTGTCTTATCAAGGAGCTTTAGCAAACGATAGAACAACGCAGCGATAGTTTTCGCTCCATAATCAGGTATGAAGTGAGCCGCTTCCCGCGTAAAGGGATCTGACCAGATTTAGGCGTTTCACATAAGCGTCAAATTCCCGCCGCGCCTACTATTGGCCAAACACAGATCCGCATAATCTGCCAAAATGGCGCGCCAGGGGAGTGGTTAAAGTTATTGCCAATGTTTAGTTTCAGTTCAGTTCCGTTCAACTGAGGCGACGAGCCGGTTCATCGGACAATGGAATAGTGAATATTGAGAGAGAAGATGATAATTTTTAGGGTTCCGTTGTTAACATGAAACCTTTATAGTTCCGTTATGTCCGTCCGTCTGTCTGTCCGCGGCTTAGCTCAGCCGTAATTTGGCATGAGTATATGTTAGATATTGAAGACCGCGTGTGGATTGAAACAACACGATTAGCACACTTACCTTTTTACGTGGTTCTTCAAAAGGCGTGGTCGCAGCCACATAACTATATCTAGTTATGTTATGTAATAGATACAACAGTATACATATTAATCACGCCGACAAAGTGGGTAAAATATTTTTTTTCAAGGTGTTGGATAGGTCGTTCTAAAATTTTTCAGGCGTGTATAAAAAAACTTTTTTCGATTCAGAGATGTGTTTGCGAAATATTAAGCTTTATGTGCTAATTTTTGTCCCCCCTGCCAGCTAAAATAAATTTCAGAAAATCTGAATAAATTGAATAGTAAAGGACATTAATGGATTTCCAAAAAAAAAATATCACTTAGTTTAGAAGTAATAGTCGACTAATTTAAGATATGCAGTTGGATTTGTAAAAAGCTCATAGATTTTTTCATACAAAATGTTCTATACCAACTGCAAAATAACTTTGTTTTTTATCGAAAAGATTACGGAACTCTATTTTACGGGTGGTCCGATACTCACTTGGCCACTTTTAAATGATAGTTACTGGTAAAATAAAGTAACAGAATATAAGGTTGTGTCAATCAATACAAAACCGGCCAAGTGCGAGTCGGACTCGCGCAAAAGGGGTTCCGTACTTACCACAACAACTCTTCACACAAGTAGGTACAACAACGATATCCATTAAATTTAATAAATAGACATAAACGAGAGCGACAGAACAAAAATCAGTTTGTGATTCTTAGAGTGAGTACGACTCACTCTTGGCCGGTTTTTGTTATTTATTGTTTTACTTTACAAACACACTAAGTTCGACGCTTGATGTATTACTGTTTTTACGACAGGGAAAAAAGCGTATGCTCGGAGTTTCTCTGCGTCATCGAATTAGAAACGAGGAGATCCGCAACAAAACCAACGTTACCGACATAGCTCACAGAATCGCTAAACTGAAGAGGCAGTGGGCAGAGCACATAGCTCGTAAAACAGATGGCCTTTGGGGTAGTAAAGTTCTCGAGTGGGGATCACGCACCAGAAAGCGTAGCGTGGGCAGGCGTCCCACGCGGTGGACCGACGACCTGGTGAAGACCGCGGGAGGCCGATGGATGCGGACAGCGCAAGACCGGTCGTTGTGGAAATCGTTGGAGAGGCCTTGGTCCAGCAGTGGACGTTTTTCGGCTGATATGATGATGATTGAAAATAATTTTGAACAAAAAACCCGATTTCAAACAGGAAACTAAGGTTCCCTTCGATTTCTCTGAGGTTCCATCACCAGATCCTAGTATCCTTGCCATGGTAACACCCTTGGGATATCTCCTTTCCAACTAAAAAAAACATCAAAATCGGTTCTTAAATGGCGAATTTATCCGCGAACACACATAAAAAAAAATATATACGGTTGAATTGAGAAATCTCCTCCTTGTTTTGAAGTCGGTTAACAAAAGAAATCTTTTAAAACACGTTTTTTTGTCATGTGGTTCCCTCTTAACTTTTATTATTTCTATTAACTGGAAGAAAATCTGAGATATTAACACACACTCTGTTAAAATTTTAGCCAGTGACTTAGTACAACCGTAATAAAACGAGATGACGAAGAAAGGTTCTCGAGTGGTGACTACAGGCCGGACGATGTGGCGTGGACGGCTCCCTACCAGGGTTGCAGTATGATGCTGGATGCTGCTCCGGCTTAGGATCGCTCTAAGTGTGTTTTACTTGAGGTTATTAGCGTATGACTCAAAATCTTCATCTGGTCGTTGTTTTCTGTTAAACAATTTGTGACGTTGCATCGATATGTTGAACTTTGTCATGAAGTATTCCTCAAATCTTTTCAAGTTGAATCGATATGTTGACCTTTGGCATAAAGCATTCTTTGAATCTTTTCAATAAATCTTTGAACGATATTTTGTCCATTTTGCCATCGAAGGAGTTGAAAATTTTGGGGGAATCTGGCCCCATAGCATTTAGAAGGATAACGACTTTTCACTGGTCAGCAGTGACGTGCTTAAGTCCTTCCAGGCTTTAGCAAGGTTTTCCTTTGGAGTAAACTTTGGCATGTAGCCGCATTGTCGAAATTGCGCAGTAGAATTTGAGGTGGCCATTTTATATGCTACTAGCTGTCCCGGCGAACTTCGTTTCACCTTTAACTACACTACACTACACTACCCTATCCTACACTACGCTACCCTACCCTAAACTACCCTACTCTACCCTACACTACACTACACTAACCTACCCTACCCTAAAACCAATTATTTTTGGACTGATAATATATTTTTTTTATTGATGAATATCATATTTTAATACTTATTATCCTATTCCGGACGAAGACAAATGCAAAAACACAAAAATCATAAAAAGGGTCCAGCCGTTCTTGAGTTATAAATAGTGTAACTAACACGACTTTTTTTTAATAAATTATAGAGATAGATATATAGATGTTGTCTGGGTTTTTAGGATTTACCTGCGTCGTCCTTAGCCACTATGCTATAACTCTTCTTGACTCTCTATCTATTCGCTCACTTCTGACACCATGTTTTACTTGAGGTCTGTTGCGTATGACTCAATATCTTCACCTGTTCGTTGTTTTCTGTTAAACAATTTGTGACGTTGCATCGATATGTAAAAATCTGTATTTTATGTATCCTGTGTACAATAAACTGTTAAATAAATAAATATGTTGACCTTTGGCATAAAGTATTTCTGAGGTTTAAAGGAGAGGCCTAACATTTTGTAGTAACAATGGACGTTTTATAATAAGATAAAATATAAACAAGATTGGCTGCTGTAGCCATCAGCGAATAACCAAAGCCCGTCATCCGTCACCCAGCAAATGTAAACTTGAAACAGATGATAGACTTTTTTAACGAAATATTGGGAACTCTTTGGATCACAAGCTACAAGTAAAATCAGGAGACAGATTTTGTTAAAAGACTAGGTATTGCAATTTCACCTTGAATAATCTATCGATACATATTATAAAACAAAGTCACTCGCCGCGTCTGTCTGTCTGAACGTGATAAACTCAAAAACTACCAAATGGATTTTCATACAGTTTTCACCAATGGACAAAGTGATTCATGAAGAATGTTTACGTGCATAGTTCCCCGTGATTCTAATATGATAAATAAATCTAATCTAATCACACTGGTGTGATGGTGACTCCGCACCCCTTGAAGCCTGAAACTACGCTGGATAGAGAAAATCTGGTGAATAACTTCACAATATAACGATATACAGTAAGTAACAATACAATATTGTAGCGAGGCTAATATTTTAAATGTTCCTGTCGTGTGCTCTCTGGTAGACACCGGTCGGTGTATTTCACTCGCCCGTCGACGGCTTGGCCGCGGGACTATTCTGAGATGTACAACGTACTTTTAAAGTACGTATAAGATGAAATGTCTATTGTTCCATTATGTTGCTAAATAATCTTTTTATAAAAGATAAGTTCAAAGAAAATGACAAAAACGTTAAAAAAACCGATCTCCATCGCAACAACTTAGTACCATAAATTTTGCAATAGTATTTTTGATTTTTGTAAATTAAAAAAAAAAATACTACATTGATTTTGATAAAATTTATATTATGAGACCAATTTGGCAGCATAACCGTATCGAATAAAAAAAGAAAATAATCAGAATAACAATCTGCAAAATACAAAAAAAAACCGTCGAATTGAGAACCTCCTCCGTTTTGGAAGTCAGTTGAAAGCTCTATGATAAAGGCAAATAAAAGGAACTGCATGTTTATACCTTGTACTTCTTCTCATATAATCCATCGTTTCATCTGATTATTTTATTTCTCAACATAATGAATTTTTAACCATTTCTTTTACCTTGAATATTCTATTGAAAAAATATTTTTTCTCCTTCCAATTGGTAATTTGTTTAATCCATAACCTCAAATCATACCACAAAAGTATTCATTCCTACAAGTCGTTTTACAATGATCATTTCAAAACGAGACAACTGTATTACAATGAACCTTTTTAAATATTTTTATGGATTTGGCTTCAAAAATTAAGTATTCATTCCTACAGACTTACAACTGTTTTACAATGATCATTTCAAAACGAGACAATTGTGTATGAAACTTTTTTAACATTTTAATGGCTTTGGCATCCTAAAAATTAAATATATGACTAAGCCAAAATTTCAATGTATTTTTATTTTTTCATGGTCGTAGAAAAAGTATTGTATGCCACTGCCCGCAATTAGCAATAGTAAAACTCGTGCTGTCTATTGTTACTCAGCTTCGCTTTGTGGCACAAACTAGAACTCATGTTACAATGGCTCTCATTACTTGGCAGTGGCATAAATAACTATTACCCCTTCCTTATATGAAATTTAATAATTCGAGACACGGTAGAATGAACCCAGTCCCCACGTGACCAGAATATGCCCTCTGCCAGGCCAGTCCGGCGTTTCTATCATAATGATTGAAATTTAGTGCGATTGCGCATTGCTGGAGGGCGGTAATGATGTTATACAATAAGCCACTTTGGTGATTAAACTGTTTAGTGTAAGTGCTAAAACTGTTAACAATGCGATTGAGGGCGTTAATTTAAAGCCTAAAACTCCATAACCTTACATAATACTAGCTTTTGCCCGCGGCTTTGCCCGCATGGACATCGTCATGGATGTCAAAGAACTATATCGGGCTATTCTGATGAGCAGTCTATGTCTTTTCCCACTGTCTCAACCAATTTTATACAAAATATCACTTCAATACGTTTCCGAGTGCGCAAGTGTGGAAATGTGTTTTCCCAAAATCCCTCGATTAGTAATTGTGTAATTTTCACCTCCTCAACCATCTCTGTGCAAAAAATCACAACAATCCGTTGTTTCTTTCCGATTTAAAGAAATTAACTAAAAACAGAGTATTTTTTTCAGTTTCCTCAGGAACTACATGCTATTTTCATGGGATATAAAGAAGCCTATGTCCTTTTCAGTGACACAGATGTTGAAGCGTAAAAAGGTAACAAAGAAACAAACGAATTTTCACATTTATAATATTGATAAGGTTTATAAATGTGTTTGTTTGTTTGTCTTTCTTACGGAGGAACAGATCAACGAGATTTTTTGCACAGTTCAGGAGGTGGGAAATTTTATGCCGGAAAAAAATAACATAACCCGACACAGTTCCTTAGAGAAGTAAAAAAAAATTTTTTCGTTGTATTCTTTCATTTTCCCGCACTGGGCCCGCGTGGTCGATTATGGGCCGATCGCCCTCATTCGGGGTAGGCTCGAACCCCTCGGTGGGGACGTATATGAGCTGATATGATGTTTCTTTCACATCGCGTTGTTGGGGTTGACATGATTTTTGCACAGAGATAGTTGAGGGGTGAGATTTGAAATAGACTTCTAATTAGCATAGCTCGATAGCCCGACATATTTTCCTCCGACGCCCGACATTTTTTTTCCGATTACGCATTTAACTTCAAATACTGTGTGTTTTTCAAAATTTAAGGCTTAGCTGTTTCGGAGATAAGGAGGAATGGTCAGTTTTAACTATTTTCTGAAATAAATTCAAAACAATTTATCTTAGAATTATAAAAAAATCATACTTGAGATTTTTACAACTTTCATAATTCATAATTAATTTATTCACATATTTGCAATAGTAAGTTTCACATATCACACGATATAGCTAGCAATACTTTTTTATATTTTCTAATTTACCTCCCAAAAGTGTGATGTGCCCCCATGTTTAAAATTTATTTGTTTACGTTACATATCCATCTTTGGGTCACCGACAAACATATTATTATGTGTACCAAATTTCAACACAAACAGTCCAGTAGTTTCTGAGAAAATTGGCTATGATAGATGGACAGACAGACAGACACACGAGTGATCCTATAAGGATTCCGTTTTTTTCCTTATGAGGTACGGATCCCTAAAAATGAGTAATTATACAGGCTGACTGGTACATAACTGGAAACCTCTTAGCTAGTAACTCAGCTCAAAAAACTTAAGAACTTTCCCTTCAAGGAACCTTCTCTCAATTAGCAAAAGAAATTTTTAGACTTCCTATAATAAGACTTGCAGGTCTTACGAGGATTGTGAAGCTGCGACTTTTCATATAAAATGTTAACCGATTTGGACAAATTTTTGATAGGTTGTCAGTCAGAACAAAAGTTAGGCTTATACGTTTTTGTTTTTTCGATAAAGTTAGATTACCTAGGTATCAAAAATTGGTCTAAATCGGTTAACATTTAAGAGGTATAAATCGCTAACGCCGTTTGCAAAATAGTACTAATATACAGTATGGACACTCCCTGCCGCTCTCTAGATTGCGAACGTACCCCCGTTGTCGAACGTATAGGATTACGCCGCCATATTTTGTTCTGCAAATCCTTTTTTGAAATGTCATTTCTGGCCCTTTGTATGAAGTGTCCAGGGTGTGCTGTTTGTATGACGAGACGCAGCTTCACAATCCTCTTAAAGAGTTCAGATTTAAACATGTGAAGTGCTTGCATTCGGCTGATTATAAAAATGTTGGCAAATAGTATTACCTAAATGTTGTTAAAAATTTTGGCACACAAACATACATCTAATTAAATTGGACAACGGAACGGAGCGGACCTGTCATCGTTTGCGATGTGAATACATCGAGCTAAGAAAAACTTAGATACCTCCAAATGTCTCAGGGTGGACTTAAACTTAGATACCTCCAAATGACTCAGGATGGAATTAAACTTAGATACCTCCAAATGTCTCAGGGTGGACTTAAACTTAGATACCTCCAAATGACTCAGGATGGAATTAAACTTAGATACCTCCAAATGTCTCAGGGTGGACTTAAACTTAGATACCTCCAATTGACTCAGGATGGAATTAAACTTAGATACCTCCAAATGACTCTGGATGGACTTAAAATTAGATACGTCCAAATGACTCAGGGTGGACTTATACTTAAATACCTCCAAATGACTCGGGGTGGACTTAAACTTAGATACCTCCAAATGTCTCAGGGTGGACTTAAAATTAGATACGTCCAAATGACTCAGGGTGGACTTATACTTAAATACCTCCAAATGACTCGGGGTGAACTTAAACTTAGATACCTCCAAATGTCTCAGGGTGGACTTAAACTTAGATACCTCCAAATGACTCAGGATGGAATTAAACTTAGATACCTCCAAATGTCTCAGGGTGGACTTAAACTTAGATACCTCCAAATGTCTCAGGGTGGACTTAAACTTAGATACCTCCAAATGACTCAGGATGGAATTAAACTAAGATACCTCCAAATGTCTCAGGGTGGACTTAAACTTAGATACCTCCAAATGACTCAGGATGGAATTAAACTTAGATACCTCCAAATGACTCAGGATGGACTTAAACTTAGATACCTCCAAATGACTCAGGATGGAATTAAACTTAGATACCTCCAAATGACTCAGGATGGAATTAAACTTAGATACCTCCAAATGACTCAGGATGGACTTAAACTTAGATACCTCCAAATGATTCAGGATGGAATTAAACTTAGATACCTCCAAATGACTCAGGATGGAATTAAACTTAGATACCTCCAAATGACTCTGGATGGACTTAAAATTAGATACGTCCAAATGACTCAGGGTGGACTTATACTTAAATACCTCCAAATGACTCGGGGTGGACTTAAACTTAGATACTTACCTCCAAACGACTCAGGGTGGACTTAAAAACACATCTATTTTCCTTGCTAATTTTTTCATTATAAAAATAACCGAATTTGTATTTGTTATATTTGATAAGACATAAGCATATACGGGTTGTCCTTTTGATTCAATGAAAAACAGTAAATAGTAGAATTCTGACTAATATTATACATTTGAAAAACGCATTTTCATTTCTGGTTTGTAACCTTTTCACGCTTTGACACCTCAACCAAACTTAACTTAATTAGGCACGCAGTTTGCCTGTGTGATGAGAAAGATTATATTCTACTTTTATACCGTGAAAATAACATAAGCCATCACAGTTCCTGAGGAAACTCAAAAAAATATTTTTTTTGTTTGATTTCTTTTACATCACAATGGAGTAACGGATTGTTGTGATTTTTTGCACAGAGATGGATGAGGGGGGATGGAAATGACAAAGACTATTAATAAGCATAGCTCGAGATAGTTCCCGAAAGATCTGAGGAAAACTTATTTCTAGGCTCGCGCATGTCGGGGTTGCAACGGAGCAACGGATTCACGTGATTTTTTCATAGAAATAGTATAGGGGACGGAAATTGACACAGACTGCTGAATATCCCGATATAGTTCCAAGGGATCTGGAGTAAACGTCATTCTACGCTCACAAGCTGCTTGCGGCTCGCGCATTACTTACCCATAAAAACGATGCCCAAGCCTGCGAAGCCGCGGGCAAAAGCTAGTATTCTCATAAAACTGATTTTCATAAAAAACCTATAAAAGCGGAACAAAAAGTTGTTGACATTCCGTGCCAGCACCTAGTACCTGTACTCGTATTTAAAAATCAAAAGCTCGAATTGTATAAGTTCTTTGCGTATATTTATTTAATTTAACTTTATTGGGTTTTCAAACTTAGTATTGAAAATTAGAAGCTCTAATTGTAAAAGTTCTTTGAGTTCTTTGTTCTGTTAGGTACACGAGTAGCAGCAGTGACGTCACACACATTCAAAAAGTGGCTTCAACTTGACTATTCGCCTTCATTCTATCTGACGTCACACACATTCAAGAAATTGGCAAGTTTTTCGGGGGCCGTTGTTCAGTTAGGTACATGAGTAGCAGCGGTGACGTCACACACATTCAAAAAGTGTCTTCAACTTGAAAATTCGCCTGCATTCTATCTGACGTCACACACATTCAAAAAATTGGCAAGTTTTTCGGGGGCGGTTGTTCAGTTAGGTACATGAGTAGCAGCGGTGACGTCACACACATTCAAAAAGTGTCTTCAACTTGACTATTCGCCTGCATTCTATCTGACGTCACACACATTCAAAAAATTGACAAGTTTTTCGGGGGCGGTTGTTCAGTTAGGTACATGAGTAGCAGCGGTGACGTCACACACATTCAAAAAGTGTCTTCAACTTGACAATTCGCCTGCATTCTATCTGACGTCACACACATTCAAAAAGTTGGCAAGTTTTTCGGGGGCGGTTGTTCAGTTAGGTACATGAGTAGCAGCGGTGACGTCACACACATTCAAAAAGTAGCTTCAACTTGACAGTTTGCACAGCATTCTATCTGAAGTTTCATTTGATCTGAGGCTATGGGCTGATCGATTAGTATAAAAAAAGTTTCTTGAAGAAAATATTCAATGTTGTTAACACTGATGTTTGTCGGCGAGACTAAGATAATTGGCCTCAATAATTGGCAGTCAAAAAAGGTAAGGTATTTTTATGAATATTTAGATTATTTAAGAAATAAAATACGAGTGTGCTTTTAACCCCACGACTGAAGTAAAACTTCTTTAGCTCCATCTACATTTATGAAAGTAACATGGTGGTAGCTAGCCAGGTGGGCTATGAAAATGCCCTACCACCAACCAAACCGGGTCTTACAAAGTTGACCCAGCTGGGAATCGAACCCACAACCTCCTGGTGTGAAGTGAAAGGACTAACTATTACGCCACGGAGGAGGTTAAAAATTTGCAAGCTTTTTTGATTATTTGCCTCATTTTGTATGAGATTAATATATGGATAGGGCCGCTCCATAGCTGTTATATTGGTCGAAGATATTAAGTCTGCATGAGATGACACGTGTTCAATTATGATCAAGATCTCCTTAGTCTTATGGCAATGTTGTGAAAGCAATATAAAAAGATATTTCCCCCCAAAAACAATAATTTTGAACTACCTACGTACGGAGACTTAGCCATATGAGAGACTTAACCAGCTATAGGTATGTACGCACCGACAGTGATATTATACTTTACTTATGTTATATTTTCTTCGTAACTCTTCAGCCATTTACTAGATTGCGTGTTACGTCACAGGCGAGCTGTCACATATGCCGACAGAATCTGGCAACACCGACAATGAACAAACTGGCGACGGAAAATATTGTCTTACTTGTACCCTTTTGCAAGATGGAGTATCGGAGCACGGAGGCTCTATTGATATCGGTGAGAGAAATAGTTTTTTGGTTATATTCATAGTTATTAAAGATGCTTTTTGAACTTTTTGTATCATGAATCATGCCTGTAATAAAAATTTGTTGAATCGAAACCTCAATAATTGGCAGTCAAAAAAGGTAAGGTATTTTTTACATTGAATTCATCATATCAGCTCATATACGTCCCCACCGAGGGGCTCGAGCCTACCCTGAAGTAGGGCGATCGGGCCTTGGGTTGGTTGACTTCACACACAACCTGCGAGTTTCTCCGCAAGCGTGTGCAGGTATTCCTCACGATGTTTTCCTTCACAGTTAAAGCAATCGGTAAGTATATGTACGTAAGTTTCGAAAAACTCATTGGTACATTGGCCGTCCGGATATGAACCCGCCACCTCCGGTCGTTACCGCTTGAGCCACCGACGCTTGTCACATTGAATTACTACTAATGATTTTTTATGAAAATTTTGATTATTTAAGAAAAAAAAATACGAGTGTGCTTTAGACCACACGACTGAAAGAAAGTAATCTGTCTGTCTGTCTCAAGACTGAGGTCTTTGACCAGTGTGTGTTGCCAGTGATGACTTACGGAACGAGACATGGTCGCTTACTATGGGCCTCATAAGAAGGCTCAAGGTCACCCAAAGGGCAATGCAGCGTGCTATGCTCGGAGTCTCTCTGCGTGATCGTATCAGAAACGAGGAGATCCGCAGGAGAACTAAAGTAACCGACATAGCTCACAGAATCGCTAAACTGAAGTGGCAGTGGGCAGAGCACATAGCTCGTAGAACATATGGTCGATGGGGCAGTAAAGTTCTCGAGTGGCGACCGCGCACCGGAAAACGTAGCGTAGGCAGGCCTCCCACGCGGTGGACCGATGAACTGGTGAAGGTCGCGGGAAGCCGATGGATGCGGGCAGCGCAGGACCGGTCGTCGTGGAAATCCTTGGGGGAGGCCTTTGTCCAGCATTGGACGATTTGAGGCTGATATGATGATGATGAAAGTAAATACTTAGTTTTCAGATAAAAATCAAATCATTTTTGTCATATAGACAGTTTATGAAAAGAGCTTTATTATCATCTGAAAATGATCAAATCTTTTATATTTTATACTAGCTTTTGCCCGCGGCTTCGCCCGCGTGGACATAGCTTTTATGACTCTTTTTGAGGATGAGTGGTGCGCGAGCCGCAATCGGCTCGCAAGCGTGGACATGAGTTTTCTCCAGGTACCTCAGGAACTAAAACGGGGTTTTCTGATTAGCAGTCTTTGTCACTTCCCATCCCCTCAACAAATTCTATACAAAAAATCACTTTAATCCGTTGTTCCGTTGCGACGCCGCCGACGTGCGCGAGCGTAGAAAACGTTAATTATATCAGGATATACTTATTAGCAAATTATATCATTTTCCACCTCATCTCTGTGCCAAAAATCACACCAATCCATTTTTTCGTTGCGATTTTAAATAAATTAACGAACAAAGAGTATTGTTTTAGTTTCCTCAGGAACTGCATCGGGCTATGATAATTTCAAGAGATATAAAATAGACTATTTCCTTCCACAGGCTACCTGCTTGCCAAATTTCATCAAGATTGGTAGATGGTAGATTGGTAGATGTTGGAGTGTGAATAGGTAACAAACAAACAAACACATTTTCAAATTTATAATATTAAGTAAGGATTTCTAAATCTTAAATAACATATAGAGCGTCGGTGGCGTAACAGTTAGGGCCGCTAACTCCTGTCCGGGAGGCCGTAGTTCGAATCCTGTCACTTACCAATATCTATTCGAATATCGATTTCATATGTACGTTTATCCGACGCTCTAACGGTGAAGGAAAACATCGTGAGGAAACCTGCACACGCCTGCGAAGAAACTCGAAGCTTATGTGTGAAGTCAATCAACCCGCAATGGGCCCACGTGATCGTCTAAGGTCTGATCGCCCTAACTCAGGGCAGGTCGAGCCCCTCGGTGGGGACGTATATAAACTGATATTATGAAATAACACACAATTTAAATAATTATATCAATCTAGTAATGAAATTTCCTAAAAATATTAATACGGGTCAAATCCTCGAGTCGTATCAGCTCCAAAGGAGCCCACGTCGCACTTCTCGTTGCCACGCTGGATGGCAATAGACAACCTTAGCAGCAAGTAAGACCCGGAGCGGGCCTCACATCTCCTCTGTCGAAGGCGACGGCCAATCTCCTTAATGAAGGCAAAGGCCTCTGAGGGTACAGCAGCCGGTTGTCTCACAGACCAACGGCACAAAGCAGTAATTTGCCTCTAAGACCGAGTACTTATGCTTCTTTCTCGCAGCAAATTGAGCAGCAGTACCTTACCGGTGGTGAGGTCATTAAGGGTATGGTGATGTGGGAGTCTTCACCAAACAACGACCGCAACTCAGTGCGTTATAGCCAATTGCCTCCACCGTGGGACCCGCAAATACATTGATCAGGTTCACAGATATTGTGGCCCAGGCGGAGAGCAACTGCCACACGCAAATAGTCGCCGTCAGAAGAGTGCCCATATCTGTGCCTCTTGTTAAAAGATACTAAACTCGACTTATGTGTTTTTAATTGTTGACGATTGGAATCTGTAAAAAAAATAATTGTTTTACACGATTGGAATCTGTAAAAAAATACCTATCAGTTCGTCTATGAAACACATCGCTACGTGCCATAGTTCCGGAGTTAGAGTTGTGTAAAGTAGCGTATGCTGAAAAATACTCAAAAGAAATTCACTCAAAAGTATGAAATAATATTTTAATGTTTTAATACAACTTAAGCGCGTTTTATTATCCCTGCAGCGCTATCTATTGACATTCTGCTGCTATGATTATAATGTGTGGAATGTGTAGCTAATATGGGGAAACATATTCTATTGTTATTATTGTAAGTATAGATAGGTCTCATTTACCACGGGACCTCTTTAGTTTTTCGGGATAATTCTTTATCCCAACTATGCAATGATGGTCAAAACACCCTATCCCAATGTAAAGCTTTCATATTGTTGCGTTGAGCCATTCTAAATATACTATTTTTTTGCATTCCTGCAGGAAATCTTAATTTTTTAGGGATTCACAATGTCCCAGTTTTATTTCGCGATATAGGGTATCAACGTATAAAATTTAATTGTATAGGTCAAGCAACATTTGCGTGGTGAGATATTCTATAAATGAATACTTTAACTCTTGAATTTTCCGAGATAAAAAGTATCCTTTAAGTTAACCCGGGCTATAAGGAACCACCATACAAAATTTCATCAAAATTTGCCTGGTAGTTTTTGCGTGATGCGCGAACATACAGACAGACAGACAAAAATTCTAAAAGTTGTTGTTTTGGCCTCCTTATCATTAGTAATGTCCACCACAGTTATTATTTTCCAAAAATATTTCATTTACAGACACGGCCCCGTTACAGTTTTATCTACTACATAAAAATAAGTCGGGTTTTTTCTTCCTGACGCTATAACTCCAGAACGGCTGGACCGATTTGGCTAATTCTTTTTTTGTCGAGTTCGTTATTGTCAGGAGAAGGTTCTTATGTAGGGTAGGGTAGGGTAGGGTAGGGTAGGAAAGTATAGGGTAGGGTAGTGTAGGGTAGGGTAGTGTATGGTAGGGTTGGGTAGTTTAGTGCAGTGTATGTAGGGTAGGGTAGGGTAGTGTAGGGTAGGGTAGTGTAGTGTAGGGTAGTGTAGTGTAGGGTATAGTAGGGTAGGGTAGTGTAGTGTAGTGTATGTAGGGTAGGGTAGGGTAATGTAGGGTAGGATAGGGTTGTGTAGGGTAGATTAGTGTAGGGTAGGGTAGTGTAGTGTAGGGTAGGGCAGTGTAATGTAATGTAAGGCGGTACGTAGTTCGCCGGGACAGCTAGTCTATATAAATAAGTCGGGTTTTCCTTCCTGACGCTATAATTCCAGAACGGCTAGACCGATTTGGCTAATTCTTTTTTTGTCGAGTTCGTTATTGTCAGGAGAAGGTTCTTATGTAGGGTAGGGTAGGGTAGGGTAGGGTAGTGTAGTGCAGTGTAGGGTAGGGTAGTGTAGTGAAGGGTAGGGTAGTGTAGTTTAGGGTAGGGTAGTGTAGTGTAGGGTAGTGTAGTGTAGGGTAGTGTAGTGTAGGGTAGTGTTGTGTAGTGTATGTAGGGTAGGGTATGGTAGAGTAGGGTAGGGTAGTGTAGGGTAGGGTAGGGTGGTGTAGTGTAGGGTAGTGTAGTGTATGTAGGGTAGGGTAGGGTAGTGTAGGGTTGGGTAGTGTAGGGTAGGGTAGTGTAGGGTTGGGTAGTGTAGTGTAGTGTAGTGTAGTGTATGTAGGGTAGGGTAGGGTAGTGTAGGGTAGGGTAGTGTAGTGTAGGGTAGTGTAGTGTAGGGTAGTGTAGGGTAGGGTAGTGTAGTGTAGTGTATGTAGAGTAGGGTAGGGTAATGTAGGGTAGGGTAGGGTAGTATAGAGTAGGGTAGTGTAGTGTAGTGTAGGGTAGAGTAGTGTAGGGTAGGGTAGTGTAGGGCAGGGTAGTGTAGTGTAGGGTAGGGCAGTGTAATGTAATGTAAGGCGGTACGTAGTTCGCCGGGACAGCTAGTTATATTATAGATGTTTGTTTTTCATAACCGATATATTATTGTTGCTTCCGTTCGCCTCGCCCGACGACAATTTCCGTAACGCTCTCGTCACGCATTCACCGGCTTACTGCCTATTTTATTTATGAAAATAAAATGCCTATTTATTTAATGTATTTTAGGTATTTAAGGTGTTTCATTTTAGTTAATTTACGTGTTTTATTTTAGGTATTTTAGAAATTTAATTTAGGTGTTTTAGGTGGTGTACTTTGTATGTGTTTGAATGACTTATCATAAATAACTCATTATTTTTGTTTGAGATTTCTAAAAAAAGTATTATTAAACTGATTTTGATACAATTTACAAGATACCACCCTGAAGGCATAGTTTATCAAATTGAAAAATAATGATTGGTTCACAAACGGCGTACAAATCGCGTAACACACATACAAAAAAAAATACAGTCAAATTGAGAACTTTTTTCGTTTTGACAAATGTGAAAACGGGACTTGACGTGATTTTGTATGAATAATTGAGAAAGTTTAAAGTGTCTTTTTCGTTTTTAAAGTTACAGTTTAACCGCCTCCGTGGTGTAATGGGTAATCCATCCGCTTCACACTAGGAGGTCGCAGGTTCGATCCCGGTGGAGTCAACTTGTAAGACTTGGTTTGGTTGGTTGTAGGACATTTTCTAAGCCCGCCTGGCTATATCTACCACCAAAACATCAGTGTTAACAACATTGATGTGTTCTGGATAGAAAATACTGTAGAGATCGTATGTCTCTACATACATCTACTCCCAGCCTCTTTGCTTAGTTTCTTGCTGACGCGAATCGAATTTAGAATATTAGTTTAAATTTGATTTTGTAAGTCATTCGGAAGCTTTTTGAAACAATAGAGAGATTCGAGGGCTGACCGTGAGCCAGGACAGAGGTCCTTTGAGTAAAAGTATATTTTTATTATCCGCGCGTCTGGGCTGAGTTCCCTAAAACCATAGCAAGAAAGTGAGAGGAATAATTGAAGCTAATAATAATCAGTCAGCCGACAGAGCATTCTCCAATTTTTTACGTTTTAAAATAAACAATCACCATTAGTGATCATTTAAAACGTATCCCAAGATTTTTAGTTACACCCCCGGCGTCTCGTTGACGACGTCACATTTGGTGGAGGTGCTCACATTTGGTGGAGGTGCCCACAATACTATAGCCAGTTTTCCATTAATTTGGGGAATCTTGGTTAGCCCGCTTTTATCTTCGGCATCATTGTCTCTTACTATCAGGTGAGATGATAATACCAAGGGCTTACCAATTGTGAATAAAAAAATAATAAAAAAAAGTTACGCTTAAAAAGCCAAAATATTCAGCTTATTAAAATGTCTGCACATATTTGAAGCAATCTGTACGAGTGGCGAGTGGGAGCTGGTCGGGTGGTGGTAATGAATTGGCTGCCCGTGATTGATGCGGTCCGACCGTCATTCACTAATGGCGGCGGGCGACGCGACGCACTGGGGTAAAATAACGCGCGACTTCCATGGATTACATTTGAATAAATAAACACGTTAAAAAAAAGACTTCCATTGCAATAACTTAGTTCATTTTTTTATTATTATTTTTGGTTTTTGTTAATTTTGTAATAAAGTACTACACCGATTTAGATAAAATTTATATGGGACCACACGGGAAGCACTAGCTTTCAAATAAAAACAGAATGATAAAATGTTCGTTTCACCCAGTCAAAAGTTCTGAAGTAACATAAGTACATAAATAAACATACAGTCAAATTGAGAACCTCCTCCTTTTTGGAAGTCGGTTGAAAATAAACGTTAAAAGTATGACAGTAATGTCGTCTTTTCGAGGCTCGAGTTACCATACAAACGTAGTTCTGCTTTAATATAAAAACTACGTGAGGGATTGAATCCAAACTTTGAAAATATATTAAGTAGACATATATTGATGTTTGTAATTAGTGTTCATCGCAGTAAATGTGTGATACTCAGAATTTCTTCCAATAATTTATAATTACCTACCACATTTAAAGCAAATAAATTATTATCATTATTATCATTATCATAACCAAACAAAGGTTTAAATTAGTTTTGTACTGAAAGTTTTAAAATGCTCTTTTTTCCGTTTTATATTAGTACATCGAAAACTATTTACAAACATCGATATGTGTACTTAATATATTATAAAAGTTTGGATTCAATCGGGCATGTTGTTTTTATATCAAGGGGAACTACGTTTGTATTTTTATTGTATTTTACAATGTTGACGTCGTCGCGTAACGGCTAGGGCCGCCGCCTCCTGTTCGTGGTCGTGGTTTGAATCCCGCCACCTACCAATGTGATTTCAAATTAAGATTTCATATTAACGTATATACGAAGCTCTTATGGTAAAGGAAAACATCATGAGGAAACCTGCACACGCCTGCGAAGAAACTTGCAGGTGGTGTGTGAAGTCGACCAACCCGCACTGGGCCTGCGTGGTCGACTAAGGCCCGATCACCCTAATTTAGGGTAGGCTCGAGCCCCTCGGTGGGGAAGTATATGAGCTGATATGATGATGATGAAAATGTTGACGAATTTCTACAAAAGAAATTTTAATCATCATTATGATGGATTAACATTTTGTTTTGACATCCTATATTATTTTATTTTTGAATTCTTATTTTACTTTGTTTTAAAACCTCATTTTTATTGTGACATTGATATTATGATTTTTTTTGATGATCATGTTACACTTTGACATTTTTAATTAATATGTAATTGGTGACATGAAATAAATAAACTAGTCTAATCTTATCTATGTAAACACGAGCGTCCTGGGGACCCTTAGATATAAAAATACACTCATAAATATAAAGTGATATCTATCAATACAAAAAGTGGAACTACCAGCTGGCGTCTGTGTTACTCGATTCATATAATTTTGAAGTCATCATTTCAGCTCATATACGTCCCCACAGAGGGGCTCGAGCGTACCCTGAATTAGGGCAATTAGGGCGAATTTTGAAGTAAATGGGCACTACTCGAGCCCGCGTGTTACCATTACGTCGTCAGCTGCATTGGCACTTACCATCAGTTGAAGTGAAGCCAAATCCACTAAAATTTTTAACAATAAAATAACTTTAGGAATTAATTAAAAATAAAAAATCCATCTGCGAAAAAACTTCACCCTTCTTTTTGGCCAGTTGGGTAAAAATGTATCCTGTGTCACTCACGAGATCAAGACGAATCAAACGATACCTCATACGTTAAAATCCTTCTAGCCGTTCAGGCTGCAGCAGAAAACATAGAAATCTACATACATATACAGTCGAAAAAACATAACCCTCCTTCTGAGGCAGTTGGGTAAAAAGACAAAGTAATTATTATTTAACTTGACATTTTCAGCTGCTAAAACTGTAGCGCATAGCATACTAGCTTTCTTTCAATTTCCAAGCTAGACTTTATCTGACTAGCTATAAGGTTTAAATCTTGATAAGCCCGCTTGCATATTCGGCATCATCGTCACTTACCATCAGGTGAGATGATGCCAAGGGCTTACCAATAGTGAATAAAAAAAGACATGGTCGCTTACTATGGGCCTCATAAGAAGGCTCAAGGTCACCCAAAGGGCAATGGAGTGTGCTATGCTCGGACTTTCTCTGCGTGATCGAATCAAAAACGAGGAGATCCGCAGGATAACCAAAGTAACCGACATAGCTCATAGAATTGCTAAACTTAAGTAGCAGTGGGCGGAGCACATAGCTCGTAGAACAGATGGCCGTTGGGGCAGTCAATTTCTCGAGCGGCAACCGCGCATCGGAAAACGTAGCGTAGGCAGGACCTCCCACGTGGTGGACCGACGACCTGGTGAAGATCGCCGGAAGCCGATGGATGCGGGCAGCGCAGAAAAGGTCGTCGTGTAAGTCCTTGGGGGAGGCCTATGTTCAACAGTTGACGTCTTTCGGCTGATACGATGTTGAATTGCACTTGATTAGAATTATTATCTCAATAATTATTTACTTCGTTTACAACTCTTAACCATCTCCACTGTTTAGGGCGCAGGTCTCTTCCGTATCACGGGAAGTTTATTCTATACTCCACAAACGGGGGCCAATCCGGGTAGTAGATGTTATTGAGCTAGTAGCAAACGCCACTTTATGAAGTGTTTCAAGCCGCCTAACAAGGCATCTGACACGGCTTACCGACTGCTAGCAATTGGCAACAACGGCTTAACGTGCCTTACAAAGCACGGAAACGGTCAAGAAAAATGCCACTAACAGCTACCACTAACCAGCCAGTAATGACCGTTCTTCAGGTTAGTTATTTTGACGCGCCCCCTTGCAAAACGCACAAGTTTCTACCACTTTTTATTCGCTTTTTGGAAAAGTCCGTCCAGATTAATTCTTGCAGTGCGCGCGAATTGAGGTTTGAACGCATTTCATTGTGTAACGCAATATGATTCATTGTGCGCGCTGAGACGGAAAAGACGTTTAGCTATCTGCTGTTTAGATTAAGGGTCCACTATAGTGAATAATCCGTAAAAATTTTGATATATGGCCTCGGTGACGTAGTGGTTAAATCCATTAGCTTCATATAAAGAGGACGCGGGTTTGATTCCCGGTGGAGTCGAACATTGTATGATTTTGTTTGGTTGGTCTTACGGTATTTTATAAGCCCGCCTGCCTAGCTACTACCATCTTATCTAAGACTTGCTGCCAAGCATCAATGTTAACACAATTGATGTGTTCCGGCTTGACGGTAAGACAGCCAGTCCCCTATTGTGTTGAGGAATCTTGGTAAGCCCGCTTTCATCTTTGGTATCATCATCACTTACTCTAAAATAAAGTAATGTCAAAGTCATAACAAAAAGGTGTATTTTTGACTGTTTAATTTTTCACAGATAGTATTTTATAAATAATAAAAATTTTGAAAAAACCCACGACGTTTAAAATGAAATTGAAAAAGGATAAAATAATTAAAAACCCCGAATTAAAGAATTTATGTAACTAGTGATAATTAACGTAAAAACCTTTTATAAGAAGATTTGATCTCTCGCAGAGTCGGACATATGAACAACAGAGTATCAGTTTTCATAACACTTCCCTACGTACCTATTTGGTTCCGCAAGATGTAGATGTGGCAATTAAATATTCAACTCCCTATGAACTTAATAAAAACCCAAGAAAATCCGTCCGGGGCTGACATTAAATGAACTGGTTTTGTTGATTGATAGTAACGTGAATAATTTGGAGATATTTTATTGCTCTACTTATTTATATTATGTTAAAATTTAAAAGAGTTATGGTAGTCCCCGACGGACTTTCTTGGGTTTTTATTAAGTTCATAGGGAGATGAATATTTAATTGCCACATCTACATCTTGCGGAACCAAATAGGTACGTAAGGAAGTGTTATGAAAACTGATACTCTGTTGTTCATATGTCCGACTCTGCGAGAGATCAAATCTTCTTATAAAAGGTTTTTACGTTAATTATCACTAGTTACATAAATTCTTTAAGTCGGGGTTTTTAATTATTTTATTACAGACTTCAAAAAGGAGGAGGTACTAAGTTCGACTGTATATTTTTTTTTTTGATGTATGTTCACCGATTTTTCCATCAATTGTGGACCGATTTTCAAAATTATTTTTTCATTCGAAAGAGTACACTCCCGAGGGGGTCCCATTGTCACCAAGTCAGGATCTGATGATGGAATCCCAGGGAAATCGAGGGCAACCCTTTAAAAATAATGGAAAATTTGAATTTTGAAGGCACTAATTACGTCATATGTTTTCTAAAGCTAATAATATACTTGCGTCTGTAAGTCATATTCTCATGTTGATAAGCTGATGTAGGAAGGTACAACTCCTTAACGGTTAGGAGTTGCAGGAAAATTCTTTTGAATGTTAAACATAGATATATACGTAGGTATGCATAGACCGATAGTTGTATTCCTTCAGGTTATTCAGATGAACTGATGATGGACGATTTAACTCCTTAACTTTCATGCTGCTGAGATGATGATGGAAGCCACAGGACTCTGTATCTGTTAATGAAACACATGTATTATGATTTGATAAATTCTATTGGTGAGTATAGGTGATTGGATTTAACTTTGCTAGATAAATAGCATTACCACTAAAAATAAAGAAAATAGAAAAAAGTTTAAAAAAACTTAAAACCGACTTCAAAATGAAATTCACTCAAAAGTGTGAAATAATATTATTATACTTAAATACACTACATTAACCAACAATAACGAAATCAAAGGCGGGTACGAATTAAAATAGGGGCTTAAAATTTTTTTGACGTCGGTACCAGCACACAGTTACTTACGTATTAATTGGTTTAGTTAGATTCGATGTTTTGCTGACACCGACCACAAAAAAAATTTTAAGCCTCTTATTTAATTCGTACCCACCTTTGATTTCGTTATTGTTGGTTAATGTTGTGTATTTAAGTATTATAATATTATTTCACACTTTTGAGTGAATTTCATTTTGAAGTCGGTTTTAAGTTTTTTTAAACTTTTTTCTATTTTCTTTATTTTTAGTGGTAATGCTATTTATCTAGCAACGGTAAATCCATTTATTTAGGTATAATAATATAATTTCCCACTTTTGAGTGAATTTCATTTTGAAGTCGGTTCTAAGTTTTTTTAAACTTTTTTTTATTCTTTTTCAATTTCATTTTAAACATCACGTGGGTTTTTTCAAAATTTTTAATTTTGCTTTTTATTTCAAACTTTTCAAAGAGCATAGGTTTACACTATAGATATAGGGTAGGCTCGAGCCCCTCGTTAGGGACGTATATATGTCCAAATCGGAGTAGTAATTTTGGTTTTGCACAAAAAAATGTTAACTGCAGCACCTCCTGGTGATTTTTCATCGTAACACATATATAAGAACATGCACAAATCAAACCCGAACCCATCACTGAAAACCGTATCAAAATTAGAGTAGCAGTTTTGGAGATAAATGGCAACATTGCTTTGTACAAAAAATGTTTACTGCAGCGCCCCCTGGTGAGTTGTCATTGTAACACCTATCTAAGAACATGCACCAATCAAACCAAAACCTATCACTTAAAACCGCATCAAAATTGGATTAATAGTTTTGGTGATAAATGACAACATTGGATTGTATAAAATATGAATACTGCAGCGCCCCCTGGTGAGTTGTCACCGTAACTCCTATCTAAGAGCCTGCACCAATCAAATCCAAAACCATCACTGACAACCGCAATCAAGTTGGACTAGTAATTTTGCAGATAAATAGCAACATTGGTTTGTATAAATAATGTATACTGCAGCGCTCCCTGGTGAGCTGTCACCGTAACACCTATCTAAGAACATGCACCCATCAAATCCGAACCCATCACTGAAAACCTCATCAAAATCGGACTAGTAGTTTAGGAGAAAATGGCAACATTCGTTTGCACAATTCACAATTCTCGCCCCAAACGCATACACCGTTTCCGTTCCGTCGCGGGTAAAAAAATAATAATCTATAAAATACGCAGGCATCTGTACGAAAATAACACATTTTTTATTGCGTAGTCTGTCGCTACGCGCCGTAGCAGAGTGAATCTACGATTTTTCTTACAAGCAAGTTAATTCATCATTACAGCTCATATACGTCCCCACCGAAGGGCTGGAGCCTACCCTGAATCAGGGCGATTAGGCCTTAGTCGACCACGCGGGCCCAGTGCGGGTTGGTCGACTTCACACACACAATTAAAAAATACACACTTGTGGCTATAGCCTAAAAACAAAACAAAAAAACCAATTTTTATAACTCTTTTGTTTTTATAGTTATAAAAAATAGAAAAATAATTACAGTATAAGGTACCTTATCTAAACATAAATTTATTACTAATAATATTATTAATTTTATGACTAAAAATATTACTAATAATTTTAAATAGTTTAAACATACAACTTTTGTTTATATTTTTATATGTCAAACACAAACTTGTGGCGGCAACTGCAGTAACCCGCCACTGAACATTAACACAAGCGACGAGAGAACAAAAGAAATACATCTAGAACACGCTATTGGAATTTCTTCAGCGCTGAGTATACAGATACCAATCATCAACGATTGGTCCACGATTTGACCCCCAGGCATACCACCTCGCCTGGCGGAGATAATCTCCCTTTGCTCTCGTCGAATAGGAACGCACCGTTCCTAAAAACTAATTAATTGCCTATATTATTGCATGTGTAATATTATTATTAAATAGTAATATTTTTTGTTTAAATTAGGTACCTAATATTGTTATAAAATAATGATCAATGACTATTACTTTTTTTGGAAAGGTGATCTAAAAAGAATATAAGCAAATGTCAGTTCAGAATGTTACGCACTACGAAGTTTACGCGATGAGTTAAAAATTGAAAATCTCGAAACTCTTTACTATGCTCTAGTCGAATCACATTTGTTGTACAGTATTAAATTTTGGAGCAATACTTACACTTATAACGTAAACGAAGCCTTCAAAATGCAAAAACGGGCCATAAATAAATAAATAATAAATATTCTGGGACAAATCACACATGGTCATCTGGCCCCAAAGGTGCCCAAAGTAGGATTCCCTGTATTGTGGGAACCAGAGACTGATATACATACGTATATACGTTTAAAAGCGTCGGTGGCTCAACCGGTAACGACTCGGTCCATCTAACCAGAGGTACCGGGTTCAAATCTGGACGGCCAATGTACCAATGAGTTTTTCAAAAACTTACGTACATACTTACCGATTGCTTTAACGGTGAAGGAAAATATTGTGAGGAAACCTGCACACGCCTGCGAAGAAACTCGAAGGTTGTGAGTGAAGTCGACCAACCCGCACTGGGCCCGCGTGGTCGACTAAGGCCTAGTCGCCCTGATTCAGGGTAGGCTCGAGCCCCTCGGTGGGGACGTATATGAGCTGCAATGATGATGATGATACGTTTAAATACTTACATATATATATAGGTATATATTATACGAACTATGGAACGAATACCGCAGTGGGAATCTTGTGGATGTCATTTTCAACAACTAGGAATCTTAGCAGTACCAGCTCTTCATATACTTACTGGTTATATTGACGGATCTTGTAAAAGGGCCTTAAAGATATGAAACACCTAATGAAAGAAACGAAAGAGACCGAGTTACCTTATGCGATTAAACCAAAATTAAATGTGGCAGCGCACATTGTAAGGTTATTTAATAGTCATTCAAATAAATTTAAAATAATTCAAGATCGTAAAAAAATCAGTACTCAGCTTAAGGATTTTTTGTTGGAGAAGTGTTTATATAGTACTTATAGACGAATTTATAAACTGTAGGGATAACTAGACACAATAATATATTTCATCATCAGATCATATATACGTCCCCACCGAGGCTTGAGCCTACCCTGAATTAGGGCGATCGGACTTAAGTCGACCATGCTGGCCCAGTGCGGGTTGGTCAACTTCATACAAAACCTTCGAGTTTCTTCGCAGATGTGTGCAGGTTTCTTCACGATGTTTTCCTTCACCGTAAGAGCGTCGGATAAACGTACATATGAGATCGAAATACGAATACTCATTTTTACGTAGCAGGACTCGAACCACGAGCTCCCGGATATGCCGATACGCCTATGCCGTTGCGCCACCGTCGCTCTCAATAATATATAATATATTTATTTAGAACTAATACTCAGTATTATAAAATAATTTTGAAGAATGAATTTACTTTTGCCTATTATTAACTTTAATGAAGTATAAGTAATTGTTAATGTTAGTGTACTTAATTGTTTTTTTTTCTCGTGTTCAAACTCCTATATTTTTATTTATGATTTTCCAACACAATTGTGAAATAATGTATGGAATAAATATTGATGATATGAACAAAAATCTTATATTTTGATGATCTTTTTACCCGCCACGGAACGGAGACGGTATATGCGTTTGGGGTGAGAGGGTGTTTGTGCAAATGAATGACGCCATTTTCTCCTAAAATGCTAGTCCGATTTTTACCTTATTTAATTTACAAGTCGATCAGGGCTTAATTTCAAACGTTAGCTTCGATTTGCACCCCATAAATAGAAATCACAGTGTTTACAACCAGTGTAAAATCGTTTTAACAATAAGTTGTCATTAAATAGGTAACAGATTTTAGAATGTTAATATATTTATTTTTATGATATGACATTATGAGATATACTCGCACACGTGGGGCACTTAGCTCGTTGAATTGCCGTTGGGGCAGTAAAGTTCTCGAGTGGCGACCGCGCACCGGAAATCGTAGCGTAGGTAGGCCTCCCACTCGGTGGACCGATGACCTGGTGAAGGTCGAAGGAAGCCGCTGGATGCGGGCAGCGCAGAACCGGTCGTCGTGGAAATCCTTGGGGGAGGCCTATGTTTAGCAGTAGAGACGTCCTTGGCTGATATGATGATGATGATTATGATGAGTTATAGTAATTATTAAGTAATTTGTGTAGTTGTTAAGAGGATGTATGTATTTAGTAATTAGAATATAATATACAATAAAATCAGTTATTACACATAAACATTTAATAATTATTACAAAATTAAAAATATCATGTTTGTTGGCAGATTGTAAGAGAACAAAAATCCTTATACATAACATATCTCTGCAAAAATGAGTAATTTTTGTTGCTTTTCTGTTGCCGCGCAATTGTTTCACAAAAAAGACTTATAAAAGATTTAAAAAAAGTCTAATCAATCAAACAATAACACAGGCCTACATCGAATTACCGTTAAAAGTTCAAGGTGTGTTTCTACTATATTTTTTTGAGCTGATTACGGGAAAAATAGTCAAAAAATAACATCATCCCAGAATTTTGGGCAAGTGATTTTTTATTTTTTTTATCTACTCTCATATCGTAAAGTTAGCATTATCAACTTAAAAACGAGTATTGCCATACTTTATAAACACAATACCGTAATTTAAAAAAAAATACATTATAACATTATTTTGTTAGAGAAATTTTGTTATAATGTATTTTTTTTTCCATTACAATACAAGTTAAACCAAAGAGATAATATCACCAACGAAGTTCCATATATTTTTTTTTATTGGAACGCACATGCGTTTCGCGCCATTTTTACAGCAATACAAAAAGTTTTCATTCTAACTTTTACTTGTCTGTGACAGCGCTCGTTTTAGCGCATGCGCGGTGATGTGTTGGTTTTTCATCGAATTTTGTTGTAGATACTGAATTTCGTGGATAATTTTCATTCTTATTTAAAAAATGTCTGAGATCAGTGAAAGCACTGTTTTTACCTGTCTGTGACACCGTCCGCTTCAGTGCAAGCGCGGTGATGCGCTGGGATTCAGCGCTATGTATGACACGTTTTGTAGTAGGTACTTACTGAATTTCGAGGGATTTTTTTCTTACTCTTAACTTTGATCTTTGTATTTTAGTTGATTCAATCCCAATGTATGAGATTAGATAAAGTAGTGTATGAAACTGCACATAATTTGTTCTTAAAACACTCGTGTAATGCTATAAAGAAACTCGCCTACGGCTCGTTTTTTTTAACTTTCACTCGTATTTTAAGAACCCCTTATTATGCAACAGTTTCATAAACTACTATTATATGTTTATATGTTTCTTAAAGTAATTTAATTTAAAAGCGATGTACGTTTAGTTAAACTTATAAGTATGATATAAAATAAAATTTGCCAGCAGCTTCGCTCGCGTGAACATAGTTTTTATGACTGGCTTGGAAGAGTGATTGAGCGTGGAAGAAAGGAGCCTGTATGTTAATACAGGTACTAATATGTCTACCTACCAAATTTCAGCCAGATACGTGCAGTAGTTTTTGCGTGAAAGAGTAACAAGCATCCATATATACAAACTTTCGCGTTTATAATATTAGTAGGACTTGAGAATCATCATCATCATATCAGCTCATATACGTCCCCACCGTGGGGCTCGAGCCTACCCTGAGTTAGGGCGATCGGGCCTTAGTCGACCACGCGGGCCCAGTGCGGGTTGGTCGACTTCACACACAACCTTCAAGTTTCTTCGCAGGCGTGTGCAGGTTTCCTCAAGATGTTTTCCTTCACCGTTAAAGCAATCGGTAAGTATGACTTGAGACTGTCTGAATGCAATAAATCAGTTATCCTATTTCAAAATGTTAATTAAGGCAAAATTTATTAGGTAAATAAAAAATACTAACTAGTTACTTATTTTTTAGCTTGTGATGGTTTTTTACCTGAGCACACCAGTTTTTTCATAGTTTTCATAAGCAAATTGTCAAAAAAACTGATGTAAAAGAAAAAAAACAATTTCAGATGTTTTTGTTTATGGTTATTAAAAATTCAAATTTGTGGGTCTGTGTAATTTCAAATCTGTGTTTAAGTAAACAGATAAGATGTCATAAGGTACTTTCTACAAACTGTTATTGGCAAGTGAAGTTTTCGTGACATAATGAGTAGCTAATCATTGCGATAATTGTCATTATGTGGTAGAAGTTAATTACGCCATTTTCGATCATCATATCCTTACACTCTAAAATCCATCAAGCCGTTTAGAAGATATCGTGGAATAAAGAAATATCCATACATACATACATACTTACATAAATACATTTATCTTCATCATCATTTTATCAGCCGAAGGACGTCCACTGCTGGACATAGGCCTCCCCAAGGATTTCCACGACGACCGGTTCCGCGCAACCCGCATCCAGCGGCTTACCGCGGACTTCACCAGGTCATTTTAGATCACGGTGATGAAGTTAGAAGTGAAGTTACGCAACTCATTATTATATAGCCTTATTTCATTCAAAAGTCCTGATTAGCTTTCCGAAAATCTTGGGTGGTAAAACCCATTTTTTGAGCGTAGTAATTTTGCAGAATGGCATTAAAAAGCGATTTTGACTAAAATGGTTTCGTAGCGGAAAGCATTTATATATTGTTCAAAATTAAAAAACAGAGTGGCAACGACTTATACAAATATCACCAACATCAGAAACATTAGCATTAAACATGCTATTGTATTTCACATGCACATCCATATAATTTGTGCAATAATGAATTGAGTTCTTATTTTGATATACAGCTACTCCTCCCGCTGGACGATCATTTCTTCTGAAACTCGCAACAAAGTTGAAATTCGGAATCTCAATTATTTCATCGTTACCCATATGAGTTTCTGATAAAATTAGCACATTCATCTTTTTAACAATAGTGTCAATTTCTAGATCATCTACATGCGCACGTAAGCTTTGACAGTTAAATGAAAAGATAGACAATCTATTATTCTTAGAAATAAAATCTAGAAGTGTATTGGTGATAGTTTGCAAAGGATTTTCACGTAATCGTTTTAATTCAATTGATAAATCTTGTCGATGAGTTGTTGACCTCTTTTGATTTTTTGTTGCGTCTGACTCTTCCGCCTGTGCGTTTCCTACTCTGCCATGATGAAATTTCCAGCTCGTCCTTGCGTTTTCTTCAGTGACTAAAAACAAATCTTCTATACTAGTTACTCTTGATAACGCAACGTACACCAATTCTCTTGAATGAGAACGATTGTATTCATAAACAATAGCATCGAAAGTACCTCCTTGGGATTTGTGAATTGTCATTGCCAAAGCCGAAAAAATTAGATTCAAATAATTTTACCGAATAACACACGGCTATGGTCAGTAATGAAATAACATTTTCATAGCAAATATTTTCAAGTAACAAAGATCTGAGTTGTATACATACTCGTACTATTCTCCGTGACTGTTCATGAATTGAAAGAACTTCGAATGTTAAATAATCGTTTTATTCATATTAAGATAATTTACCACCTAGTTAATTTTATTTCTTTTTGTTTGTTTTAGATTTCCATCCGATGATAATTTAAAACAACAATGGATCACAAAAGTGAATAGACCGGATTGGACTCCGACAAAATATACAAAGATTTGTTCTTGCCATTTTAATGATGCAGACTTCATAGTGACAAAAAAAATCCATAAATAAATTAAAGATGGGCACTTTACCTAGTTTAAAACTGGATTTGTCGGTTGGTTTCGGTATTGTTTGTATAACCGAGTTTCAATTATTTTAGGAGAATAAGTATGTATTTCATTTTATTTTTTAAATTACAGCTTTGACCAATCACCGACTGTAAATCATATTATACTGCTGATTAAATCTTAATCAGAAAAATATATAGATATTCGTTTTAAGCATTTCGCAACCATTCAAAACGATAGGGCAACGAACCGACAACAACTAACTAAAACTGTTATTTTCGCAGGTAATTGAATTTTGTAAATAAAATTATGTTCGTAATAATAATTTGTCTATTATTTTGTGCTAGAAATTTTAAGTACGTCAGTACACATACAAAACAGTAAAAATGTTAACCCTCATTTTATTCATTTATTACACAAACTTTTTAAAGCTCATAGTTCTGAGTACGTCCCATTACTTTCTACACTTATTGACATCTAGTGTGAAATAGCTGAACTACGTAGTGACATCAATATGTCGATGTTAGGTCGCTAGGCGAGTAGTTTTGCTACTAACCGGCAGATGGAAAATTGAGAAAAGCGCCCTGTGCTGCCTAAGCGGAGCAGCACACTCAGGCACGGTAGTAAGAGTGGGAGATACTTGTTCCTCTCCCTTCCCCTCGATCTTACGCTTTTTCGATCAGCATCACGTGACCCTGACGCGAGTTTGGAAGTTTTTACCCATCCAACAAAAAGTGCTCAGCGCCGCTAAATTTTATTCATTTAATACACAAAGTTTTTAAAGCTCATAGTTCTGAGTACGTCCCATTACTTTCTACACTTATTGACATCTAGTGTGAAATAGCTGAACTACGTAGTGACATCAATATGTCGATGTTAGGTCGCTAGGCGAGTAGTTTTGCTACTAACCGGCAGATGGAAAATTGAGAAAAGCGCCCTGTGCTGCCTAAGCGGAGCAGCACACTCAGGCACGGTAGAAAGAGTGGGAGATACTTGTTCCTCTCCCTTCCCCTCGATCTTACGCTTTTTCGATCAGCATCACGTGACCCTGACGCGAGTTTGGAAGTTTTTACCCATCCAACAAAAAGTGCTCAGCGCCGCTAAAGAAGTTTTCACTTCAAAAAATGACGTATTATGTCTTTTAAATCACATATGGGTCAAAAACCCTAGGCTGTAACGGAAGTGACGAAAAACTGTGACGGAAGTGGTGAAAGAATCTGATTCCGCCATAGCAACTAAGTAACAAACCGCGGCTCCATAGTAACCAAGTCAGTCATCTTTAATATCAGGAGTGCTAAGGCTTCGCGTAGGACGCAACCCGAAGCGCTTCCTGCGAGGCCCGAGGCAAAAAAAGTGTCAGGGACGTGAAAACTCGATGTTTCACGTTAAACCAACGGCAGTGTGCCCCGACACAGCTCCACTCGATTTTATTTTACAAAAAAAAAATTGGTTGTCTGTAAAGTCGGTTTACGGACAATAGTTTAACTTTACAACGTCCTATCAAAACATTTTGTAATGATTGCATGCTTTTATGACGAGTCAATTAGCGTAACGGGACAATGAGTCAACTAGTTTCGTGCATGCAGCCGGCGTCCATCGATTTATTAGACGTTGCCACATCAAAAATATAAATTTTACAATATCTCATTTGCCTGTAACTCCTGAAGTGAGCATATCCAACGCGGCCGCCAAGCTATTTTGTTTGCAACTTTCTATTTTAAACTCAATCACAATTAATTGATCAGGTGTGATAATGCCAAGGGCTTATCAATTGTAAATAAAAAAAGGAAAAAAATCGCCATCGAAGATAAAAAATTATGACGTCATAATTTACATCCTTTTTTCGTACAGATTTATTAAAAAACGCGTTTTTGACACATGATATTAAAGCAACTCAAATATTTTTTTTTGGCTTAACAGCTTTAGTCTACTACTTAATAAGACAACAAGTAGTCGCGTAAAACAAAAACCGTTTTGCAACCGGTTAAAACCAGTTGTAACCGTTCGCCTGCCACGGCCGCACCCAGCCCGGGGCCACTCGAGATTGGAATATGCAAATAGCAGATCCGTTTTAACTTCCACAACTGGTGTAACGCTACCGCCACTGATCGGCTGTACAGCTCTATGGAAGGAGCTTACTTTGTTCATATGTATTATAACAGTTTGCATGGCTTCTAGTTAACTATGAAAGAAGAAGCAATGATAATGTTAAATTTTTATTAAACACACACGCTATAATTTCATTAATGAGAGTTTTTTCAGACCCGCTAAAGAAACAGACATACATACATAAATACGTACGAGCGCACACACATACACACACACACAAATCACACACACTTCCTACTCAGATGGCAAACGAGTGACTTACAATCATTTAGTTTTCTCTGTATCTGGGCGTTTATTATTTACTAGCCGTGCCCGCGACTTCTTCCGCGTGGAGGTTTTGAATTTTCCGGGATAAAAAGTATCCTATATGTTAACCCGGGCTATATGGAACCACCATACAAAATTTCATCAATATCGGCCTGGTAGTTTTTGTGTGATGCGCGAACATACAGACACAAAATACAGACAAAAAATCCAAAAGTTATTGTTTTGTCCTCTATATTGTTAGTAATGTCCACCACAGTTATTATTTTCTAAAAATATTTCATGTACAAACACGGCCCCACTACAGTTTTAATATATGTATAGACATGTATTTTGTATGTATAATGTAGATAAGGCTACAGCCATAACTAGTCTCTCATCTGTGCTTCAACTGCCAACTAAAGTAGAATGGTTAATTTTTTCACACGATAACAGAGAGAGAGAGAGAGAGAATCTATGTCAGTCTCTGGTTCGAATGATACAGGGAATCCTAGTTTGGGGTTAGATGAGCGTGTGTGATTTGTCCCTGAATATAATCCATCCAGCGTATATTGAGTATTCTCTGTCACCCAGCGGTAAATGAGTTAGCGAAGATTGTTTCGGAAGATGACACGCTAACGCGGTTTGCGCGGTACGCTACTGTTTAGCACCTCTGTCCCTGTAGGGTTAACACAAAAATATTTTGTGTATTCCGTAAAAAGCAGTCGTAGTTCATAGTTAATTCGGATTATAAATACTTCATACAAGTTGATCAGCTGATTTATGCATTTTCGTATGAAAAGTCTAAATTCTTCCTACACGACTGCCCACAAAAAAGAGGGTATTGTTTTCAGTTCTAATGTATGTATGTTTCTTTATTCCACTATATCATTTAAACGGCTTAATGTATTTTATTTTAGATTGCAAGGTATCGTTAGATTCGTCTTGATCCCTTGAGTGACATAGGTTACACTTTACCACATTTCTAAGAAAACAAGGGTTAAGTTTTTATTTTTCTTTGAGAAATAACTATGAGAAGCCCCAGTTAGCGGGTCATACAGCAATTTTGTTACACTCTGTAGTAGCCATTTTAAGTAACGTTTACAATATATATATCTTTTTTTTAAGGTGTAGAGTTATGTAGGTAAGCATATTAATACTAGGTTACAAGATTCGTATTTACTAAGCATTTATTCATTACCCAATATTAAATTTGTTATTGTAGAATTTAGTATATATATAGCCAGAAAATATAAATCTTATTTAGTTAAAGAAAAAAAAAATATAATAATAATCAGAGCGCCGCCGACGTGAAAAATGTTATGCATTAATGACTGTGCAACCTATATTATACTGAGCGTGGTTGCCACGTTCTTGACCGGTCTTTTGTGTACTATTGAAGACTCGAGGACAATGTCACAAAACTCTATAGAACTAAGCCAACGACTTTCCAATTTGTACAATCAGAGCGCCGCCGACGTGAAAAATGTTATGTTATGTTATGTTGTTATGTTATGTTACTGTGCTCGTATATAATGAGCGTGGTTACCATGCTCTTGACCGGTCTTTTGTGTGCTATTAAGGACTCGAGGACATGAGCACAAAACTCTATAGAATAGTGACAAAGCAATGTAATTTTTTTGTTTAAAATCTTTCGCACAACAACTTTCATATTTCGATATTTTTCTTCTTCTTATCGTGTGGCACAATTAACCGTGCTATCCAAGGGATAGACGATAGAAAATGCACAAACCGAAAAGTACTAGTATATTTTGACCTGAAGCGTCAAATTTAATGAAATATTTTGAGAGATAACAGAAAATTTGGTGTTTTGACAACCTTTGATAAGAATTAGTATCTCTGTAACGTGACGCGTTCAAGTTAAAATGTCCTTATAGGTATACATTTTCGGTTTGTATTTGTATCGTCATAGTTTAATAGATACGCGTGCGAAAGATTTTACCATCAGGTGAGATGATGTCAAGGGCTTACTAATTGAGATTAAAAAATATTTTTTTTGAAAAAAATATAGTATGTACGTTTGTACATTGTCACTATGCTTCGCAAATGCAAATGCACATTGGAGTCGAATATGCACTAATTGGACCAATAATTGGAACAGGCACGAAATAGGGTACCGTAGTCTTTCCACTTTCGACTGCATCATCACTTCCTATCAGGAAAGATGCAGTCAAACGCAATCACATTTTGAATTTAAAAAAACATGAACGTATATTTACAAAAAACAAAGTTATTTTTACATTTGGTATAGAAACATTTTGTATGGAAAAGAAAAATGTGTGAAGTTATACAAATCCAACTCCCCATCTTAAGTGGGTTAACTATTACTCCAAAACAGAAAGCCTACTTAAGCGTGATAACTTTACTTTTAATTTTATTATATGCCTTACTATTTTTTAAACTTTTCCGATTTCCTGAAATTGCGGTTCAGCTGGAGGGGGTGGGAACATGTAACCTAACAAAAATTACCACCTAGAAATTCATTTAATAAACGAATGATTTTTATGAAAACTGATCTTAGCAAACTCTTAGTAATTTTGGAAGACCTATTTAATGATACCCCACTCAACAGGTATATACACTAACTAACTATTTAGGGGTCACTGATTTGTGTAACCATTTTTTACCAGCTTTAAGGCCTTATATTCAATTCAAATTATTGAAAGACTGTGTAAAGCTATCACTTTGGAAAAAAAATACATAAAGTAATAAAATATCGATTTAATTGAATACAATTTTAAAAATATTACCTCTTTTGATGTAAAAAAATTAACCCTAGACCCTGTTTTTGGCATTAATTGCAAAATTTCTCAAAAAACGAATAGTTAATTTTAAGAAACCAACACACAAAAATCGGTGACTTTAAGACATTTCGTTACAATTGAAAACTTTTTTGAAAGTGATGAAAAGTAATAAAAACATGTAAAAATCGAGAATTGGGCGTTCGTTTTCAACGTAACAGCCGCGCTGATTTGAAATTAAAATGAATATATTTACGTTCGATATTATTCTAACACGTATCATCCTGCTGGGATTGAGTCATATTAACTTCTAAACAGTTAATCAACTATATTTACATTGCTCTTGTGCAATCGATCTTACCTTATTGTATTCCAATTTGGGGAGGATCTTCTAAAATCTAATTCCTTGACTAGAGAGAGCGCTACGATCACTTCATAAAGTAATGTACTTCAAAAACTATCGATTTCAGTAAGTAAACTTTATTATTCTACTTCTACTTTATTCTTTAATTACTCTTGAAAAAACATAAATCACTTTCCTATGATAGCAACATTTTAAACAAAAGAAGGAAAGACATTGTTGACAGCTGTTTGCGCCGTAATCATATTTAAAACTCGCGCATTAGGTTATGTGTGTTCAAACTTCAATATCCCGTAATATTCCTCTCCCTTTCCCACTCACGCATCGAATATGGCGCATCGAGTGAGAAGCATACAACGACGCCATGTCTTGCTGGTGTCGAAATCAAGAACTAGCAAGATCAAGATGTCTTCCGCATGACAATGCAAACGCATGCATGTCGCTCCCGCTAATAAAATTATCAAAAATATCTAACCGCCGTGAAAGACCAATATAATTCGCGTGTGTTTCGGTAAAATTGTGAAGTGCTAAACAAAGTACCATACCGCAAGGAATTGCAGCTGAAGAGGAGAATTCGAGCCAGCGCTGGCTAACCACATGCCAGTTCTTCACGTCGCTGATGGTGAGTTCCTTTCCCTTTATACTTCTGCCTTTTTCTTTTACTTTCCTCTCTTATTCCGAGGCAGAATAATATCATACGCATGAAACCGAACACACATAACAACAATACTTCATCCGCTATATATCATCCCGCTCCGCAAAAATACAGTCCACTTAACCTTCAAAAACCGCGAACCGGCTACACCAACAGCTGTATAGTTAATACTATATTTGCCAGTCATAATTATAAATATCAATCAGTCTTTGTATATAATAAAATAAACAAGATTTTGAATACATATCCCCTCAAAATATACGAATTAAAAAAACTAGTTGTTGAATGGCTAAAAAACCTAACATACTGTGACGTGGAGCAACTCATTAATAGAATAGCATAACGTAAAACACACATACACACAAACACACACCCACACACACACACACTATGTAAACTTTTGATTTACTAATTCAAGCATTGACCATTGTTATGTTTTATGTACTTCTGTTTGATCTGTTTGTTTGTTTATTTGTATTTAGTGGTATGGAAAAACTGGGCATCCTGTCGCAAGTATCTTTTTTACTTAAAAAGGATGTCCAAACACAAACTATCATGTACAATCTACCGTTACAAAATAAACAATTTTTGATTTTGATTTTTTGATCTTAAAGCCTTAATTGTATTTGATAAAAACGACTGAGATATACCGATGGACAGATAGACGGACACAGTGAAACTGTAAGGGTTCCTTGTTTGACTACGGAACCCTAAAAATATTTAAAGTTACTTTATCAGGGGATCGATTAGAAAATAACATTTCATATAGAAAATATATGACATTTTGTTCGGTTGTGGGTGTATCTCTTGTGCATTTTCAAAGAATTTTTTTTTTTAATTTTTAAAATCGGTGTGCACATGTGGCTCCAATGAAAGTCAAGATAAGCCCTATCACAACACATATAAAACCCGACGTGTTGTTTAAGATTGTTTCATACATTTTACGTTAAAAACAAACCATGGACTTTTTAACTTGAAGATGCTTTTCAACCGTCTTGCAAAAAAGAGGAGGTTTACAATTCGACTGTATGTTTTTTTGTGTGTGTTACGCGATATCTTCGCAGATTGTAAACCGTTTTTCATTATTTTTTTTTATTTTTTTTTGTTTATGCTTCCAGGTTGCTCCTATATAAATTTTATCAAAATCGGTGTAGTACTTTATTAGAAAATAAACAAAAACCAAAAATATAAATGCAAAATGGTACTCAATTGTTGCGATTAGCGTTTTCAATTATAAAGTTTTTGGTTACAACTATATTTAAAATAATAGGCTTGTTTTTGCGAACCCTACGCTACCCCGTACGCTCTAGCCTAAAGGGTTTCGTCAAATAGCCCGTTTCAAAAACAACGCTATTAACCAACCGAGGTTGATGCGTTTTGCCGCCATAAATATTAAACAGAACTGTTGCGAAGGGTCGGCAAATATGATTGGTGGTTTTTGTGTACACGATTGTCATTATCATTCCAGTTTGGATGTAGTTCTTAACTTGTTTTTAAGTCATTGAAAACCAAAATGTTTTGTTTTTATACTTTTGCTTATTTTATAACTGCGTTGGAATGCGTACATCCACTTTAGGTTCCAGTAGAATATCAGCGTTGTAAGTTTGTACTTGCAGCAATAAAGCTGAACGGGTGCTTTTCCAATGCCTAGCAACAACTGCCAGTTTGTCAATGTTTTAGCTTATTTTTAGTGTATCCTTTTAAATTGAATAAAAGCAGTTATGGTTCTAAATGAGATTGAGCAAAGTTACACCAAATAATCTTCGAAACTACTAGTGAACCCTATTTCAAAATTGATTTCAATAATACCAAAGTATACTCGTACATATTAGTACTAACATACAGTATGGACACTCCTTGCCACTCTCTATATTGCGACCTCACCCCCTCGTCACCCAGATTGATACAAATTGGTTGTAGTTTGGTTCTCGACCGTATCTCATTTCACGACCGTTTGTATGCAGTGTCCGGGATGTGCCAATACTTAGAATGAAAAAAAAAACAGTGCGAAAATTGTGGGAGACTTTCATTGCAAGAACTTAGTACCAATCTTGGTAAGCCCGCAATCTTCGGCAACATCGTCACTTACCACCAGGTGAGATGTTGTCAAGGGTTTACCAACTGTGAATAGAAAAGGAAAAAAATATTAGTTTATTTTTAATTTTGGTTTTAGTAAATTTTTTATACACCGATTTTGATATAGTTTATATGGGATCAACTTACAGCATATCCTATCAAATAAAAAAAGAATTATAAAATCCACAATCTAAAATTAATTTTTTCCTTTTACGTTACGGAACCCTAAAACTGACTCTTCATAGACAGTCAATCAACTAGTGGATTCCTTTGACAGATCGATCTTACGAGCGTTTCTCTTAAGGCTTGCGGAACCCTAAAAAGAGATGAAACAATGTAATTCCATATCATTTGCGAATACATTTGTCGTCTACATTAGGATATCTTCATATTAACGGATCAACACACACTCGAGGAATGGAAATCCGAATGTTAGAACGAGAACCCATAAGCCATTAGCAGGTGAAAATGTTAAGGCGATGTAGAGACCTACTTTATTACCTACTAGCTGTTTCCCGCAGCTTCACCCGCGTGGACAACATTTCTATGACTTTTGAGGGTGCACAGTGCGCGAGCCGCAAGCTTATGATATAGCGTCCCCACTCACCGATACCTAGGTCATATAGTGAGGGCCGCTATTTCTGCCAGCACCATAAGGCAAAGGCAAGGACCAGTTGCGGTAGGTCTTGCCGCCAAGACGCTTGTCCTGGTACTCTGCAAGGCGAGTGCCTCGTGGAAGAGAACCACTACCTACTGTCCAGGTAGGTCCCGGAGCTGTAGGCACGCTCAATGTAGGTATGTACAGTCGAGTTCACATTAGAAAAATCAGCCAAGTACGAGTCGGACTCGCGCACGAAAGGTTCCGTACCATTTCAAGCCTCTACCTGTAATTGCCGTTAATGTCGCACAAAAAACTGAAAAAAAAATCACTTTTGTGGTATGGGAGCCCCCCTTAAATATTTATTTGATTCTCTTTGTGGTATTTGTTGTTATAGCGACAGCAGAAATACAGTCATCATCTGTGAAAATTTCAACTCTCTACCTATTACGGTTCATGAAGTACAGCCTGGTGACAGACAGACAGACGGACGGACGGACGGACGGACGGACGGACAGTGAAGTCTTAGTAATAGCGTCTCGTTTTTACCCGTGGGTACGGATACCTAAAAACTATTGACAGATGGAAGGGACCTCGATTTTTTTTAACGCAGTATTGTTTCAATTTTTAAAATTTTGGCTGAGTTGATTTCGTGCCCAATACCTTGTAAAGTATTATAACTAATATAACTATTAAAAAGAAAGATTCCATGGGTTACATTTAAGGTACAACTCGCGCAACGAATTAAGAGCGCTCGGCAAAAGTGTAGGCGTTTTTCTCACTTGCTCACTCCGTAAACGAAAGAGAGCCGTATTCTCGAGCATGACTTTCACCAAGCGCTCATAAACCATTGTGCGAGCTGTACATGACTTCAAAAGGGACGCCAATCGTCAAAGTAGTTCTTCTTAAGTTAATTTGAATAGCGACCTCTTCAAATGCGTTTACGTAGTTTTGAATTTGTCAGGTGCCTCTCGAAACGTAAATACCTACCTATAATGTCAATTAAATTAGGTTATATTCAATATTTTAAACGTCATGCCTACTTACCCTTAACATCCCGTTTTTAGAATCCGCATTGGAATCGGAGCGGCGGATCCAAAGTTGGTGGTTTCTGAACGCGCCGCGGCTGCAGTAACTCGCGTGCTCACTGATTCGTTGCTTTTGATAAGATAATGTTTTTGAACGCTCCCACTCTGAAACAATAGTCAGTTTTTTAAATACCTATGGAATACTTACCAAACAAATCAAATCCAAGTTCAATTTTAAAACTCTATTCAAAATATTTGATTAAATTACACTTTGATTGTCACTTTTTTCCACCTAATAAATAGAAGGTGTTTTCGACACGTATATGTCAGGAAGTGTTAGAGAAGCAGAAAGAGACGTTAATGGTCTAAAGAAACCCATTCATATATTAAAAAAAAAACGCCTCGCTTCTGCAGTATATCATTGTAGTGCATTGTAGTGTTGTGGATACACACTTTAAGATATTTAACTGAAAATAAGATCTTTTCTACCAAGTTTATCTATTTAGAAAATTCCCCATAATAAATAATTTTTGTTTTGTTGCTATTGATAGCCACAAACTGATAACACTGAGTAGCCTATGGTGAGACTTCAAAAAGTTGACAAGTGACAGTTTCCGGTCGAGCTTACAACGTAGGTATTGCTGGAAGAAATTTTACATTAGGAATAAGTAATACCCTATGTATGACTTTCTTTTAGGCCTGTTTGTTATCGTATTTTGTACACAATAAACTGTTAAATAAAAAGTTTCACACAAGATATAAAAATATTTAAATCCCTTTTTATCTTCCCCATCAAGGGTTGTTTTTTTTGTGGCAGCGCCAAACCTTTAGTAACACCCAAAATGTATTTTGAAAGTGTATTCTTCAATCAAGAGTCTTTCTTCTCTTATTAATCGGAAATTAGGCTAAGTTGATATTTAATAACATCTGAACCTTTTTTGACCCAGCAGAAGCAGCCACCGACTGTGAGGTGCCGTCTAAGTCAATGCAAATGACCACATGGTAACAGAAAACACAAATTGATGACTGTAATTTGTTTCTAACTTATTTAATTTAAACACAACTACTTAGATAAACAATAGTTTTGTACTTACTAAAAGCACTAAAAGTTTAAATTCTCTTCTATTTTGTTTCGTTTTATTTCAGTACATCTAATACAAATTTTAGACTTGGATATTATGACTTTTCATTATATCACAAAAGTTTGGATTCAATCCGATTACGTCGTTTCATTTTTATGGTTTGTATGGAGCGTGCTATGCTCGGAGTTTCTCTGTGTGATCGAATCAGGAACGAGGAGATCCGTAGGAGAACTAAAGTAACCGACACAGCTCTCAGAAATGCTTAACTTAAGTTGTAGTGGGCGGGGCACATAGCTCGTAGAACAGATGGCCATTGGGGCAGTAAAGTTCTCGAGTGGCGATCGCGCACCGGGAAACGTAGCGTAGGCAGGCCTCCCACTCGGCGGTGGACCGATGACCTGGTGAGGGTCGTGGGAAGCCGCTGGGTGCGGGCAGCACAGAACCGGTTGTCGTGGAAATCCTCGGGGGAGGCCTGTGTCCAGCAATGGACGTCCTTCGGCTGATATGATGATGAAAACTTGAGCCTCCTGGAGGCCCCTGTTATATTTGCTTGAAGTGACTTAATTTACTAATATGTAGAGTGTAGCAACAATGTTTTCCACGGTATAGCAAAAATTCGCCTTTAACTTAAACTTCGAAATGATTAAGTCCAGTAGCTTCACATTAGAAGGACGCTGGTTCGATTCCCGGTGGAGTCTAATTTTGTAAGACTCTGTGTAGTTGGTGGAATGACATTTTATAAGCCCGCCTGGCTAGCTACCACCATATCATCTAAGTCTTGTCGCCTATGTAACAGCATAGATGTGTTCCGGCTTGAAGATAAGATAATCATATCCCCATTAGGGAATCTTGGTAAGCCCGCTTTCATCTTTTGCATCATCGTCACTTACCATCAGGTGAGATAAAGCCAAGGGCTTGCCAATTAGAAAACAGTAAGCTAGCTAGGTTTAGAAGCGAAGTTTACAGTTTAAGCTCTTATTATTAAATTGATTTTTTGAATGCAGGAGTGCTTCTGTACAAAATATTTTTATCAAGTGTTCCGTCCCCATAATATAGCTAGGCAAAATCGTTATGTGCGTGGTCAGACATGCTCTTGGCCTTAATTTTTTTACTAGCTTTTTCTACATTTAGGTACCTGCGGAGTAGATAATAATAATAATAATAATAATAAATATAATAAATATTCTGGGATATTTATTATATTTTACATATTTTACGACTGTAGTCGAGAGTGTGCGGTGCGCGAGCCGCAAGCGGCTTGCGAGCGATCCCTCGTGAATCTTCGAGTCATGTTAATGTATCCTTCTTTATAAACAACTGCGATTCGTTCACCCTTTCTTTACATCTTTTGCAATCCTTAGTCGGTTAAGTAGTTTCGGTGTGAAAAAATAACAATCAGACAGACTTAAACACTTTGGGATTTAAAACTTACGTAAATCAACTGTCTTTTTTTAAATCATTTATACACATAAATATTTGATTAAACTTAGTTAATATTTTTTAAAACTAAGTCTTCATTTAACCCGTTCGCGGCTAATTTCCAACCCAATGATTAATTAATAAATGGGTTTCGGCATAAGTCATTAACTCTCAAACTTCCTGATGTTTTATCCGCGTTTTAACCGGTTTTATCTATCCGCCGCCGCCGCCGCCGCCCGGGTGGGTAGGTACCGGTACTGGCTATACGAATGATTTGTGTCCAACTGGGTCTGTGTGTTAACTTTGACAGTTTTAAAGTTAGTTCATTTTCGCGATCGTCGGGTTATTTGAAATGAAAATTGTGATAATGATATTAAACAAAAGCTTTTCAGCTTGAACAGTAATATAATTATGACCAATCTAAGAATTGACGTGGAAGCGACAAGACATGACAAGTCTACTATTTCTTCTAATTAATATTTTTATCTTGCGGATGGTGGCGCATCGGGAGTCGAGCGTTCCTTTCCCTCTAATATGGTTGAGGGAGCGATGGCTGACTCTCGCGTTGTACTTGTGAAGGGGTGCTGTCCGTGTGAACTGGCCTACTCTTGTCAAAGACATTTACAAGTTTGATAATTTTCATGTATTACTTCTCGTGTCATGTTGTTTTCATGTTCAATTGACATTGTTTGTTTTATATCAATGATTTTTTTGACATTATTAACTGATGATTGTTCATAACTTTTGCATAATCTGACATGTACTGTAATCGCTATCTTATGACCATCAGAAAGAGTATAACATGCACCTATTTAGATAGTGTTAGAAGTATAATTTAATTTTGTCATTTTCAGTATTCCGTAGGATCTTCAAAGAAACGATAACTAGTATTTTTAAAGATCATATTTATCGAAGGAGTAACTGCGAAACCGTTCACTATGCGTGGTCCGACGCGCACGTTTAGGTTTTATAGGATCATCTTATAGGTTCACTTCGTTGTCCGTCTGTCTATATGACTGTCTGTCAAAACACTTTTTTTCTTAAAATTTAATATTAAATACTAAGTTCTATATTATTGGTCCCATAAAGCTGTGAAAAAATGGAGCTTTAAATCCGAACATTGTTTGCAATTACTAACTTATAATTGCAGGTGGACAATCGACCGTGACGTATATCGATTTATGTAAGAAATCTTTTCAAGTACAAAGTTAAATTTGCCCTATCCGATTGTAGTAGTCGTTGATGTACCCAAATGTGTTTTGGTTCGGAATCCTCAGTGCGCGAATGCGACTCGTGCTTGGCCAGTTTTTTAACTTATTTTAATCAATATCTACCTACCTACCTACCTATTAGAGATAACAATCAAAACACCACAAATTAGGTGGAATAATCAAAGCACACCGATTTATTAGATTGGCCCACAAGCGGAACACTTAACGATCGGAATGGGGGTTGAATGGGGGTTTCATTCTAATTTCAATTTGAACCGGCCGCGCACCGGTCGGAACCGGAATACCGGAAACCGGTCGCTAACGACCACCGGTGCCTATTTCAAAATTGGAAGTATTGCTCTGCGGAGTCCGTAGGTGTTAACGATTTTTGAATAGATATCTAAGTAGGTACGAGTTTTTATTTTTCTGATAATAATATAATATAATAATACACTCTGTATTAGTTTGGCGAAAGTAATTTGTGAATTAATTATTTTTGATGTGTAAGATCTTTCCTCTCGTTTTTTTGCTATCTGTGCAAGTAATTTCTGTGGGAGTGATTTCGTGAAAGGAACGGAAATGCGTTTTTTTGATGTGTAACATCTTTGCTCTCGCTTTCGTGCAATTTGTGGGAGTGATTTCGTGAAATGGGACGGAAATGTGTCCCATGTGTAACAGGAAGTCGCGTTTTTTCAGGCTTTAAAGGCGCGGAAAAGGCAAAGGTATCTATGACCATACAGCCTAGTCTGCCGTATCTTTGCCGTCCTTTTATAAAGTATTTTGTCACATGTTACACATAATATGCGAGTACTGTAGGTCTCGCTCGAATTTTTTTTTCAGTCACGGAGGCTAAGGAAACATGGCCATGCCGCTTTACTCTTTTTCAGTCATAATTGCTAAGGAAACGTCATGGCCATGCCGCCTAATGCGAGACCATGTTTTTCAGACACGATGGCTAAGGAAATATGGTCAAGTAGCTGTATTTTTTGTCACGCAGGCTAAGGAAACATGGCGACGCCACATATTGCAAGGCAGGAGGCCGAGACACACGCAGAGCAAAGCCCAGAGCGAGCCAATAAATGAACTGGTTTTGTTGATTTATAGTAACGTGAATAATTTGGAGATATTTTATTGCTCTACTTATTTATATTATGTTAAAATTTAAAAGAGTTATGGCAGTCCCCGACGGAGTTTCTTGGGTTTTTATTAAGTTCATAGGGAGTTGAATATTTAATTGCCACATCTACATCTTGCGGAACCAAATAGGTACGTAGGGAAGTGTTATGAAAACTGATACTCTGTTGTTCATATGTCCGACTCTGCGAGAGATCAAATCTTCTTATAAAAGGTTTTTACGTTAATTATCACTAGTTACATAAATTCTTTAAGTCGGGATTTTAAATTATTTTATTACCTACTTCAAAAAGGAGGAGGTACTAAGTTCGGCTGTATATATTTTTGAAGTGAAAACTTCTTTAGCGGCGTTGTGCACTTTTTTTGTAATGGGTAAAAAATGTTAAACTCGCGTCAGGACACGTGACCTGATCGAAAATTCGTAAGACGGATGGAGTTGATTTTTTGTTGATTTTTCTGAGATATAATCTTTTTAATGTAATATAAATGCACAACGTTAATATTCAAGTTTTCACTTCTGCCGGCACTCCCGGAGTGCAACCCGTCGTTTTTTTTTTGATGTATGTTCACCGATTTTCCGTCAATTGTGGACCGATTTTCAAAATTCTTTTTTCATTCGAAAGAGTATACTCCCGAGGGGGTCCCATTGTCACCAAGTTAGGATCTGATGATGGGATCCCAGGGAAATCGAGGGCAACCCTTCAAAAATAATGAAAAATTTGAATTTTAAAGGCTTTAATTACGTGATTCATATGTTTTCTAAAGCTAATAATATACTTGCGTCTGTAAGTCATATTCTCATGTTGATAAGCTGATGTAGAAAGGAACAACTCCTTAACGGTTAGGAGTTGCAGGAAAATTCTTTTGAATATTATACATAGATATATACGTAGGTATGCATAGACCGTAGTTGTATTCCTTCAGGTTATTCAGATGAGCTGATGATGGACGATTTAACTCCTTAACTTTCATGCTGCTGAGATGATGATGGAAGCCACAGGACTCTGTATCTGTTAATGAAACACATGTATTATGATTTGATAATTCCTATTGGTGAGTATAGGTGACTGGATTTAACGTTGCTAGATAAATAGCATTACCACTAAATATAAAGAAAAGAAAAAAAAGTTTAAATAACTTAAAACCGACTTCAAAATGAAATTCACTCAAAAGTGTGAAATAATATTATTATACTTAAATACACAACATTAACCAACAATAACGAAATCAAAGGCGGGTACGAATTAAATTAGGGGCTTAAAACTTTTTTGAGGTCGGCACCAGCACACAGTTACTTACGTATTATATGGTTTAGAATTGATGTTTTGCTGACACCGACCTCAAAAAAAAATTTAAGCCTCTAATTTAATTCGTACCCACCTTTGATTTCATTATTGTTGGTTAATGTTGTCTATTTAAGTATAATATTATTTCACTTTTTTGAGTGAATTTCATTTTGAAGTCGGTTTTAAGTTTTTTTTATTAACTGAAATAGATAAGCCAATTCGGTGTGTCAAGACACGGTGCGTCAGGGGTCGTCAACTAGAGGACGAGTCGCGAGCGACCCGCGCTGGAACACTGCTGCCCATTGTTGTGCTGAAATATTGCAACCGGCACGAAAGGGGTGGTCAACATTTTTCAGTTTTTGTGAAAATTAATGTTTCAGTGAATTTGAAAGTGAAATTGATGTCTTGTTATCATGAAATTTGGCTGTAAACATTTTTTGTAGTACATTAAGAAAACTGGCCCAGTGAGAGTCGCACTGGCACTCGCACTCGTAGGGTTCCGTAGTACCATCTTATATGATTTATCACAAACAACCAATTTATTTTTAGCTTTGTTTTAATTATTTGTTTTTATATCAGCAATAGAAATACACACTCTTTATGGTTCACGAAATACAGCCCGCTGACAGACGAACGGACAGCAGCGAAGAATTAGTGATAGGGTACCGTTTTGGCACCCTTTGGGTACGGACCCCTAAAATCATTTTTTTAATCGAGCATTTTTTTAATTGTCCTAATTCAGGGTAGGCTCGAGCCATTCGGTAGGGACGCGTATATGAGCTGATATGATGAATCTAGCAGGATTATTTTTTTAACACACCCAATGTAGAAAGAGTTCGTAAATAATTAAACCACAATATTACAAGCGTCGGTGGCTCAACCGGTAACGACTCGGTCCATCTAACCAGTGGTACCGGGTTCAAATCTGGACGGCCAATATACCAATGAGTTTTTCAAAAACTAACGTACATACTTACCGATTGCTTTAACGGTGAAGGAAAACATTGTGAGGAAACCTGCACACGCCTGCGAAGAAACTCGAAGGTTGTGTGTGAAGTCGACCAACCCGCACTGGGCCCGCGTGGTCGACTAAGGCCTAATCGCCCTGATTCAGGGTAGGCTCGAGCCCCTCGGTGGGGACGTATATGAGCTGTAATGATGATTACAATCTAGCAAAAACATGTTACATGTTACCGTGTTTTATTACTACATAGGTAGCTTAATATTTGTAGCTTAATGTTTAATACCTTCATAATCCTTTTGTGCCAAGTTTTATTTTAAGTATGGGTAATACAATGTGATTTTAGATTGCTTGTACTAATGAATTGGATTTGCTTTATGAAAAATGTTCTCAGCCTCTGAAATTTAACCTCGCAGTCATTAATTCAGGGAATCGAGTATTGTTTCCTGCGGGACGGCTATCGTTCATGCGATTTTAGCTTTAAAATCCTCTCCTCTCTCTTTCTGACTTCCTTGAAAGGAGAGAGACAGCTACATTTTTGAATGCGATAGTATCGGGGGAGGCTTCGGGGGTAGAAGCGGTTTCCGTCGGCGCACTTCCGGTGGGTGTTGAAAAAAGCTTTCATCCGTGTATTGTGCCTTTATGTGAGTTATTAATGGCGGCAGGTATTTCTGCTTTATTTATTTAATGTCAGTATATTGACTTATGTGTACCTGTTTTGTATGTTGATCTGCATGTGGTATGTTTAATGTATTATTATAAGTTGTTTGGTAGTTATCTATACCTACCCTTGGGACTTTTAGGGAGCTGCTGATCTTATTTCCTTTAATTTTAAACATCATCATTGTCTTACCATCAGGTGAGATGATGCCAAGGGCTTACTAATTGTGAATAAAAAAATCAGTGTCGGCTGGTTATGTAGTTTTATTAGGCTAGCTACCATACCAGCAACATAACAAAGTTGATGTGTTCCGGCTTGAATATAAGATAGCATGTTGTCCATTGCGTTAGGGAATCTTGGTAAGCCACTTCCATCCTCGACATCATCGTCTCTTACCATCAGGTGAGATGATGCCAATAGTCCCGTACGGTGACTAGGGCAACTAAGGCTCGACCTCCCTCCCCCGTCTCGCCCCCCATCCCCCGGTCGATTTCCCGACGTCTCCGTTTGATCACTGTATGGATTCTGTGGACTGTAGTGTTGGGCAGCCCCCGTTAGGTGAACTGATGATTTATAGCTTACTGGTAGCTGGTGGACGCGCAAGTGGACCGGCTACCAGTAACCTATAAATCATCAGTTCACCTAGCGGGGGCTGCCCAACACTACAGTCCTAAGAATCCACACAGTGTGGCACAGAATCGTGATGAGTGGATGTCTATGGGGGAGACCTTTGATTAACAGGGATGCTTTTCAGCTGAGATGATGATGATGACATCACAACTAAGGCTGCTTGTATGAGAAGTTCTAATATGAAACCATTTAGATAGATATTATAAATCTAGATAAAGTGAATGGTCTATTTGTAACCAAAAATAAACTGCTATTATTATGTTTCTGTTAGCCATAAATCTCTCGCTTCGCATGTTCGCGCGAAAACGAAATATTGTTTCGACCGTAGACATCCACATTTAAACCTACCTTTCCGAACGTTTGGATTCAAAATGAAATTGCAAGGATTTATTAAAGACCGTGGCCAAAGTATTAGTATATGTTGGTTAAAACATACAGTTTGGACACTCCCTGCCGCTGTCTAAATTGTGACCTCACCCCCTCGTCACCCGGATTGATACAGATTGGTTACAGTTTGGTTGTTGATCGTATAGGATTTCGCCGCCATTTTGTTTATTCCGTCAGTCCTTTTTTGAAATGTCATATTTGGCCCGTTGTATGAAGTGTCGAGGGTGAGCCGTGGCTAATATGAAAGACAAGACCCAAGGTATGCTTAAACCACACCCCGGACACTGCATACAAATGCAATCGTGAAATGACATTTCTAAAAACAAATGACGGAGCAAACAAAATCACGGCGAAATCCCATACATTCGAGAATCAAACTGTAGGTAAACAATCTGTATCAATATGGGTGACGGGGGGTGAGGTCGCAATCTAGAGTGCGGCAGGGAGTGTCCATACTGTATGTTAGTATTAATATATATACTTCGCTTAGACTACCCGTTTCAGCACACAGGAGTAGCAAAATTGCTGTAAGAATCGATAATTGGGCGTTCTACTTATTATCATATCAGCCGAAAGATGGACAAAGGCCTCCCCCAAGGATTTCCACAACGACCGGTCCTGCGCTGCTCGCATTGAGCGGCTTCCCGCGACCTTCACCAGGTCGTCGGTCCACCTAGCAGGAGCCTTGCCTATACTGCTTTTTCCGGTGGGCAGTCGTCACTTGAGCACTTTACAGCCGATATATGGTCGCTTGCTATGGGCACAGTATTACTACAATATAACGGCTTACAGTAGCGGTAACTATAAAAAAATAGAGATTTCAGCAAAGTTTTAGAACTAAAATTGGTCACTTTTATGAGTAGAATTTATACCTAAGAAATTTCACCCGAGGTGTACAAAAACCTGATCACACGGCACACTTCACACTATCATTTGAACGCGAAAGTTTTTTTGTTAGTTTGTTCTACTTTAGGCGCGACCTAAATGGCTGAACGGATTTGCATGAAATTTGGTAGGCACAAGCACTGGATTAACACAAATGTTCTTTTTTATCTCGGAAAAATGTTTGGTTCCTCTTTTAATTACTTGTATAAATATCTGTAGATGACAATTTTCTACAGTGCTTAGTCAAAGCTAAGAACAACTTATAAGTAAGATAAATTTTATCCCTGAGGAATGGATGGTTCCACAGGGATTAGTGATAGGTGGAAAACAACATAGGATACATTTTTATCCCCGAGAATAGATGGTTCATGAGAGCTGTGGGAAGACCTTGTTACCACTCACGAGCCGTCAGCGGCTGGCACACCCAGTACTTTCGATCACAGTCACTTTCGGACACTATGGACTCCGTCAAACAATAGGCTCGTCCTTACGAATTATTCATTGTATTTCGTCTTTGGTTTCAACAAAATTTATTCCGCCGAGGAGGTCCTCGCATAAAACCAGCAGAGCATTATGCTGATAGCAATAAAATATCGATATGAAGCGGTAACATTGCGTAGTGCCGTCAGGATGGCAACACTGAAACAAAGAAGATTGTTAGTGCAGAGAGCGTTACATTTATCATGGCAAGAGTAAGATTATCGTAACGAAAAGATCCAGCTGAAGTGAAAAAAAATTCAAATAAAGTAGATTATTTTTTATCATGATGGGTAGGTAGGCCTTTGGTATCTAGATACACGGCAGTGTGTCCGCCAAGTTCGAAAAGAAAAAGGCAACACCAGCCGTGGGTTATATTACACGAAATATTTCGGGCCACCACCGGGTCACTTTCGACCTACCTGTAACTTAAAATCTGTTTAACTTGCACACTTGCGATTTTTTGTGTCTATTATATATATTACCATTTCTGAGATATTGACGTCCGTAAATATTATATAACCTTATTGGTAACCTACCTAAATTCCAAATTTCAATATCCGAATTATAATTTCCCATAATTGTTTTTTACCGTTTATCATTTCACAACAGATAACTAATAAACAGCAAAAAGTTTTCGGAAAATTAAAATAAGGAAATTATAAATTTTCAAGTTGGGAAATTAGGAATTAAAATAGGTAGCTAACTCACCTGATGGTGTGACAGAGATGATGATGCTTAAGATCGGATTGTGCTAACCAAGAATTTTGGTAGGGCATGCCATGTGAAAATAACCTAACCACTCCGGGAATGCCGACAGAAGTGAAAACTTTTTACAATTTTGTAAGTTTTAACCCTGCGAGTGTTCCTGGTAAGGTGTCGTTGTTGGGGTTGGTGTCGCAAGTTTGACAAATTTTCGACCCTGCGAATGTTCCTGGTAAGGTGTCGGTGTCGGTGTCGCGAGATCAAAGATTTTTCCCATCTCAAAAATGCCCAATGCACCTAAAGAAGTTTTCACTTCAATAACTGGCTAACTTTACCTTAAGTTTAGGAATATAATATCTTATGCTGTTAACAATGACGTGTAACACCAAAATTTATATCTCAGCGCACGGCAGTGTGCCAGGCCAGGTTACAGCAAGCACGACGACGTGTATCTTTACAAGAAGCCTTTCACCCGGTTTTCCACACCCTCGTATCTCTCGTTCTATCAGCCCTAAAGCTTTTTAATTTTCTGCTGAAAAAACAGGAAAAATTAACGAAAAAGAAATTGATGTAAGGGCAGGTACTCCAAAAATGTATGTTACTTAAGGCGTCGTTTACTTACTTGGCCGCAAACTAGATATCATTATATTCATATGGAGATTTTTTCGGAAAAGAACTTGGCTGTATTTTTAGTTGTTTTTTTAGGATACATACCTATATGTGAAGTGACCTTAGAATCAGAATCTATTTTTTAAAATTGAACTTAGTCTATAATTGGGCATCAGAGTCTTAAACTTCCTTTCACAGATTTAATATACCACTATAAGGTTTACGAAACATTAAGCAAAATAAATAATTTCTTCAAAGACGCTCTTTATTCAGCAAACATTTATTAGATAAAAGACTGAAAAGCTAACAAACATTTAAATCATTATTTCGCCTGGAAGGAGGCTCTACATCAAACTAACAATCAAGTAGAGCACATTCTCGATCGTACATAAATCAAATATCAGACGACATCCGATAACGTTTGACAATCGGTAATCATATTTTTATTTAAGGGGAAGTACTTGGAAAATTTTATTCAGCTACAAAGTGATTTTCAAGGCACCATAGACGGATTACATAAGATTTATTTATTTATCACAAAATAACCGCCTAAGTGGCGTAATGGTAAGTCGGTTCGATTCACACCAGGAGGTCGCGGGTTCGATTCCCGGCGGGGTAAAAAATGTAAGACTCGGTTTGGTTGGAGGTAGGGCATTTTCATAGCTCACCTGGCTAGCTATCACCATCTTATCTAAGTCTTGCCGCTAAACATTAGGGTTACCATCATTGATGTGTTCCGACTCGAAAGATGAGATAGCCAGATCTCCATTGCGTTGGGGAATCATGGTAAGTTCGCTTCCATCTTCGGCATCATCGTCACTTACCATCAGGTGGATGCTAATCAATTGTGGATTTAAAAAAAACATTAAATGTAATTGTCAAATTATGATATGTCATTGGTGAGGTGGTCGTCAAAAATAAAATAAAAAAATGAAAATGCTGAAAACGTTAAAAACCGACTTAAAAATTGCAACAACCTAGTACAGTTTTGTGTTATGTTATTTTTATACTAATTTTCAACCAAGGAATTCAAAAAAGAAGTAGGTTCGACAGTGTTTTTTAGGGTTCCGTACCCAAAGAGTAAAAACGGGACCCTATTACTAAGACTTCACTGTCCGTCCTTAAGTTTGTCAACAGGCTGTATTTCATGAACCTAGATAGCTAGACAGTTGAAATTTTCACAGATAATGCAGTACTGTTGTCGCTATAACAACAAATACAAAAAATTAGAAAAGTGAAAAAAGAGAACCCATACAAAAAAACATGGAGAAATTACCGCCATCTAGTGTGATGGTACCGAACCCTATGTGTGCGGTTCTGTGTCGCACTTGGCCGGTTTTTTATTGTTTGTGTGTTACTCAATTTCTTCGCCGATTGTAAACCAATTTTAATTATTATGTAATTATTTTTTAGTTTATAGTTTATGCCTCCAGGGTAGTCTCCTATAAATTTTATCAAAATCAATTAGGTGTTTCTTTTTTTAGAAAATTAACAAAAACAAAAAAAAAATAACAAAAATTGTACTTAGTGTGAATAAAGTCTGTTTTTTCAACGTGTTAAGCGTTGCCAATTATTTATGTCACGGCAGTAGTTGAATACATATTAGTATGTACTAACATACAGTATGGACACTCCTTGCCACTCTCTAGATTCCGAACTCACCCTCTCGTCTCCCAGGTTGATACAGATTAGTTATAGTTTGGTTCTCGAACGTGTAGGATTTTGACGTGATTTCATTTGTTCCGTCAATTGTTTTTAGAAATATCATTTCTCGCAAGTTGTATGAAGTGTCCGAGACATAAAAGTAAATAAAATATAAACATACATACATACATATATAGATATTTAACACCCAGACACAGAGCAAACAAATCTGCTCATCACACAAATGCTTGCCCTGGGTGGGGATCGAACCCACAACCCTCGGATCAGTAGTCAAGGGCACTAACCACTGAGCCACCGAGTCAGACATACCTCGGTCACACATAGACTGAGGTTACGGAGGTACGCAAAACACGGGCAAGTATTAAAGTATAGCACCAAATACCCCAAAGAAAATTGAAGTCAGGTTTTTAACCGCCTCCCTGGCGTACTTGTCCATTAGCTTCACATCAGGAGGTCACGTGTTAGATTCCCGGCGGAGTCTCACTTTGTATGACTCGTTTTGGTTGATGGAAAGGCATTTTCTAAGCCCACCTGGCTAGCTACTACCATCTTATCTAAGACTTGCCGCCAGCATTGATGTGTTCCTGCTTGAAGATGAGATAGCAAGTTCCCCACTGCGTTGTAGAATCTTAGTAAGCCTGCTTCCATCTCAGACATCATCCACACTTACGATCAGGTAAGATGGTTCCAAGGGCTTACCAAATATTAATAAAAAAACGAGCAAACCTTACAGTACAGCAGCTTAAGATGTGTAACAACACTTGACAAAATATTTATAAAAAAATAATAATTATCAGGTCGTACATTTCGAGCCAGGCCTGCGGTCATCTTTGCCTTCGGCCTTACATTAAGCGGCATGGCCATGTTACCTTAGCCTTTGTGACTCAAAAAATGCTCGCTTTTCTTGTTACACTAGTCCTTCCCATTTCACGTAATCACTCCCACAAATTGCAGGAAAGCGAGAGAAAAGATGTTATACATCAAAAAGGTGCCGTCAAGTTCAGAACAAAAGTAACCGCGAAGCACAGCACCTTAAAACAGTTCTATTATATTTGTCCCCGCCGTTCCATGCATCAAGCTAATATGATCCATTTACGATTGATACTAATATCCCCATGAACTAGAGTTTATTGCAATGGGAATTTGAGAGCCATCACTTGCTCGAAGATTGCCAATTATGATTTAAAGTCGTAGAAATGTGATGTACGATGTTCGATTGCTAGGAATGTTTTTGAGTAAGTATTAACCACAGAATAGAAGAATTAAATAGAACGCTGATGTTTATTTTTTAGTACTAGCACCGAGCGAGCCATTACACATACAGCACACTACAAACAGGTTGATGCTATTGGGTATTTTTTTAAAGTAACCTCCCCCAAAAACAAAAAAACAAACCTTTAAAATCATTTAATAAAAATAGACTTAAAACTGTATTAAATAAGATTGAGTTTATGAAAATTGACAGAATGACAACGGTAAGTTGATACCAGAATAGTAAAACTGCCCAGTTTAATTGATGAACACTAAAAGTTTAAAAAATAATGTGATTGTTTAGAACTAAATAAATAATATGTAATGTTGTGCAATTCATTAAAAAACATTTATTTCGAATAAAATTTCAGATCGTAATACTAGAAGTAAGGTTATTCAATTGAAACTTTCCGTTCAATAATTTTTCCAAAAATGGTATCATTTTCATAGTGTTGTGGTTATATTAGGGCATTTTTTAAATATCGATAGATTATATTAGGAATGCGAGGTATGGTAGGTTTTTCAGTTACTGCGTCGATTGCTACGAAAGTGACCACGGATCCGTCGTCAGAGACCTCAAGGACCGTCAGATATCAATTAGGTGTTTATTACACGTACGTACACTTTACTATAATATAGTGTCACAGTTCTGTGCAATGCGCGCTGCGATGCGGTCGATTTACCGAATCAGGGAATTAATAGTGATACATTTTACGTGTCGAGCGCGGCTCGCACCGCTGCTCGCGTCATCAAGAGCACCTCCGACGCGCCACTCATCGTCAAATAGCTCCTGGCGTTCCTGCAGCAGAAGCTGGACGTGATGGATGAGCTGTCTGCCATCCACATCTGTTCCAGCAACTTCAGCGTGAGTGACATCTGCAGCGCCAAAGTGGTACTCTACCGGTCACTGAAGATCTGCGGCACCTTCGCTCCCCATAGAAGGGGTGATGAACATGGAAAGAAGTCCCTTCAAGACATCATTAAGGTCCTGAAGGAGACGGACTCTGACGATATGCCGTCGTTTGTGGCGCGGGAGCTGGCCAAACTACCGCTACGTAGTAACTAGTTAGTAATCTGTGCTACCGCCTGTCAGGTTCGACCACGTCGACGTCACCAGCCTGCTGAAGGACATCGTGTTCCTAAAAAAGAGTCTGACCGACATGCAATGAAGTACGTTCGCTACGGAGCACTGAAACTAGGCCACCTTACATCGACGCGCTACGTGGAGCCCTCGACAAACAACCGACGTCGAGCTCCGTCGTGTCAGCGATTTCGTCGCAGCCTGTGTCGCCGCCTGTGATCGCTGCCCGCGCGGCCGCTCAGCCCCCGCCGCGGGCGCCTGTGTCCGACAACCCAACGCCGCTGGTTCGTGTGAGCTGCCGTGACTTCACCGCCACCGCACGCCACCGCCGGCGACCCGCACCACCTAAGTCGTCCGGAAAACCGAGGTCGCCGCCTACATCGAGCGACCCCTCTCGTGCCAGGGTGGATGAGGAGGGTTTCACCTTGGTACAGAGGAGGTGCAAATTCCGAAGGCAACCTCGCAGAAGCTTGTGCTTGGGCTCCGTGCTGCGTGCCGCCACACCGAACGTCGCGCTCTACGTGTCGTGGCTGCACCACTCGGTCACGGCTAAGGACGTGACGGAGTGCGTCCACCAGAAGTCCTTCTACGGCCTGCGGGTGTTCCCGCTGGAGTCGCGCCACTACGTGCACTTCACGTCGTACGTGGTGCGCGTGCCGAAGCCTCTGCTGGAGACCAACGCCAGCACCGACTTCTGGCCGAAAGATCGTGTTTCGGCGGTTCCGAGGCACCATGCCTATCAACGCGTCACCGAAACTACTAACATCTTGGTTAAGTTACACACTGACATACATATAATGTATTATATTTATAGTATCTATGTAATGTTATTTTTATAAGTTTTTTATATATCTATGGGTCTGTACTTTTAGTACTAAGTAACATGAGAATAAATGAATAATAATAATTATATAGTAATTGAACCTAGCGGATCGAGTTCGGTACATATTACGCTCGAACATCTTTAGCGTGACCGAACTCGAAGGACTACGACGCGAGGTCGTTCCCGCCTCAAGATCCTCATTAAATTGCTCACGCCGTTTATCAGCGCCGCAAGTGGCTGAGCCAATTTAGAATACAACAACAACCTAACAACCTGTACATAGAACAGATGGCTGTTGGTGCAGTCAAGTTCTTGAGTGGCGACCGCGTAACGAAAAACGTAGATTAGGCAGGCCTCCAACTCGGTGGACCGACAACCGCTGCTTGCAGGCAGCGTAAGAGCGGTCGTTGTGGATAACCTTGGGGGAGGCCTCTGTCCAGCAGTGGACGTCCCTTGGCTAATAAAATGATGTACCTAAAGCGGGTTCCGATGCGAAGATAATAAAACCCTTAGTTACTATTTTTAAACAATGTAATGTTACTGTAAATAAATACTTCGTACTTACAAAAAGTAAACCTAATAATTTACTACCCTAATATTCAATATTTACCGTAGTCCGCGGACTGCTTAGTCGTGCCACTGTAAATAGGTACTTATTGCTGTTTATAACTGTCAACATATGCGTTGCTTAGCAACCTTTTTCTGTTGACTTCGAGTTTTATGTTTTTACGAATGGGTAACAAACTATTACGTTTTTTAAGCCACGAAATACTTTGTTGCTTACCTGTACTAATGATTTATTTCAAGGAAAACTAAACTAAAGCTTTATTAAAACTATAATTTTTGCTACTTAAAGATGCTTACTAGATACTTACCTACTTACAGTAAAAATATTCATGAACAAATCAAACACTTTCATCTAGCCCCAAACTATGTTTCCCAGTACAATGGGGTTGTAAATTTGTAAAAAGTAAAGAAAATATTAGAACGACCGATACGTACTGAAGTCAGTATGCAAACGTCTACATGAGGCAGAGCAAAACATTTTATGTATTTTTTGTTTGGTGTAACCACAAAGTCATCATCGTTAAAATGCTTTGAGCAAACAGTGCTTGTTTTTGTTGGAAACCAATTACTGTTACGCCCTGTACTTGTGATCCACTTTTCCTTCAATTCAGGATTTTTTGGAAAACTGAAAGTAAAAATAAAAATATATCGTTGAAAAATATCGACAACACCCTCGCACTAAATAACAAAGACCCAAAAACAAATATTCATATTTTTATATAACTATTGATTTTCATTAATGTTTTTCACTTACACATGGTAAGAAACTCCTCCCTTTTTTAAATTCACTTTACTACTTGCATTTTTGCAGCTTATTATAGCACATTTCGGCATTTTGTCACAAAAATACTCGGAGCTCAGCTTGTCATGAAGTTGTGCAATTTCTGCGCAGTACAATCATTTACGAATGACAGCAACATACCCGTTTATGCATGAAGGCGACGCGCGTGCCACGCCTCCTTACGCAATCTATCGGAGCGGAAAAAAATTTTCTTATCTGTGGTATTAACACTCCTTTGTCAGGTATAAGATTAGGTGGTTGAAATTGGATTTACTCGTATTGGGAGATAAGAACAGTCACCTGTATAAATTCAATTCAATTCAATATATTTATTCAAAATAGGTGCAAATTATACTCTTTCTAGTTATAAAATAATAATTTGTAAAGAATCAAGAAATAAACAATAATTAGTTATTAACGTCAAAATTCACTCTTGATATAAACCAGATTATGTTATTAGAATATGAAGATAATATGACAAGAAAATTTTTACATAAAAATCATTGAACGTCATAATGTCTTTAACAAGAGTAGGCCAGTTCACATAGACAGCACCCGGTCACGAGTATAACACGAGAGTCAGCCATCGCTCCCATCAACCATATTAGAGGTAAAGGAACAACCCGGCTACATTAACTGCTTAGATCCATCGACTTTAAGTCGATGCTTAGATCACATAATATGAGAGAACTAGAACCCCGGTGTCATACAAAACAAACTTTTTGGCAGAAGACAAGGGTGGAAATATTAAAATTGGTACATGTTAAACAGAGGGGCAGAACCGCTAAAGTGCCTCTACACCTAGATGAACAAAAATGGTGACTTTATGTTCAGACACTCATTACATGTGACCGTGAATATCTTTCTTTTATATATGATCTCTACTTCTCTCTATATCTACAAGCGTCGGTGGCTCAACCGGTAACGACTCGGTTCTTCTAACCAGAGGTACCGGCTTCAAATCTGGACGGCCAATGTACCAATGAGTTTTTCTAAACTTACGTACATACTTACCGATTGCTTTAACGGTGAAGGAAAACATCGCGAGGAAACCTGCACACGCCTGCGATGAAATTCGAGGGTTGTGTGTGAAGTTAACCAACCCGCACTGGGCCCGCGTGGTCGACTAAGGCCTGATCGCCCTAGTTCAGGGTAGACTCGAGCCCCTCGGTGGGGACGTATATGAGCTGATATGATATATGATCTAAGACTAACCGTAGTAATTATTTCATCCTAATGTGATATAGTTTACTACAAAAATACTGATGTCCATGCAGAAGGACAACTTGATAATACGTAGTTACTCGTATTAAAATTAAAAAACCGGTAAAGTGCGAGTCAGAACCGCGCACAAGGGTTCCGTACCGTCATAATAGATGGCGCTAGTGTCTTCACATTTAAAAGAATTATGTTTTTTTGTTATAGCGGCAACAGAAATTCATCATCTGTGAAAGTTTGAAGTCTACCTACAAAACTGGTGACAGACAGACGGACGGACAGCGGAGCCTTAGTAATAGGGTCCCGTATTTACCCTTTGGGTACGGAACCCTAAAAACGTACAAACCAAAGTAGGTACTTAAAAACCAAGAAAGTTTGTGCCAGGAATAATACCTATCCTGGGGCTGATGCATACGACCTGCAAATGACTCGACTCGAGAAGATGGACTCTAGAAAAAAAAGAACTCCAAAATCAAACCCGGCGTGGGTACTCAGTTAGACTCAGATAGGGTTAAATCTGAAAATGCAGTGGTCTTCTGCAGCCGAGCTGGCTCCGCACGTTTCGACTCGTCTTTCCTGCGGGTCCAGCCAACGAGGCCAAGAGGGTGACGTAAGACCTGATGGGCAGTTCTGCATTTCTCTCATTGTGTCCCAGGCGGCGGCGCAGTGTCTGTGGAGATGTAAAGCCTTCCACGACAATGACTAAATCGTCTGTTATAGATAACATAACTTTAACTAGTGGCTCTGTGTGCTGTAGTAGACCTCGCAAGTTTTTCAAAATGGCTGAAATAATATTTTTTACGTTTTCAAATCCCATGGCTCCGCCATTTCGACAAAAAAAAAACATATTATAGATATCGAACCTGCTCTCTTTCACGAGAATCGGTTGATAAATGTGTCCTGAAGAGGAGAACATCCGGATATCCGCCAGACATACACCGAACATTCACCGGAAATAGGAAGTCATTATTGTCCAAGACGAAACTGAGACGCTTCGTGCTCGCTCGGTCAATTAAAAATTTATTAAAAACACGACTGCATAAACATATCACCCCCGTTTTTTAGGAATTTGGGTAAAATGTATCCTTTGTCACTCACGGGATCCTGACGAGTCTAACGATACGTCGAACTCTGAAATCCATCAAGCTCCATCACCATCTATAGCGTGGAATAAAGAAACATACATACATTATACCTGAAAACAATACACTCCATTTTTATGGGCAGTCGTGTAAAAAGGCCAATGATGTCAGACGATTATCGCACTTTGGGCAAAGGTACGTAGGATTAAACTCTTCTGCAACTGACTGAACCTTTACTGTCTAGGGGAGGACTTGTGTTTTGGCTTTGATTTCATTACTTGAACCCTAAAAGCTTCGGAATCTATGTTTAAATAGTTTTCGGGGTTCGTACTAGGTAACAGGACTACAGGACCCTATTACTAAGTCTAGTCCGTTCGTCCGTCTGTCCGACTTTTAAAAGGCTGTATTTTTTTAACCACAATTAGTAGCCGGTTTTTTTTTTTACAAAATATGTGTAATTTTGGCAGATTTACTAACATGTAAAAGTCTTTAAAAAAACATAACTCTAGGGCACATCGAATTTACGTGACAAAATAACTAGGACCCTAATATTTACGTTAACTTATTTACGTTAACTTTGTCTCACTTGCTTTACCTTTTGAATTCCACAAACAAAAGGCCTTCAATCGTAAATTAAGCTATGCCGACACAAAACTAACACGTTTCCTGACGACTATCCGGGGTCTGCATTATTCTGGTCCCTCCTTGGTATCCGTGCTCAGAAAACGTGAAACCATTGGTAGACAAAAGAACACCAGGACACCCAATATTTGAGAAAGGTAGTGCGGTGCGGTGCGGTGGTTACCGTCACTGGGTGATATCTATTATTATGATAGTAAGTTAAGCGATACGAGAATGTAGGTATATGTTTGCTATATGATCATCGTGATAATCGTCACATCAGCCTAAAATATGTCCACTACTGTAAATAGTTGGGGGGTGGGAGGTTTTGCCGTATAGTTCGTAGCCGCAGTACACCCGAACAGAGTTCTGGAAATGCGTTGAAGGATAAAACGAATAAGGATTAAAAAATAGGTACCTATACTTTATTTAGAATTTATTAATTAATTTAAGTCACTTTCACTGCTGGACGAAGGCTACATTAATAATTAAAAACTGAACAAGATTTGCGCGACCCCGTGCGGGTGTAACGTCAGCGTCTTCTATATTTTCAAATTTGCTTTCTTGGAGGTAAATATGAGGATATTACTTATCATTTGAGGTATGTTATACCAAAATGGTTCAACCGTATCTTATCTGGAGGAGCCCAAACTTTGTTTGTTTTTAAAATTATTTATTAATTTAAAACAAATAACTGAAATGTAATGATGTCATAATTATATGTCATATTTTAAGAATCAGCTTAAAAAGCCTTTTCATTTGATACCACACACGATAAGTTTCAGGACAAAAAAAATCCAAACAAAAAAAACATCATCATCATATCAACTCATATACGTCCCCACCGAGGGGCTGAATTAGGGCCATCGGGCCTTAGTCGAACACGCGGGCCTAGTGCGTGTTGGTTGACTTCACACACAACCTGCGAAATTCTTCGCAGGCGTGTGCAGGTTTCCTCGCGATGTTTTCTTTCACCGTAAGAACGTCGGATAAACGTACATATGAAATCTTACTTACAAAAAAATATTACGTCTAAACTCCTCTGCTGTTTTTGGTGCTACGTGTAAAAATTTATTAATATGGCCTAAAGATCAATGGTTCCGATTTTCATGCCTTTAATATCATTTTCAGATGTTTTGGCGTACTGCTAGGAATTGAAATTGACATTGAAATTGAGTTAGAGTTTTTAAGTTATTTTCAATTTAAATTTTATTGGTATTTTTTTATACAAAATATTATAAATTGGTTCCTGCTTTAATATTCAATGGGAAAATGTAAATAAGGCCCCGTAAATCTTGCTTTCCAACGTTTGCCGCCATCTGCTAAATCAGTGAAAGCAGTTCTTGCCTAAATATTAAATCTTGGTAATATTTCACTGTTGAAAATGTACTAAAAGTTAATAATTTTGATAAAATAAATCGTAATTGTTTTGACTGTTTCAACCATTCAGCGATATTTCCATTAGAAATTCATAGTCAGACATATAAACATAGCACACGTAGCTATAACGAAAATAATTTTTTTTGGTTCTGTACCTTTTGAAAAAGGAACCCTTCTAGGATCAATTTATTTTCCGTTTGTGTGTCTGTCTGTCTAAGACCCTTTTTCTCAGGAACGCGTGGAAGTTTTAAGTTGAAATTTACTAAGATCCACGGTCCTTTAAAACTGTAAAAAAACAAGCTTCTTAATTTATGTCACAAAATATGTGACACTTGCAGGTAAAACAAACACTAAAGGGTTATCCCAGTTGACCTAGAATCATGAAGATTGGCATGAAGTAAGGTCTCACAGCACAAGTAAAGAAAACGTCCAAAAACATGAACTTGTAGTTACGAGTATATCACATGAATTATTTTTTTTGCGATTACAAACTTACTTTTGCATTTGGAGAATTGAAGTATGTCGACATACGGCAGAAGTTTATTTTACCTACAAAATAGTTGATGTTTGTAGAGCTATGTGCCTTAATATGTTTTGGCACGGAACGCTCATTGCGCGAGTCCGACTTGCGCTTGGCCGTTTTTTTATCAATACGAGTCATCATCATCATATCAGCCGAAAAACGTCCATTGCTGGACAAAGGCCTCCCTCAAGGATTTCCACGACGACCGGTCCTGCGCTGCCCGCATCCCGCGATCCTTACCAGGTCGTCAAATAATACGAGTCATTTTTGTGAAACTTTTATCTTAATCTGAAGCTTGTTATTGCCAGTGACTCTGTATCGAACTGGCTAGCACAAAAAAAAACAAAAGAAAGGAAAAAACTCTAGGAAAATCACAATCGACGAAAGTAAATAAAAAAATAATGACAAATAATGCGTGTTTCCATTTGAAATCCGCCCAAAACAATTCATTCAGCATCATAGGCGAAACAGCGAATATAAGTTACGGTCGAAACCGCAACGGTTGACAACGCAGAATCTCTTTAGCATATGAATTAAATTCAGTGAAATATGGTTCAAATTAATATGGATATATGCTGCGGGGAGCGTTACTGTTCTGTACGCAGTTACGACTAGTCGCAAACACTTTTGCAACGTACATACGCCATTTTCAAGTTAACCTTACCAAACAGTCATGAAGATCCTGAAAACCTGTCGTTTGACATAAAATTATACACAATTAATAATAATTTTAAAGAAAAAAAACCGACTTCAAACGCACTAGTCGCCACTACGATTTTTGAAGGTTCCCCTCGATTTTTCTGGGGTGCCATCATCAGATCCTGGTTTCTTTAGCATGGTACTCTCCTGGAAATCTCCTTTCCAATAAAAAAGAATCATCAAAATCGGGTCATAAACGATGAAGTTATGCGTGAACACACATAAAAAAATGTATATACGGTCGAATTGAGAAACCTCCTACTCTTTTTGAAGTCGGTTAAAAAACAATTGCGTCTCGTCGAGATCGTCGTTGATGGCCTTTAAACTTCCCCACTTCTGGGGCAGGAGTGTCTTCCTAAATTAAGGAAGGTTACGCCATACTCCACTCATAGGAGCCTGTTGATACAAAATTCTAAAAACTGGCCAAGTATGAGTCTTATTCGCGCTAAGCAGTCAGAACTAAATGAAATAGGATAGCCCGATCTCCATTGGATTGGGAAATCTTGTTAAGCCCGCTTCCATCTTCGACATCATCATCACTTACCATCAGGTGAGATGATGCCAAGGGCTTATCAATTATGGATTAAAAAAAACAACATTTCTCTATCGAAAGCTACGACCGGGCTCCCGATACGATGATTATATAACGGACTTGGAAGCGTCGGCGGCTCAATAGTAAAGACTCGGTCCTCCTAACTAGATGTTCCGAATTCAAATCCGGACGACCAATGTACCAATTAGTTTACGTGCATATACGGTGAAGGAAAACATCGTGAAAAAAGCGTGGGGTGTTTTGTGCCATTTTTTCGTACATCGAGCAACACACGCTTTTTCACAATAATACTAGTATTTTTCGTTCATTATTGTTTTCAGCTTATAAATTGTTTTTCACTGTTTGATGTGCTTTAAAGGCGTGTTTTTTAGTTTTTTAAACTATATTTATTTCAACATTACTACTAACTGAAGCTTTTACCGTGCACAAACGAAATGATTAAAACTTCGCCCTGTATATTAGTGATATTGAGGCGACGCATTGGAAACTATTGTCGCAGGGATCTCGATTTTTCTCAACAATTACAAAACACATGAAAGTGATATTTTGTAACCTGATTCTAAATTTCAACGACTTCATTTTGTCAGTTGCAGAAACAAGATTCGTTAACTTTTATAACAGAACAATATTTTATCAAAGAAACCTCTTTAAAAACAGAAATTTGCATTCTATAGTCAAACCAGACCGAGTTAGTACCTTTAAATTTTATAAGTCGATTAGTCTTAACACATACTTCAGTATGCCAGTTGGATTTTATAAAATTAGTTGTAGTTTTAATTGAAACGAAAAAATATTGAAAAAATTTAAAAGTGTGGTTATTTTCTTTACTTTTTACACGTAAAGAAAAAGACAGAGACAACTGTTCTAATCAATGCCTCGCATTAATATTTGCTTCAGTCGCAAGCGTGAACTCCACACGTTACGACGCAGCTCGCAATATTCAGCGCATACATTATATTCGTCTTACTTCGCTCCTTTCCTTTCTTGTCAAAGTTTTGCATTGTTTTCGTTATTAGCAATTTTAAATATGTGGAAAGTTTTGAGAGTTTTAAGAGTTTTGAGCTTTGGAAGTTGCATAGGTAATGAATAATTTATGTACGTATTAGGTAAGGTTTCATTACTAGTGGAAACCAAACATTTAAGCTTTGAATTATGTACGAGTAGTATTTAAATTACGATTTAACGAATGTAAGGTAGTCAATGTCAGTCAATCCTGGATTTGAGCGACGTTCGTGCGCTCTTACGTGACTGAATTAGCCAAAATTGGCGACCGCACTCAGAGCGCGTCAGCACTACTCCGACGAAATTGTATTGTATGGCCGCTGGTGGTTGGGCCTTTAGCTCGTCGCACTTAGCATCAAGCTCTGTACGTCGCTGTGATTCAAAGTCGACCACCTTTGCGTTAACTGTATGCCTCCATTGTGACCGATCCTCTGCCAGAGTCTCCCATACAGATGAATCTATGTCAAATCTCTTCATGTGTCGCTTTAACACATCTTTATACCGCAGGAGCTGGTCGCCTTGTTTTCGCTTCCCTTCCTGCAGCTTTGAGTAGAAGATGCGCTTAGCAACTCTTTCATTGGGCATTCGGCAAACTAGTAGTAAGCTAGTATCAGCTCATATGCGTCCCCACCGAGGTGCTTGGCCTACCCTCAATTAGGGCTATCTGGCCTTATAGTCGACCACGCGGGCACAGTGCGGGTTGGTCGACTTCACACACGACCTTCGAGTTTTTTCGCAGGTGTGTTTCCTCGCGATGTATTTCCTTTACCGTAAGAGCGTCGGATAAACGTAGTACGTACAAATGAAATCCAAAATTCGAAAACAATTGTTACGACGCAGGACTCAAACCAAGACCTCCCGGACTGGAGGTAGCGGCGCTAGCCTTTACGACACCGACGCTCATATACTAGTACCTATATATTTTGTTTATTGTTCGTAAAGATTACGATTGCCATAATGGTCTTTCAGTGAAACATATTCATTATTATATAATTCGTCGTCAGAAGCGTCAGGATCTGCATATTTTAACTATACGTCACGCTACACCTGGGTTAGTTCGACATTCGGCCTTCTAACTTCATTATACTATTTTCATTTTATACAGGTGTAAAAAAATTGGTCAAGACTTATAAGCACATTTTACGTAGATCGGAACTTTTTCAAGACAATTAAAACTTTTAAAATTTAAGATTTCGTACTATTATTAGGTATAGTTGATACTGTGATAATTGGTGTTAAAAGATAAGGTACAGATTAATATACTTTATAATAATAATAATATAAGCCTTTATTTCTCTGACTCAGATTAAATACATCAGCTTAAAAACTAACATTAAAAATAAATTACACCTAAGTCAGGCTGTCCTGTGACATAGGCCTCCTCCATACATTTCCACACATCTTTTTCACGTGCTGATCTCTCCAACCATTAATATACTTTATTGCACACCAAATACAAAGAAATGAAAAACATATTAACTAGCAAATTATACAATGATATGCAAAGGCGGACTTATCGCTTTAAGCGATTTCTTCCATCCAACTTCTTCCATCCAACTTTTGGTGAATGGATGAGACGAGAAAGTGAAACGATAGCGGTTGGGTGCATGTGCAACTAATAATTAAATACAAAATCCTTTTATCGGACAGCCCAAGGGGGAATAGGTTTTTCGGGTTTATGTAAGTATACAGGGTGTAACAAATTGGTATAGGTCCTGTTAACTGGGGCTTCTACTTATCATACTGAACAACTTTTGTTCTACGACTTTGCTGAACACGTAAATAAGAGTTTTTACTCTTCATACAAATCGATCAGCTGATCGACCGATTTTGTGCATTTTAGTATCGAGGGTCCAACATTTTTTTGAGAATAGACTATGGGTTCCTTGGAGAAAGTTGTTCAGTATGACGAGTAGAACCCCCAGTTAACAGGTCAACACCAATTTTGTTACACCCTGTACATGTCTGCTTCTTCAGCTGAGCCTGTAACTTAAACGGCTTGATGGATTTTAGAGTGCGAGGTGTCGTTAGATTTGTCTTGATCCCTGAGTGACATACATAGGATTTTTGATGTGTAACATCTTTGCTCTCGCTTTCCTGCAATTTGTGGGAGTGATTTCGTGAAATGGGACGGAAATGTGTAACAGGAAATGCGAACGTTTTTTAATTCTCGAAAACTAAGGTTGTCATAGCCATGCCGCCTAGTGTGATGGCAAAGGCAAAGATGACATACTACTATTCGAAGGGTCGGCCCGTGAATGTACGACCCGATAATTAATTGTTATTATTATTGTCACATGTTACACATCATATGCGAGTACTGTAGGTCTCGTTTTTTTTTTTTAAGCCAGTCGGGTTTTTAATTAAATTGATTAGGTCATTCTAAACAAGAGTAGAGTATCCAACTCAAATAGCACAATCCTTACTTATTATAGCGGTTAAAGCTAGCAAGACTTCTCAGTGCGGCGGGCGTGACCAATGTTTTCCGTCTGCTTGTAGCCGCCTTTGTTCCCAACCCTATGTCCTAGTAGGAAGTGGTAGCAAGCGCGACCGAAGGATGGGACATGGTTTGTGAAACAATAGTTACCATAATATACAGGTTGTGACAAAATTGGTGGACAAGCCGTTAACCAGAGCTTCTGCTGATCATACTAAACAACTTTCCTTAAATTCAATTTGTTTTTATTAAGTCATCATAGGTAAAAATCGATCAACTGATTTATCAATTTGATCAGAAGTCCCAGGTAACGCGGGAAGCGCACAGAAGGGTAATACTGACCCGACCCATTTTGAATCGTGTACTGCTTTACCGCCCACGTGGCGTAATGGTTAATCCATTCGCTTCACACCAGGAGGTCGCAGGTTCGATTCCCGGAAGGGTCAACTTTGTAAGACTCGGTTTGGTTGATGGTAGGTCATTTTCATAGCCCGCCTGGCTAGCTACCAACATTGTAAGTCTTGCCACCAAACATCAGTGTTAACAGCATTGATGTGTTACGGCTTGAAGATAAGATAGCCAGATCCCCATTGCGTTGGGGAATCCTGGTAAGTCCGCTTCCATCTCCAGCATCATTGTCACTTATCATGAGGTGAGATGATGCCAAGTACTTAACAAATATGGATTTAAAAAAATAATTGATGCGAGGCTCCTAGAACTCTCAGTAGGTAGAGTCATCAGCCCCCCTTTCCTGGCCATGCCGCCTCATTCAGGCGAGGCGAGGTGCATCTGCGCCGGAACATACACGCGTCTAAACGTAATAAAGGTAAATATGACCCTGACATACGCTACTTGACGTAATTTCGGGCCACTTTGAGTATAATATTATATACAGGGTGTAACAAAATTGGTGTGCTTCACATAAGGAGGGTTTACCACGGTGGGACTCGGTTTGTTTGGTGGTAGGTAGGGCATTAACTGGGGCTTCTACTCATCAAACTGAACAACTTTTGTTCTACAATTTTACTGCAATCGCAAATAAATTTTTAAAGTGAAACTTTTATTACATCGTCTGAAATTTTTTTCGTCTGTGTGTTGCATGTCGCGTGACTTTCGTTACGTCGCTTTCGTCTGACGGTATGATCGTTTCGTCCTCTGTACCGTAGCGAGAGCGGCCATGATCGTTTCGTCATCTGTAAAGTTTCACTTTTACTGTGGTTTCATAAAACCACATACTAACTTTTTTGAACTCTTCATACAAAACGATCAGCGGATTGACCAATTTTGTGCATTGCCGTATTAAACCAATGCCATGAAGGTCGCGCAAAACCGCTGGATGGGGGCAAGGCAGGACCTGTCGTCGTGGAAATCCTTGGGGGAGGCCTTTGTTCATCAGTGGACCTCTTCCGGCTGATATGATGATGATGATATCACCATATTTATTTTTTATAATTTACATGGCTTATAAAAAAACAATGCCGAAATTGTCCTACTTAGTCACCGTTGTTAACTCATTCGAGATAATCTACTGGAAGCACCTGAACAGCTCCAGCGGGCAGCGCCAGAGGTGACTATAGTGACAAGTGATATCTCCTTTGACGCAAACATTAAAAGCTTTGGACCTCTGTATGGAAATCCACCAGTGATTCATCATAACATTATTTTATCAGCTAATATTACGTCCCCACCGAGGAGCTTGAGCCTTCCTTGAACCTCTTTCTTTTTGGAAGTGGGTTGAAAAATTTGTTAATTATTGGCAGATTGTGTACGTTTATTTGTGGCAAATTTGTTTTTGTAAGGATTTTGTAGCTTTTTTGGATAGTGGTATGGAGAGCGATTGAAAAATGGGTCATGGTATGTGAAGAGTTTAAAGGATTTAACATTTGTATTAATTCTAATTAAAATTTTGCATTTAAACATTATAGATTTCGCAGTTGTTTTTAAATCATCCCCTTTTGAACCGCAGTGAAAGCTCTAACAGATACCGCTAACACCCTTAATTCAATGAGAGTGATCCCTATCTAGCAAGCCGGTTATCTCGTTATCTCGTCGCCCCAGCAGCTCACTACTAACATACAAATACGTACAAATCTGTACGGAACCGTAGTCGGTTCCGAGTCGCGTGTCTGCCGCGGCGAATCGGTTAAAGAGACCGTCTCTTTACGGTTAATAAAGTCACAATCTTCTCACAATACCAAGCTGGCTGTATACGGCTGTATGATTGAATGCCCTTGCCTCGAAAAAAGAAAGAGGGAGCAGATTCCAAATTTGAATTTGATTATCGAAGTGTGCCGACTATTTATCATTTGTAATGACGCGCTCGGAGAGGAAGGACTCGCTAATATTGTAATCTTGTAAATGCGTTCCGGAATACATATTTAATATTTTTGGCGGGTGTTCTGTAGCTATTTGAGTGGAAAATATTGAGCTTTTCATTGATTATGCATGAGTGGTGAACGGTTTACAGGAATTTTGAATGAAGTTTAAATACTTATTGAAAGCTCTGTCATTCCTAGAATTAAAACCAAACTTAAATTTAAATAATATGTTAAAGGTAACTTTCATTTAAAACACAAAGGAAAAAAAAACCATGTGTGAGTTGGACTCGCGAAACGAGGATTCTGTACCGCCACACCTCTACACACATGTATTACATCATAATATCAGCCGAAAGACGTCCACTGCTGGACAAAGGCCTCCCCAAGGATTTCCAGGACGACAGGTCCTGCGATGCCTGCATCCAGCGGTATAACACATAACAAAAAACATCAACGTGAGCGCCATTTTTTAAATTCTGTTCGAACTCCTTAGCGCGAGTACGATTCGCAATTGACTGGTTTTTATTATTTGTTGTTTTATATTAGGTATAGTAATATAAACGCACCAAGTATCACGGTAATACGTACAATCTTGATACTTGTTGCGAAAAAACGGTGATAACATCACAGTTACGATAAAGCAAAAACAAAAAGCTTAGAAAAAAACACGTCTCTACTTTAATTTTTTACCTTCTTAGGATTCCGTAGTCAACGAGGAACCCTTATAGTTTCATTATGTCTGAGCGTCTGTGACAGGCCTGTCTGTCCGCGGCTAGGTTCAGAGACTATTAGCACCAGAAAGCTGTAATTTGGCTTAGATATACATATTATTAATCACACCTACAAAGTGATAAATTAAAATTTTAAAATAAATATAGGGTATCTTCCCTACATGGCTGATTTTATTGACGCACCATACTTTGTAAGTATCATAGAAAAGGTCTTTAAAAACTACTGAGGGTATGCTACAACCATTTTTCGAATAAGTGTTCCGTTTGCGAAATATTAAGCTTTAAAGTGCAAATTTTTGTTAAAGCCAAGTTCCCCCCGCGCCCTACTATCTAAATTCTAAACTTCTGTTTCAGGACATACAATCAATTAAAAATAAAAACTGTCAGGTCTAAAAAGGCTTTCTTAGTTTAGGCACATTATTATAATATAGTGGCTTATATCGTGATACTGTGGTTTAATAGTACCTAATAGTAGACCAACTTAAGATATACAGTTGGATTTGTAAAAAGTTCATTGATTTTCCATATTAATTAATGTTCTATTACCACCTGCAAATTTTACATGAATAAAAACTATGACAATGATGCCTATTCACCTTGCAGTATAATAATATTATTTCATACTTTTCCTGCAAAACAATTTTGTTTTTTAAAATATACATTTATTATTGAAAAGACAACGGAACCCTTTTTTTTGCGCTTGTTCGACTCCAACTTGATTGTTAATGATACTAATTATTAGTCTATACCCACAAAAACATGAAGACATGTAGAAAACTAGGTATCACAAAAAACAATTATTTTTTTAAAATTTGAACCTCACCTGAGAACCGATGTAGCCAAGTACGTAACACGCAAGAATATCGAATCGGGAAACACAGATCCCGGCAGGAAATTCTACTAACTACAAATGTTACCTACTTATTATTTATTTTATTATATTTGATTTAGTAGGCTTTTTAACAAATTATGATTATTACATTTATTATTTATTTATGTATATATCATTACAGTAATTTCCAAATCAACAAAATAACAAGTGAAAATTCCCTATTGAGACCAATAGGTATTTTCACACTGTAGTTCGAAAAAGAAATATTACACAGAAAAATACCCCATTAGGACATAGTGTCTCACAGTTAAAGCACCTATTGAAGGAACACACAAAGGAGTTCAGATGACTAAGCTGTTATATTTGTGCACTAGTAACACTGTGCAATATTCAAATGTGGCTCGGAGCATTACGGGTCGCATCCGTCATAAGGAGCTGGCGTTTGCAAACATGCTTGCTTCACAGGGTGCGTCTGCTAAAATATATGGTATTGCACAAATATGTTGGAATTGATGAATTTAAGTTCGTCACAAACTGCTTCTAACTCAGAAACACCCCCCACTCAGTGTTGCAAGCACAATGTGATTAAACCATCCTTTGCAATAGGATTCTGAAAACCTTTCAATCGTCTCAGTGGCGTAAAGGTTAGTCCATTCGCTTTACACCAGCAGATCGTGGGTTCGATTACCGGTGTGGTCAACTTTGTAAGATTCGGTTTAGTTGGTGGTAGGGCATTTTCACAGCCCGCCTGGCTAGCTAACACCGTCTTATTTAAGTCTTGCCGCCAAACATCAGTGTTAATAGCATTGATGTATTCCGGCTTGAAGATAAGATAGCCAGATCCCCATTGCGTTGGGAAATCTTGGTAAGCCCGCTTCTAACTTCGGCATCATCGTCACTTAACATTAAGTGAGATGATGCCAGGGGCTTATCAATAATAATTGTGGATGAAAAAAATATTCGATGGTAGGTAACCTAGAAATTAATTACACAAAATATAGGTACCTACCAAGTCAAGAACTTTTAACGAAACCTAACAAAAGCAACAACAATAAAAGAATGAATCCGCGATAAGAAACAACCAACAAATAAAAAGGAAACAGTAAACATCCTGTAGAGAAGCAGGCGAGGGGCGACTGTCCCCAATATGAATATTTTCTATTGAATTACTCACGGTTCGGCGGGCCAGCAAAAATATTGTTCTACTCGCACTTATCTTTGGAACACCCTCTAAAGTTTTCACATTCGCCACTGAGATAGTGGATGTTGGTGATTTCTTGAAATTCGTCTGGTTTCTTGGTATAAAGGATTTGGTTTTAAAAAACTTTTGTACTGATCGTAATGTATGTTGGGAAAATAATTTTATTGTGTTTTTGGTTTTCAGTGCAATTTATGAAAAATATATATTTTCTCCTTTGAGGTCAACTGAGTTTTGGAGTAAACGTTATATACTTACATATATAACACAAATCTTATGAAATCTTTAAAATTTTCAACCAAGGTACACAAATTTTATGAAATCTTTAACCCCTCAATAGTCACATTCAAAAAACTAGAAGCCTAAACTCGCCCTAATTCAGGCTAGGCTCGAACCCCTCGGTGAGCTGATATATGACGAGACGATGATACAGGCTGCCAAAAAATTGATGTAGGACTCGTGAACTGGGGGTTATATTCATCATACTGAACAACTTTCCCCAAGGAACATAGTCGATTCTCAAAAAAAAAACGACCCTCTATAAAAATTTCTCGATCAGCTGATCTTGTTAAAAGATATATTTTTTCCGATTTCAGCAAAGTCATAGAACATACGTTGTTCAGTATGATGGGTAGAAGCCCCAGTCACACCCTGGACACTTCATACAACGGGCCAGAAATGACATTTCAAAAAACGAATGACGGAACAAACAAAATGGCGGCGAAATCCTATACGTTCGGCAACCAAACTATAACCAATCTGAATCAATCTGGGAGACGAGGGGGTGAGGTTGGAATTAGAGAGCGGCAGGGAGTGCCCATACTGTATGTTAGTACTAATATATATACTTTGCCCCAGTTAACGGGACCTGCACCAATTTTGTAAAACACTGTAAGTATATCATACCAAAACAATCTGCCTTGCGATTCCCATACCGATTAACTACGCTAAACATATCAATGGTCCTTAGTCTGACTAAATACATGGTGAATTAGTGCATGAAGTATAAAGCCGTCCACAAGTTATAAAAGCTTCGGGAGCTAGGAGGACATGGGAACTAATTTGTTCGCAAAGAAATCAGTCATGGTGTTTTAGATATGCCATGTAACCCTCCCTTCAGAGAAAGGGAGACAGACGTAACTGACATAAATTTTAATTATATCGATACGATTATTGATGTGAAATCGAATGGTATAGATGATTTAATTTTTTAAAGTGATGACAAAGATAACCCTGTACAGAAATGCTAAGTTCAGTCTTGTAATTTATGGTAAGTGATTGAAGCAATGCATGAAGCAAACGACCGCCGTGGCGTAATGGTTGAGGCCATTAGCTTAACATCAGGAGGTCGCGGGTTTGATTCCCGGCGGAGTCTAACTTTGTAAGATTCGGTTTTGTTTGTGGAAGGGCATTTTCCAAGCCCGCCTTACTAGGTCATCATATCAGCTCATATACGTCCCCACCGAGGGGCTCGAGCCTACCCTGAATTAGGGCGATCGGACCTTAGTCGACCACGCGAGCCCAATGCGGATTGGACGACTTCACACACACAACCTTCGAGTTTCTTCGCAGGTGTGTGCAGGTTCCCTCACGATGTTTTCCTTCACCGGCCTTAATAGGTAGCAGCACTTATCTAAGTCTTGCCGCCAGCCATCAATGCTAATGAAATTAATGTGTTCCGTCTTGAAGATAAGATAGCCAGCTCCCCATTGCATTAGGAAATCTTGGTAAGCCCGCTTCCATCTTCAGCATCATCTTCACTTACCATCAGGTGAGATGATGCCAAGGGCTTACAAATTGTGATTTAAAAAAATGGTTGAAGAGGGTCAAAAGAGATATGGAGGAGTGTGGAGTGACACAAGAACTGACCAGTATGAGGCCTAAATGGAGGCTTATAACATAAATAGTCAACACCAAATAAATTGGTACTAATAAGGCTAGGTTGATAAATGAAATTATTGATTTTCTTATAGCATTATTTTTAAATCCACAATTAATAGGCCATTGGCATCGTCTATCTTGGTAGTGAGTGACAATGATGCTGAAGATGGAAGCGGCCTTATCAAGATTCCCCAACGCAATGGGGAACTTGCTATCTTATTTTCATACTGGACACATACAATACTGTTATTATTGATGTTTTGGCGGCAAGACTTAGATAAGATGGTGGTAGCTAGCCAAGCGGGCTTCAAAAATGAGGATCAACCATCAACCAGAACGCGTCTTACAATGTAAGACCCCGTTGAGAATCGAACCCGCGCTCTCCAGATATGAAGCGAATGGATTTACCATTATGCCACAGAAGGCGGTTAGAATAGAAATTATGAATAAAAAAAAAACTATAAAAGTCGTAACTGTCTTATCCAAGTCTTGCCGCCATACATCAATGTTAACAGCTCTAAACTAACTCATAATTTAACCTAGTAAAATAACAATAAAATACGATCTCCAAACATTTGCAGGTATTGAAAGTAAGTAGGTATACAGGTGTAGCAAAATTGGTGTAGATCCCGTTAACTGGGGTTTTTACTCATCATACTGAACAACTTTGCCTTAGAAACCCATAATCAATTCGCAAAAAAAATCGATGCTCCATAGAAAAATACACAAAATTGGTCAAACAGCTGATCGTTAATTAGTTTTTTTTTGCAATTTCAGGAAACTTGTAGAACAAAAGTTGTTCAGTTTATGAGTAGAAGCCCCAGTTAACGAGACCTACACCAATTTTGTTACTTCCTTATAACTGCAGATATTATTTAACATCTTTGTTTTCTCACATATATATTCCACTGAAAGCTGTGCTTGTATTATGACAAGAAGCCCATTGGAAGTTTTTTTTCAGAAAGTTTTGTATCTTTTTATCCACGGTTTACAAATCCATATTTGGGCAGTACCATAACGATTGTTAGAACAGAAACAGTAGAATAGACATCGTGATGGCTTTATCGTCTACCCTATATTGTTGGATTTGACACGTTACGCCTAGTTAGTGGAGTGCGAGGGGGAAGCTACTATCAGCCTTGTATTGTGTTTTACTAATCGGACTTTTATGGGAACAATAGCTGTCGATACTGTTGTCGTATGCAGTTCTGGTAAGTACACGTACAACGTTTTGAAATCAAGGGTCCCCAGGAAGCTCGAGTTTCCATACAAACGTAGTTCCGCTTTAATACAATAATTTTCGAAAGACCTTAAAACTTGTATTTGAAAATTTAATTTATTTCGTATTCTTCTCAGCAAACACTTTTATTTGATACCCTTAATGTAGGAGTGCTTTAAAAATAACTAGCCCGCCATGTTGGTTGTGCCGCCTTGTTGGATTTAGAATGACGTTCCACAGTTAACCATGTATTGTCATCCAAACTGAACGTGTATACAAAATTTCAGCTTAATCGGTTGAAGATGTCTGCTTTAAAATTGAGTTGCAAGATTTCACCCGAACAAACATACATACATTTCGAGGTAAATAAAAGTAAAAAACTGCATGCTGGATTGAATCCAAATTTTGCATATACGTACATATATCGAGTAGAATGCTGGCCTCTGAGAAAGGTTCATACCGATCAAATGCACACTACCGAGATGAGGATGTTGAGATGGGCGGGAGGAGTCACCCTGATGGACAGAGTGAAGAACAAACATATTCTTGGCAGCTTTAAAGTCCGCCCTATCGAAGACAAACTATCTGAGACACGGTTGAGGTGGTATGGGCATGTTATGCGGCGGCCAGAGGATCATATGACCAGGAAGGTTCTGACGCTTGATACCGGCCCAAAAAGGCGAGGACGACCCCTACTTACTTGGCAGTCAGTCATCAACAACGACCTGAAGAAGACCCAAGCAGATGACTCGATGACCCAGGACAGACGTGCCTGGCGAAAAATGACTAGGAGAGCCGACCCCAAATGAAATGGGATAAGGCTAGGCAAAGAGAGAGAGAGAGAGAGAGTACATATATCGAGTAGACACATGTCGATGTAAGTAAATAGTTTTCATAGTAGTAAATTAAAACATAACTAAAAGAAAGCTCAATTTTGTTTTATACTAAAAGTTTGAAACTGCTCTTATTTTTTTCCGTTTTATATTAGTACATTGAAAACTAATTACAAACATCGATATTATTGTCTACTCAATATACTTGAAAATTTTGGATTCATCCGGTATGCAGTTTTTGTATTAAAGCAGAACTACGTTTGTATGGAAACTCAAGCCTCCAGGGGAACCTACGTTCTGAGGGAATCAAGTATTTGTAACGTGGATTACAAAAAGTGTTTTTTTTATCCACGATTAGTAAGCCCTTGGCACCATCTTACATAATAGTAAGTGACGATGATATCGATAAGTTGAAAGTAGGCTTACCAAGATTCCCCAGCGCAATGGACCTGACTATATTATCTTCGAGCCGGAAAATATCGATGCTGCTAACTTGATGTTTGATGGCAAGACTTTGATAAGATGGTGGTAGCTAGCCAGGCGGGCTATGAAAATGCCCTACCACCAACTAAACCGAGGCTTACAAAGTTAGGCTCCGCCGCGAATAGAACTCAGAATTTTAACCGCCTCCTTGGCGTAATAGTTAGTCCATTCTCTTCACTCCAGGAGATCACGGGTTCGATTCCCGGTGGGGTCATTTTTATTTGATTTGGTTGGTGGTAGGGCATTTTCATAGCCCGCCTGGCTAGCTACCACCATCTTATCTAGGTTTTGCCGTCAAACACCATTGTTAACAGCATTGATTTGTTCCGGCTTGAAGATAAGATAGCCAGATCCCCATTGAATTAGGGCAGCTTCGTAAGCTCGATTCCATATTCGGCGTCATCGTCACTTAACATCAGGTGAGATGATGCCAAGGGCTTATCAATTGTGGATAAATAAAAACCCTCGATCTCCTGTTGTGAGGCTGGACTTAAGAGTTAAGACTTACACCCCGGGGGCAATTCGAATTATTTAACGATAGCATTAGTAAAGATTTGTGGAATACCTAAATGATATTATCGGTTAAACATGTGTCTGTCTGTATGTACGTCCGTCTGAAAGTAGAAAATAAAATAAAAGTTTTTCCAAACATATGGTATGACATAGATATGAAAAAAAAACCGGCCAAGTGCGAGTCGCGCACGAAGGGTTCTGCACCATTATCTATAATAAATGACGTATTAAAAAAACTACTTACTAGATCTCGTTTAAACCAATTTTCGGTAGAAGTTTGGATTGTAATGTACACCATATATTTTCATTAGTTTTATAATTCTCTTATTTTAGAAGTTACAGGGGGGGCGCAAACTATTCAATTTAGAAAAAAAAATATATTAGAAACCTCAATATCATTTTTAAAGATCTATCCATGGATACCCCACACGTATGGGTTAGATGAAATTATTTTTTTTCTATTTTTATGTGAAAATCTTAATGCGGTTCACAGAATACATCTACTTCCCAAGTTTCAACAGCTTATTTCTTATAGTTTCGGAAATAAGTGGCTGTTACATACAGACGGACAGACATGATGAATTCATAAGGGTTCCGTTTTTGCCATTTAGCTACGGAATTCTAAAAAAGGGCTTAGTGCGAGAGTTCTTGAATAGTACCACACATCTCTTCCTGAGTGTGTCGTTAAGAAGCGACTAAGCGATCAAAAACCAGAGGTAAGGTAGTAGCGTCCTTTTGGCATACTGTGCCAATACACTGCACACTGCGATCGCCAACCCACCTGCCAAGTGTGGCAACTACGGCAAAACACCCTCAGGTCAAAAATAAAAGGTGGATAGTATTAGCGCTTTGAAAACGGGGCATAAAAAACTTTGCTCCGATCATGACGGAGCAGAGTTTTGCTTACCGTCACGCGTTGGCAGACCAGTTGACATGCCAAAACGTGTTGTGACATGTCTCAAATGTACCTGTCTTAATTACAGTGAAGGATAAGACCTATAACATGTCGAAACATTATTCGAGGTCACCACACAAGGTGTATGCATAAGTATGTAATAGAACAAGCGTTATTCCACTTTTTGTATGATAAGTTGTATGAAACTCAATATCAACATCAACACATCCCAACTCAGGAGAGGTCTCTATCCAGCAGTGGACATCTTATGGCTGATGCGATGAAATGTAATATATAAATGCAAAAAAAAACCTACGCGATAGTCATGATTGGAACACCTGCCTGTTATACTGATATAGCTGTTAACAATTTTCAAAAGGCTATTCCTATGTCCTACATCTTCGCTTAGGAGAAAGAAAAACTTTTCGTGGTCTTAAATGGGTAATTTAATTTCGTCAGTTAAAACTAAAAATATTTACATTCTAATCCTTACAACTAATATTGCACTGATATATTATAATTTACTGAAATAACAACAACGATTTTAACCAATTATTTAAATCGAAAACAGATATTATTGACACGAATTCGATTTTTTTATATTTATTGCTAAGTAACGTACATAATGATTATTTAACTATACGTCCAACAGTTTACTTTGGAACGTTGAGCACATTTGAATCAGGATCTCATTTGTGAATCATCGAACCGTTGTGATAATATTGCTTGCTTTTCTTATTAAAATTCTGTGTTGGAGAAACATCGTCCAAGTCCCCTTCTTTGTCTTGATGTGCAGTCATATGCCTTGTTAGATGATGTCGCTCTCTGAAGCTTTCGTTGCACACTGGGCATTTAAGTTTTTCCTCTCTTTTCCTCCTATGCGGATCGGCAACACTTTCGCTCTTGTGATGCGTTCGCATGTGGTAAACTAGATCAGATGTCATTCGAAAGCTGATGCTGCATTTTGCACATACATTTTGAGCAGGCAACGAGAATGCTGCTAGTGTTGATGGAAGAAGAGTACTTAGAAGAGCGGCAGCTGGACTTGCTATAAGTGGATTCACAGGTTCTCGTGGCGCCACAGGAAACTTCATAAAATCTGGATTTGTTGACTGGAAATTCTGTACTCCAAAAGGATAAGATGATCCAGTTTGCAAATACGGTATTTCAGGTCTAAATGGAAGAAAATTCAATTTATTCGGAGACAAAAGTGGTGCTTTAGGATCGTTTGGCTTTTCTTGGTATTCCTGATTTTTGTTGAACATTGCGTGTGAGCGTTGTTGAATTGAAGATGTTTCAGGATAGTTTGGAGACGACGGCGGAATATTCTGACTCTTGAGAAACTGGTTACCATTTAGCAAATGAGCGGGCGTAAGTAAATTGTTAAAACCTGGTGCCTTGTTGAAGGAACTTGAAGGACTAGCAGAAGATAAGGGTGGACTTACAGAGTTTTGATAAAATAGATTGTCAGGACTCACTGAAGGATTCGGCGATCTAATCGTGAAATTGTTTACTTTCGTAAACGCACTTTTAGGTGACATATCTGAAGATTTATCAGTAAATCTATTCTCATACCTTGCTCTTGTTTGTATGCTGATAAGAGTTGGGTCATCAAAAATTTTGTTCTTGTATTCTGGCAAAAATTTTGGTGGTCTAGTTGCGCTTTCATTAGAATTCGGACGACTCCTCGATCTCTCCGAATTTTCTGAATCACTGCAGTAAATAGATTTGTTTGGATATTCATCTGTACCTACGTCTATGTTTACATCGGATCCAAAACCTGGAGAAATGTTGTTGTTCGATCGAATTCTGTCTCCATCTTCTTTCATATCCATTGAGTTTTCATTTAAGTACTCATGGTGTTTGTAGATTTCTAGATTTTTCCTAGGCTGTTCCCATTCTTGGTTAGAAAATAATTGCTTGGAGACGCGCAGTTGCCTTTCCGGTGGTTTTTGACGAACTTTTTCATCAGGCATCATCAAGAAAGCCACATCAAATGATCTTTTTGAAGCTTTTCCGTGGTTCAGTATAGTTGACTGCATGTCTGACTTTGAAATAGACGTTTTAGCACTTTCAATGTTTAATTTTTTTTCTTTACTATCCGGCGAAATATCGTTATAACTTTTACAATTATTTTGAACGTCCATTGTCATTGTTTAATCATTTATCACTTCGGCACTCAAACCAAAACTTTTATACACTTATATCGCGACCGTGATGTCAAAACGCGTGCGTATCGTCCGGTGGTGACTTTGCGAATGCGAGCTCAACATAAGGGTGAAAATATATAAGTGGGATTTAAAACTACCCTTGCAGAGCTTTTGAAGTTGTGTGGGCGTGGTTTTGTGGACCAATCGGAGGAGAAGAGGGAGGCGTGAATAGCTGGTATTGACCAATGAGGGACGTCCGTGGAGATAGAGCAGGGGGCGCAATCAGCGGGTCAAGATAATAATAACTGCCGCGAATTGAGAGCGCATTGAGGTGCGGTAGGGTCAGTGCGACAATCACGGAGTGATATTGAAAACCGTCCGCTTGTTGCTATTTATTTTGTGGTATGGTCTGCAAAACATTATTGTTGCAATCAGGGTTGGCTTGCTTGGAAATGTAGTGTCATAGGAAAATTTGTTTTAGACCAATCCCTTAAAAATAACGACTAACTAAGTACGTATTTTGATTACAAAAACAGTAAGAAAATAAAATTTACAAGAAACTCAGTTCAGTTGTAAAAGTTTGTTTCCATTTGAATCTATTTATGCCACCCAAACACGAGACTAGAAAAACTCAAACGATTATTATTGCAATAAATATGTTTTATATGTCACATAAAAAAATATATTCCTCCTTAAGTTCGGCTTAACCCCCGAGTGTATGGATGAGATTGCGAATAATGCTATTAACACAGACGCTTCTTCTCAAATTGATATCCTACTTACCCATCTTCGAAACGAAAATGAACTTTAAGTCAAGGTACTTTGAGAACAAAATCCATTAGTTGCTCTGGAAGTTATTATGAGAAAAGTCGGTAAAGAAAATAGGGGCTTAAAAAGAGAGGAGAAAGGTTGTAGTTTGAAGAATAAAGTGAGTATAAAGAAGCGAAAAGATGACCCAAAATGAAAGTAATAGCGAATAGGTAACGATAATAAGATGGGCGCAGACGTTAAAGGAAAGCCATTTGTCAGGTTTTAGCCATTTTTTTGGGCATTCGTTGGCGCTCAATGAGAATCTGTTCCATTTATTTTTACGTTCTGTTAATGAGATTTGAGTTGAAATACTTTGATTTAGCTGAATAACTTGGTCCTTTCTAAATTATGTAGATAAATACTTTTAATTTAACATATTTAATTAAATTATTCTGGTGTGTTTTCACCCAACTGAGGAGAAGCCTAAAAGGGAGGTGATGAGTTTGTTAGTATGCTCTGCTTATTTTTTGCTTTTCAGTATACTTAGTTCTTTTATACTGAAGTCGGTTTTTTATTTCTTTTTAATTATTATTTTTCTGAATGAATTAAAAAGGAATCATCACAATAAGAACAAATGTTTTTACAGTAAAATTTAAATTTAGTTCTACGTAACATGTGCCGCAATCAATTCAAGTCCTACAATTCTATCCGAATTGAACACCAACAAGCAATTTTCCTCACGAGATCAATCAGTCTCAAACATCGGCAGACGTGACACATTATTAGCGCGACAAATGCTCTCTGGTCGACTGGAGGAAACGGCTACACTAATCGATATGTTCTACAATACAGTCTGATTGATAAGCATTCCTAATATGGAGGAAATAATTGATTGGAGACAAGACCTTTGGAATATGTTGTCCTTGTATAGAGAAATATTCTGATGTATAAATTAATTCTAACTTTCGATTTTACATGGTGTAACTAGCTTAAGCAAAGGGGTTGACTTTTTAGGGTTCTGTACAAGGTAATGGGACCTTATTATTACTATTCGTAAGCCTACGTTGTCTGTCTATCCGACTTTTCAAAGGCTCTATCTTTTGAATCGTAATAGGTAGCAGGCTAAAATTTTTAAAAAGTACTACGTGTCATTATAGTTAATTTACTAACAAAATAAATCAGCGTCGGTGGTGCAACGGAAAGGGCCGCTACCTCCTATCCGGGAGGTCGTGGTTCGAGTCCTGCCACGGACCAATGTGTTTTCGAATTTCGATATCATATGTACGTTTATCCGACGCTCTTACGGTGAAAGAAAACATCGTAAGGAAACCTGCACACACCTGCGAAGAAACTCGAAGGTTGTGTGTGAAGTTAATCAACCCGCACTGGGCCAGCGTGGTCGACTATGGCCCGATCGCCTGGTCACAGTAACCATTGTACCAACATGGAAATAGGGTGTAGAGAGTCCACTTAGAGACTTGAACACCCGCTTGTACCCCGCAGGCATCCCACCCAATAATAATAAGGCCCGATCGCCTTAATTCAGGGTAGGCTCGAGCCCCTCGGTGGGGACGTATATATCAGTTGACGTGACTAACAAAATACAAAATTTAAAAAAGTAAAATAAGTGGAATTTGGTAACACCAGACAACTGCCGTCTATCCCTTGAATAGCACGGTTATAATTGTGCCACAAAGTAAGAGAAAGAGAGAGAGATTTGGTAAAAAAAAACGTGTTTTTAAAGGTTTCTTGGTTTCTGTCGTAAATGCAAGCGTGAGACTTGATGTGATTGTGGGACAAAACCTAAGATAAAACAACAAAAATAATTAAAACCAGCCAAGTGTGAGTCGTCCTCGCGCTGAAGAGGGCTCTTCGAGTTTGAGCAAAAACAATGAAAAAACAATTAGTTTTCCGTCGCCCTCTTAGATGTCTTGATTAAAATGAAAATCACAGGTAAAATCACACTTCTGTGATGATAAGTTACCCTCGATGCACGAGTCAACCCGCAATTAGCCTGTTTTTTAAGATCAGTAATCACTTTAGAATGCCTAGGTTTTGTTTTTAGTTAAACTTTTTAACGTACAGTCAGCAACAATAAAACAAGATAGCAAAAGGGAATAATCCCACTTCTTATACGAGTTTTCCTTTCTCTCCCATTGAACTTTATCGGTTCTGCCTAGTCAACATCCATAATAACGCATACGTCAGAATATTTTTTCCTATAAAAAGCGTGACATATTATTTTCGCTGAAGATCCTTGGTTCAAGCTAAGATCGACCACAGATGATGTAGCAATTTGGTTTTTAGTTTCTACTGATAACAAAGAACGAAGAAATCGCCTAGAAATTGATGTTTTCTCTCACAGAGTCAACTTTTTAATTTTTGTAATTGCTATGTATTTCAGTTTCTTGTTAGATGGAGAAATTCAATTTCAGTTTTGTCTGTAGCCGGGGTGGCGTTCTCTTTTGTGAGACAAGACGAATGGTCGGCCTTGGGCAAGGGCGGAGGGAACTGATTTTGTCAGTTTATTATCCACTTTGTGACAATAGAGTTGTCCTTTAGTTTTTAATCTTAATTAGATTCTCAACTGAACCGTATTTTTTAGGGTTCCGTAGCCAAAGGATAAAAACGGGACCCTATTAATTATAATGATAGTCATTATCGTTACGCTCTTGGAAAACATTGTAAAGAAACCTGTACATCTTATTCCACCAGATGAGTATGAAGGTCGCGTTGCGCAAAATGTAAAATGTGATTACTACGCTCAATACTTAAAAACTGCCGTCTATCCCTTAGATCGCGCTGTTAATTGTGTAGTGCCACAAAGTGAGGGAGAACGCTTTGAAGTTACCAGGTTTTGCTCCACTTATAAAATAATCTGCAATGAAATGACAAGAGTAATCTATGGTCCAGTTTAAAATTGGGACAATTACATAAACAGTGGTATTACCTCAGTGCCACTTGCTTGGTTGCTTCGATAACGCCGGCTGACTGATCTGAAGTACGGTCACTACACGGATGGGTTAGACTGTTAGTAGCATTTTTCTTAATCGTTTCCGTGCATCGCAGGGTACGTTTAGTGTCAGTTGCTATTAGATGGCAAATGTTATATGTAGCGGCTTTAGAAAGTTCTGTGATTCTCCAGGCCTTGGCCCCCGTGTGTGGAGTGTGGAGTATGGCCCTGCCTTCCTGTGCCCCAGCAGTGGAAACGTTTAAGGCCTGCGCAGACGATATTAGATCTCTTATTATAAATTGCAGGGTACTTTTGGTCCTTTGTGTGCATTATTCGATACAATTTATGTGAGATCTATTTATCGATGGACAAAAAAGTACCCGGGGGGCAGTACCTCGTCTGCGCAGGCCTTTAAGACAGATGTAGGTTCCACGATTTCAAGAATCTGTTTTGTTGCGTCACGTTTGGTGGTATAAAAAGGCCTAATGATTATTGATCTATAATTTATGTGGCGCAAACTGTCAAAGTATTTTTTATTATTGTGAACGTAAATGTAGATTGACGTAGACGTAAATGTGAAATTGAATTTCGTTTGAAGTAAATGTAGGAGTACATTAGGGCTCGGCACTTAGTCCTTTACTGTTCAATATTTCTATGGACTACCTCACGAAACACATTCAGTCCCCGCTTCCTTGGACCATCATATATGCGGATGACGTTGTACTCACTGAAAAATTCCCGACTAAATTAAACTCCACTCTCCAGCAATGGACACAGGCACTCGAGAACAATGGCTGCGCATTAGTCGAAGCAAGACAGAATACCTCAGATGCAACTTCAGCGGCCAAAAGACACCCAATGCAGAGATCTTCATCAAAGGACATCCAGTGCCCAAAGTAGATCAGTTCATATACCTCGGATCGATCGTAACAGCAGATGCCAGAACAGACTCGGATGTGGCGCACAGAATCAACGCAGCTTGGTTAAGATGGAGAGCACTGACTGGCGTATTATGTGACAACCGAATGCCCATGCAACTAAAAGCTAGGGTCTACAAAACCGCGGTGAGGCCTGCTATGATGTATAGATCCGAGTGCTGGGCTGTCCTACAGAAACATGAACAAAGAATGCACACAGCCGAGATAAAGATGCTCAGGTGGTCAGCGGGAGTTACAAGACTTGACAAAGTGAGAAATGAGTACATAAGGGGCTCGATCGAGGTAGCACCCATAACAGAAAATATGATGGAGAGTCGTATGAGGTGGTTTGGACATGTGATGAGACGAGACAAAGACTATTGCGTTCAAAGGGCTTTAGCCATTCCTAATAAAAAGAGAGGCAAAGGGAGACCACTTTCTACATGGTGGATAACCGTAAATAGGGATTCCAAGGGAGCACAACTAGATATCCAGACAACCCGGGACCGAGCGTCCCAGCGCCGCGGTACGAGGAGAGCCGACCCCAAATAAAGTAACAAGGCTAGGCAAAAGAAAGAAGAAAGTACGTAAATGTACATTAATAGTGAGAAAAAGAATGAGACTGTAAGACCATCAGAAATATAGACGTTTATTAAGTGCCGAAAGAAGTAATAAAGCTTATCATGCTGCATGACTCATTTAAATAGATTAAGTTGTATGATCAATAGGATAATCTGTTTATACCCCAACCAAAGTAATAACAATCAATGGTTCTTATCTCGTGATAGCTTAACAAACATACAATTGGAAAAATCTTCCAATAAACTGAGCTAAAGCCTCGCTTATCGCCAAAATTCAATTGTGAAAAGTAATTGTGCGCACGCGTCTTGGATTAGCACAAACGTATCATATGACAATCTGTGAGGGAGAAATGATGTAAGTACCAGTGAATAATTTGTGTGTGTTTATATGTTTTGGCTTGTGGAACAGAACAGTTAAAAATGTTGTCTTGAGTTTAGCGATTCTGAGGGTAATGTCGGTTGGAGCATGGCTCGCTTCATCGACCTTTGGGTGACTGTGAGCCTGCTTGAAGAGGCCTACAGTTAGCAACCAAGTTTCAGTTTCGTATGTGGTCAGTCATGTGGTAGTGGGCTGGGCACATAGCTCGTAGAACGGACGGCCGTTTGGACAGCAAAGTGCTCGAAGGGCTACCGCGCATCAGAAGACGTGGCGTAGGCAGGCGTCCTACTAGTTGGACCGAAAACTAGACCACAGTATTACGATATGGTTTACAGTAGCACAACGCCTTTGTTGTCGCACAATGCCCCCACGGCGTATAGGTACTAGCAGTACTAGCCTCGCAGAGTTTGCAAGGCTAGTACCCTTCCGTTGCTCTGCTTAAGTACATTCGTCGCACTACTGTAAGCCGCTATATTGTAATACTGTGACTTGACGAAGGTCGCGGGAAGCCGCTGGATTCAGGCTGGATTTGATTTGAGTTGATATCTTTCATCTGATTTGATGATGATGATGATGAAATGTAGCCTTGAAATTGCATTATAGTGAAAATTATTTGATACACGTAATTCAACTGAAAGAACCCATAACCAATACTCACTCCCACAAACAATACATCTAAAACAAACACTCGATTGACTGATGGATGATGCCAGTCCGGAGGTCACATCTGCAACTTCGATTGCTAACGCTCTAGAGAGACTTGACATCGACAGATTAGGTCGTAGCTGTTAATGTTCTCAGCAACAACAAATTGTGTTGGTCGGGTTGGAAGGTCCCAGGGGACAGATCAGAAGAAGTTGGAGGAAAATGCTTGTTGGTAGTAAGTTTTGATTAGATGAAGGATGATAAAGAAAAATCTTTCAGATTTAGTGCAGCACTTGTTAATTAGAAGAAATACAAAAACCGCAGTTAATTATATTTGAAATCAAAAAAAACAAAAATTATGATTTAATGGATATAAACCACAGTAACCTCATAAATAAATTTTAAGGCAACTCGCACTAAACTTTCTCGACAATTTTTTTTAAATAAAATATTTTTTTCTTACTTAGGGGATCAAGACGAATCTAACGACACCTCATAGTTATTTGAAAATTCGTTAAGCCGTTTAGATAAGCCAAAGAAAAAGACAAAAAACATACATACTCAGGTCAGGGGAAAAAATTTTTTTTTATTAAAAATTTGAGTCCGTTCGACTGCATCTCACCTATTAGCAAACTCAAATAACGCCTATCCCCATTGTTGAATACTTATCATTTGCCCGCGGCTTCACCTGCGTGGACATAAGTTTCATGCATGACTGCCTTTGCGTGGTCCGATTGTGAAAATGGGTTTTCTTCAGATCCCTCGGGAACTATGTCGGACTATGCTAATTCGTAGCCGATGTCACTTCCCACCCCTTCAAATATATCTGTTCCAAAAATCAGGTCGATCCGTTGTTGCGTTGCGACGTGAAGGAAGGACAAACAAACAAACACACTTTCACATTTTTAATATTAATAAGGAAGTATTACCTATTTAAACACTTTGTGTTTAAAGCAACTTTTTTACAAGTGTATAAATATCTGGTAACCGGTAGTAAAATCAATTTTGCATCATAAAAGATGACTTACGGAACTGAGACATGGCCGCTTACTATGGGCCTCATAAGAAGGCTCAAGGTCACCCAGGGCAATGGAACGTGCTATACTCGGATCGAATCTGCGTGATCGAATCAGGAACGTAGGAGAACCAAAGTAACCGACATAGCTCACAGAATCTTTAAACTGAAGTGGCAGTGGGCAGGGCAGATACCTCGTAGAACAGATGGCCATTGGGGCAGTATAATTCTCAACTGGCGACCGCACACCGGAAAGCGTAGCATAGGCAGTCCTCCCACGCGGTGGACCGACGACCTGGTGAAGATCGCGGGAGGCCGATGGATGCGGGCGGCGCAGGACCGGTCGTCGTGGAAATCCTTTGTCCAGCAGTGGACGTTATTCGGCTGATATGATGATGACGATGAAACGGTACTTAATTAATAAGTCTGCAAGAACGTGGCAAGAATAAATACCTTACATAGTAATATAGTTAAGGTTCCTTCAAATTTGAAAATGAATAAACAGCTGATCCTATAAATCAGAATGACACCTGTCTAATCATGGATTAAAATACGTTTTGCTTCATACAAAAACATGAACCCCAACACGGCACCACCATATGGTGCGTTGATCTCCAACAATAGAGGATAAATAATACAACCGGGCTTAAACTATAATCATCGATTCACTTTCCTACAGTTCTCTGCTTTAGATCATTCACCCTATTAATTGTCAAAATGTCCTTTGAAACTCTACCCATTTTGAACTCAACCCTATTTTCTGCAGTTTCTGGGTTGAAATTGTGTAAAGTTTCCTATGCAAACTCGTTTGTATCAGTATTGTCACTTTTAGATTTACAAGTACTGTTTAGTATTTGATTTTCAATATTGAATTTTAAAACTACGACAGAATAGTTTATTTTAGAAGACTGTTAATAAATACTTTTATTTTCATTGTCTCTTACATTTCAATTTTCAACTTTAACTTTATTTTCATAGGGTAGAACTTCACGTATCGTTCAAGCAGTATACGCAAACGCACGGTGGGTTTCTCTGCGCACTTGTCCTAAAGTTTTAGCAGCATATGGTGTAAAAGCCGCGATGGACAATGCACCCCCATGCCCTTGCACTATTACCATATGGGATACGTTAAATGCATTTTCAAGAGAATTGTATAGTAGAGTGATGACCTGATGCTGGTCGATCGATAATAGTTGTTTATGGTAAAGGGTGGTAAAAAGGTGAATAATAAACGAGATACATTTGTAAGACCGAGCCGCAAGCGATGGTTTACCATTGTCACAAGTTTATCATTTACGTTTTACACAGGTCACCGTGGTATTTCACAAAGATATCACCCAAAGATAATCTGAACAACTAGCGTTATGTAATCTCTAACAACCTATCCCTTTTGCAATTCTCCTTTCAAAAGTCTGAAAGAAGATTCTGTATGTTCGGTTATTACATTATAATATTTGCTTGAAATGTCTTGTTCCTCTGAGCTGAAAATTAAAAAGTGACAAAGTAAAAAGCACATGTGCGGTAAAATTAATTTTGTGCACAGTAAACTGGCATTTAAACTACCACTTTTTGAGCAGCTGTAATGAAAATGAAATTTTAATGTGGTAGCAACGGTTTAAAATGTAGTGTAAGTTTCTATCGCTATTCAGTTTATGTAGGTATGTGTAGCGTAGCCCTATTTCAAAGATAACTATATCTCAAAGAATCTCGTACACCTGAAAAACTATACTTTTTTTCATGGGCAAGGGGGTGAAAATACAAAAAAAAAAGGTTTTATCAGCAAGAATCATGTTTAAATAAATTTAAGTTAAAGCTTACAGAAACAAAACAAAGCTTATTTAACCTAATTTAAAGATAGTCTTATCTTTACAAATGCAAGACAATAATTCACCAATGTGATTATTTGCACAAAAATTTAACATACTTGGCGAGTACTCTTAACGCATGCGCAAATAAACAGTATAGTACAATGCGACGCAATAATGCATATTGTATTGTGATAGCAGAACTAGGGCAGTGAATGGTTTTGATACTTTTGGAAATAACATTATCGAGAAAGTTATTTTTAGAAATATTTAAAACTAACACTTGGCCTGGCTTCGTATGGGTGTAATGCAGGTACTGTTAACTGCTCTTGTGGCCAAGTAAAAAGCACTGAGCACATTACGCTACGCAATGCACCTTGGGTATTTATTATTTCAGTAACAGGGACTATCTGGTAAATGGAACTCCCCGGGTAGTGGAACTGGCAAGGAATTAATTCAAAATAGTATGACATTGACACGGGATCACTTCACATGACTAAGTCTAAGTCAGATAGATGTATTTGCGTAATTTTGGGTACATATTGAGGGTCCCCAGGAGGCTCGAGTTTCCATACAAACGTAGATCTGCTTACTACAAAAACTCCGGATTGAATACAAACTTTGCGAATATATTGAGTAGACACTTATCTTTAAATCTTTAAATTAGTTTTCGATGTACTGATATGAACCGGAAAAAAGTAAGAGAAGTTCCAAACTTTCAGTACAAAACTAATTTTAGCCTTCGTTTAGTTATGTTTCAATTTACTATGATAAAAACTAATTACGAACATTGATATGTGTCCACTCAATACATTTGCAAAGTTTGGATTCAATCCACTATGTAGTTTTTGTATTAAAGCGGGACTACGTTTGTATGGAAACTCGAGACTCCTGGGGTGTTAGATAAAACAAAAGTTTCACCAAAATCTGCCATGAGAGGCGAAAAACTATTGAGGCGTTGCATTGGTTGGAACAGTTGTCTCTGTTTTTTTTTCTTTATGTGTAAAGAGTAAAGAAAATAACCACACTTTTGCACTTTTTCAATGTTTTTTCGTTTTAATTAAAAACTAAAATTAATTTAAAAATAACCAACTGGCATCTTGAAGTGTGTCTTTAGGCTAATTGACCAAGAAAATTAAGAGGCACTAAATTGGTCTGGTTTACCTGTAGAATGCAAGTCTCTGTGTTAAAAGAGGTTATTTTTTTCTGTCCTAAAAGTTAACAAATCGTGTTTCTGCAACTAACGAAATAAAGTAATTGAAATAAAGAATCAAGTTGCAAAATATTACTTTCATACGTTACGTAATTGTTGAGAAAAATCAAGATCCCTACGACCAAAGTTTCCAAAGCGTCGCCTCACAAAAATCTGCCATGAGAGGCGTGCAAAAATTAAGAAAATTAATCAATAAGAAATGCTGTAGATAAACATTAATAGATTACATAGTACTAGTCATTATCATCTTATATTATATGTAATTGATTGATTTTATTTATGTTGTTCTAAAAATGATTAAATTGTCAAAAGTAAAAAAACTTTTTATCTTATCAGTTTAGTCGAGGAAGAGGAAGCTACGACGAAGCTATAAAAGTATCAAATCAACAAAATGATAGTATAGTTAGTTGCGCACAACCAACATATGCGCTAGTGGTTTCCAGCCATCTGATCACAATAATCGTAATGGTCGTGAGCGCACCCCAGACGGACAGACAGACGAATTATCTAAACGTAATCAGAGCATTGCTTTGAAGTGCAAATCGGTGAAGCCCAATGGTGATATCGATTTCATAGGACTGCGGTGAAGTCTAAGTAATCAAATATATGACGTACCTATCGTACTTGTCGAGATATAATTAAATTATTTGGAAAAGATCTACGAAATATTCAAAATATGTACAAGTTAATATTAATTGAAAACGCTAAACACGTTAAAAACCGAATTCCATCGCAACAACTTAGTACATTTTTGCATCATTATTTTTGTTTTTTTTTATTCTTTTTTAAATAAAGTATTACATCGATTTTGATTAGTTAATATGGGACCACATGGGAAGTACTAGCTTTCAAATACAAAAAGAAGCATAAACATCGGTTCACCCAGTCAAAATTTCTGAGGTAACACACATAAAAAAACATACAGTCGAATTGAGAACCTCCTTCTTTTTGAAAGTCGGTTGAAAATGAAGTCATTGTCCTATGCATTTAGTAATAAAACCGTTACCGGAGTGAAAAACAATTGGACTCTCTATACAAAGCCTCCCAATCATCTAATTAATATATTAGCATTAGAAGTTTGTTTTTGCTTGGGTTGTAATAGGTTTTATTTGCACAAAATTTCTCAGGTTTCATGTATACATTCCATGTTTAAAATAATAATTTGAATCCACCTATACGAAATTGCTGTAGGTCCCCTTAACTGTGGCTACAAATTGATCAGGTGATAGACCCATCTTGTGCATTTTTGTATGGAGAGTCCAATTTTCTTTTTGAGAATTGACTATGGGTTCCTTGGGGAAAGTTGTTCAGTATGAGTAGAACCCTAGTTAACGGGTTCTATAACATTTTTTTACACCCTTTCATCTATTAGTATTAGAAACGCGGAAGTTTTTAAGAATGTATGGATGTATGTTTGTTACTCTTTCACGCAAAAACTACTGAACGGATTTGACTTAAATTTGGTAGATAGACAGATTAGGACCTGGATTAACACACGGGCTACTTTTTCTACGCTCGAGAGCCGCTTGCGGTTCGCGCACTGCGCACCCTCGAAAACTCATGAAGCCGCGGGAAATAGCTATAAAGGTCATAAAATAATATTTTTTTAAATTTTTTATTCACGATTGGTAAACCCTTGACAACATCTCACCTGGTGGTAAGTGACGATGTTGCCGAAGATGGAAGCGGGCTTACCAATATTTCCCAACGCAATGGGGAACTGGCTATCTTATCTTCAAGCCGGAACACACCAATGTTGTTAACATTGATATTTGGCGGCAAGACTTAGATAAGATGGTAGTAGCTAGCCAGATGCCACTTTAAAACTCCTGGAGCTGGTGTGCATCAACTTTTGAAAGGAATCGAGAAAAAATTGCAAGATTTTACGCTGAAAGACTATTGTGTTATATTCTTAGGTGATCATAATTTTAACAAAACAGAAAATTATCAAACAATTGTTGACCATATTCGACACTGCTTACAGGAAATACAGCATACGAATATAATTATATGTTTGCCCACTTATAAATACGCGAAAAAAATATTCAATATGCGTGTAGAGTTGTTTAATACCTTGATATATTATGATAATTTTGTTCATGAATATGCTTATATACTGGACTGTAACAAAAATTTAGATTTTTCACCAAAAACTTACTCTGGACATGCAGGCCTTCTAAATAATTTAGGATATAGAATAATTTTATCTGACCTAAAACAATTAATTGCTGACATCTCAAAACATAATCAACTAAATGACGTAACTAATCAGTATGACACAAAAAATGAAAATTTCCTGACGCACTCTTTGCAGCAAGACGTTATTGAGGTTGGAGAAAAATTTTTTCGAGACTCTACATCGTCCTCATAACATATTATTATTACACCAAAATATTGCTGGGTACTTAAGCAAGAGAGATATTTTGGAAATAGCTATATTAGATCTCAGTACTAAGGGGAAAAAACCTGACGTAATTTGCTTGACTGAAACTTTTATACGAATTGGTAGTGAATCTTTAATCAATGTCACTGGCTATGATACTGCCACCTCATATTGCCGCAAAAACGGTAAAAATAGGGGTGGAGTTTGCATACTTGTACGAAAAGGACTTGCATTTAAAGAATTGAGTGATATTAAATTATTTTCCGAGGATTTGACCTATGAATGTTGTGGAATAAGATTGACTAACTACAATATCACCATTGTATGTCTCTATAGAATCCCTAAATCAAATCCTAACAAATTTCTGAAAATATTAGATGACATGTTAGCAAAATATATGAGAAATTCAAAAACACGTATTATTTTGGCTGGTGATACCAATATTAACACATTAATACAATCAAATACCACGAAGGATCTAATTGACATTGCAAATAATTACAATTTAAAATTGCATGTAACTGAACCAACTCGGAAAAACTCTTGCATAGATCATTTAATAAGTAATATATGTAATGCCACTGCTGAGATACATCATTTGTACTTGTCTGATCACGACACGGCTCAGGTGTTAAATATACCAGTCGAAAAGAAAATTACTGATCCTTTGAAATATTATATATTAGTGAGGGATTACTCTGAACACAATTTAAATAAATTTCGCAATATTATAAAGGAATTATCATTCTCTGACATTTATGAAGAATCTGACATTAATAAATCTTTTCAGACCTTTCATGAACTTCTTACTACAATATTTAAATTATGCTTCCCCTACAAGAAAATTAAACTTTCAAACTCTTACAATAAACCTAAGTGGATTACAAAAGGTCTCATAAAAAGCTGTAAGACCAAAAGATTGCTACGCTATAAATATTATAAAAGTAAATCTATTGACAAAAAAGAGCAGTACAGGTCCTATTCCAGGCTTTTACGTAGGTGTCTGCATGCGTCGCAAAAAATACACAATAAAAAACTTATCCAAAACGCTAAAAACAAGTGTAAAACTTCTTGGCAGATAATAAAAAACCAAACAAACACTCTGAACTGTCATCAATTTATAAATAAAATAATAATAGGAGATGAAGAAACAGAAGACCCAGTAATTATAGCTAACAAATTTAATAACTACCTTATAAATTTAACGAATTCTCGAGAGAAGCCAACAAAAAACACAAATAAAATTAATCTTACAAATAGTTTTTTTATAAAACCTTTAATTGAAAAAGAACTAGAAAACGTAATTAATTCTCTAAATAATACAAACGCAACTGGGTTTGATGAACTTTCCACTAAAGTGATTAAATATTGTGCTCGTGAACTCAATGCACCGCTAGTATATCTGGTAAATCTTTCCTTTCAAAACGGTGTATTCCCTGATTTCTTAAAGAAATCTATTGTGAAACCCTTATTTAAAAAAGGAATAAGAACATCTATGGAAAACTACAGACCTATCACACTTGTTCCAGTGCTTTCCAAGATTTTTGAAAAAGCCATGAAGATAAGGTTAGTTGATTTTTGCAACAAATATAACATTATAAGCCAACAACAGTTTGGATTTCAAGCAAAAAAGTCCACAACTTTGGCAATGTTCTATTTAGTTCGTGAAGTTGTGGAGAATATCAATGCCAAAATCCCTACTGTAGCTGTATTCTTTGACATGACTCGTGCCTTCGATTTTGTATCACATGACCTACTGATCGAAAAGCTGAGCAACTTAGGTATAAGAGGCTTAGCGCTTGATTGGTTTCAATCTTATTTAAGCAATAGAATTCAGGCTGTGGAAATAAGACATTTGGATGAAAAAAATTGTGTTACTTCAACCAAATCTGAATTTATGGTAAATAAATGTGGTGTGCCTCAAGGAAGTGTACTTGGTCCATTGTTGTTTTTGCTATACGTTAATGACCTTCCTGAGGTAACACCACAAAAAAGTATCTTATTTGCTGACGATATTTCCATCATAATACCGTATAATATTAAATCGCATAGTTATGAAACTCACATAAATAATAAAATTAAGGAGGTAATTGATTGGATGGACCAAAATAACTTAATTGTAAATATAAATAAAACTAATTATATACAATTCGGCACAAATAGACATAACAAATTAAAACTTAACATACGTAGCAATGAATCACATATACAAGAGGTTACTAATACAAAATTTCTAGGTGTTGTATTGGACGATAGTTGTAGCTGGGAAAAACATACAGAGACTTTGAGAGAAAAACTGAATCGCTATGTGTATGTCTTAAGCAGATTAAGAAATATTTCAACGGTTGAGACTATGCTTTCGGCATACCATGGTTACGTAGCGTCTATTCTGAAGTACGGCTTGTTAATATGGGGAAATTCTGTTCATTTTAATAATGTTTTCATTGCACAGAAGAAATGCATACGAGCTATGTGTGGCAAAACATCCCGCGAGTCATGCAGGCCATTATTTAAGACGTTAGGACTGTTACCCTTGCCCTGTATGTATATTTTAGAGGTCGCTACTTTCGTAAAAAATAACTTACATATATTTAAAAAGACGAAAGATGTGCACAAAAGGACTGTAAGAGACCCAAACAAATTAGTTTTAAACAGTATACCCAAACTGACTCATTACAATAGACAGTGTGTAGTAATGTGTGTAAAAATTTATAATGCTTTACCTACTGACATAAAATCAATACCTAATATTATACCATTTAAACGCAAACTTGTGACATTTCTAAAAGAAAAAATATTTTATTCCGTAAATGAACTCCTAGATAGACATTTTTGACAATTAACATTGACTATGACAATTGCGTTTTATTTAATTATTTTGTAGTATTTTTTTATTTTTTTTTGTGACTGTGTGAATTTTAAAAGTAATAATTATGATAAGATTAATATTTGCATGCCAAATCTGGTGAAATATGAGAACTTCCTATATAATGTTAACAGCTTTATAACCATGTTTTATGCAAATAAATTTTCATTTCATTTCATTTCATAGAAAATGCCCTACCACCAACCAAACCGAGTCTTACAATTGACCCCGCCGGGAATCGAACCCGCGACCTCCTGTGTAAAGCCAGTGAACTTTGCCTCTGAGCTACGGAGGCGGTTATTCTATTTTTGGACGAACATTAGTACTCACATTCAATATAAATCCCCTCACATCTCGATTATAGGCCTTACGTCTAATTGCGGTTAGTATTTAGGGTTCTGTATCCGTAAAGTTACCTAGTTACCTTTAACAAGACCTTATACTAAGCCTATGCAGCCGCAGTCCGTCTGTCTGTTCATCCATCTGTACGTCTGTCAGATATTTAAAGGGCTGTATCTTTTAAACTGTAAAAGCGTAATAGCTGAAATTTTAACAGAATATGTTTTACCATAGAACATTTACAAAAGAAGTAACAAATCAAGTAGGGTGGATACAACAACAGGAAAAGTGCTCTTTTGTAGGTATTACTTTCGAGTGAAGAAGTTATTGTGATGGGTAAAAAATCGAAGTTGACAATCGATCCCCCTCGAATTCTCACTAATGAGAATTATTACTCACTATTCTCACTTCTCATTAACACTAATGTTATGTCTCGCTCTATAGCCTAGAAAAAAAAAAAGTGTGTCTGTCTCTCTGTGTGTGTGTGTGTGTGTGTGTGTGTGTGTGTGTGTGTGTGTGTGAGTGTGTGTCGACCAACCCGCACTGGGCCCGTGTGGTCAAGTAAGGATCTATATCGCTCTAATTCAGGGTAGGCTCGAGCCTCTCGGTAGGGACGTATATAATGAAGGGAAATGTAATTTTTGTATCAGAAGTCTTTTTTCTTCAAATTCTTATAAAAAGGTACCTCACATTAAAATTGAATATGTTTGACTCTCCTGCCTGCGAAAGGTATATTCTAAGTGGGGAGTTCAATTTACCTTACCTTCCTTCAACAAAATAACAGTGACGTGCCTGACCACATTGTTGTAAATTTGAAAACCACGTCATTATTATTTTTTTCGAAACCATCAATGCACTTGCCATGGGGTTAGCAATACGATAGCATTTACACGCCATATGTACCTTGGGGCTTAGGGCCCATGGGACATCGTCCCTTGCTAATGAAAACGATGGGGCACCAAGCCGGGGGCTATGCGCTAGAGACGGGATTGTGACGTCATCAATAAGATAAGAATAGTATTGCAACTGTTGGTTAAGGGAATGAAATGTTGATACATTTTAAAGAAAGATACAGTCCAGCAGATTATGGAGATTGTAAATATAAACAATTAATGGTCGCTTACTATGGGCTTTAAAAGAAATCCTTCTAAATTGCAAATATCTCTCTTGCCTGTAACTCCTGAAGTGCGCTTATCAAACGCGCCCGCCGAGGCGACGCGGGTAAGTCGGATATCGGGGTGGGTTGTAGGCAAGTTACTACGGATTCGCGGGGCAGCGCGCGGATGAATGACTCCAAGTAGCGAGGCTCGGCTTGGATGAGTGCGCGAAGGTCGCGGAAAAGAAGCTCCGGCTGGGAGAGCCCGGAGGTGTGTGCGGGTTGTTGTGTACCTGCCATGTCTAAGGTGTGTCCTGGCAGGTACAGCTATTTTGTTAGCAAGTTTCTATTTTAAGGCGAGATATTGATTGGGAAAGTTGTCTCTGTCTTTTTCTTTACGTGTAAAGAGTAAAGAAAATAACCACACTTTTTCAATGGTTTTTCGTTTCAATCAAAAACTACAATTAAAGTATAAAAATAATAACATTAGTCACCTTGTATTATAATAAAAAATAATGTTGTATATTTAAAAAAATATATACTTCAGTATATTAGTCATAACTAGAGTTGAAAATAACGGTGTAGACCTATATTTGGGATTTTTTGCTAAAACTGTTCAATCGTGTTTCTAATAGCTTTTGACTTTAAGGAACACCATCAGCAATAAGGGTATTTTTTAAACCTCGGCTTTTCTATCGTTTATGAGTAATTGACGCCAAAAATAATGAAAATCTGTCATAATATAAGGTCACCCTTAAGGTCACCTTATATTACCCTTAAGGTCCGCCTTAAGGTCACCCAATGGGCATTAATGGAGCGTGCTATGCTCGGAGTTTCTCTGCGTGATCGAATCAGAAACGAGGAGATCCATAAGTGAACCAAAGTATCCGACATAGCTCACAGAATTTATATACTTAAGTGGCAGTGGGCGGGGCACATAGCTCGTAGAACAGATGGCCGTTGGAACAGTAAAGTTCTTGAGTGGCGACTGCGTACCGGGAAATGTAGCGTAGGAAGACCTCCCCCTCGGTGGACCGATGACCAGGTGAAGGTCGCAGGAAGCCGCTGGATGCTTATATAAGCTACATAGACTGTCAAAAATATAACCCTCCTTTTTTCGTAGTTGGTTAAAAAATTGGTAAGACCTGGATAACGTTTCAAGACTTTACTTGAACCGAATTATTGCCCCTTTTTACCCCACTACAAAAAGGAGGGTTATGTTTTTAACAGTCTTATGTAGGTATGTATGAATGGATGTTCATCTATTCCCTTGTATTTCCTAAACTACTTAACAGATCTTGATAAATATGGGGCCTTTGGATTTGTACCATCACTCCGCGTGTCATAAAATATATAGGATACAAAAAAAATTAACATGACGGGTTTTATAGGTGAATTAAACAAACAAACAAAAATTTACATATGCAAATATTTTTAATTTCTTAGCGAATGGTCTCACAAGCGATATTATGAGACGGCTCAATGTACGCGACACGACACGCGGCCGCGCGCGGGTAGCGAGGTGGGGTGACGTTTTTCTTTGAGCACAAAAAGTATGAAAATAAAATAAAAGTTAAAAAAATCTGTAACTCGACTACGGAAAAGTATGAAAACATGAGGTTTCCCGCCTTAAATCATATAGCCTTTATTTTTCCCTTCATCTGGTGTAATAACCGTAGTAGCAATCCCTATCGTATCAAAAATTATGGCTTGCTTGCTGGCATTGGTGTATATGTTACAGTTAAAACCCGTTTAACGTTAGAACGAAAACTAGAATTAACTAATGCTCAAAATATAATATCAGGTAAAACTAGTTCTTACTAGTTAAAACGCGTTTTTCCGAAGCGAGTCAGTTAAATCTGTTCCGACCGAGGTTCAAGTTCACGTACCTTATTCTGATTGATCGCAAAACTACCCTACCCTTCCCTACACTACCCTACCCTACCCTACTCTACCCCTACACTACACTACACTATCCTACCTTACACTACACTATATACTACCCTACCGTACACTACCCTACTCTACTCTACACTACAGTACCCTATCCTGCCCTACACTACCCTACCCTACCCTACTCTACCCTTACACTACACTATCCTACCATACCCTACACTACACTACCCCACACTACACTACACTACAATACACTACCCTACTCTACCCTTCCCTACCCTTCCCTATCCTACCCTACCCTACAGTACCCTACCCTACCCTATCCTACACTACCCCACCCTACCCTACACTACCCTACTTTACACTACCCTACTCTACACTTCACTACACTACACCACACTATACTACCCTACCCTTCCCTACAATACCCTGCCCTACCCTAATCTACCCCTACACTACACTACTCTACCCTACACTACACTACCCTATCCTACACTTCACTACACTGAACTACACTACCCTACCCTACCCTACTTTTTTTAAGTTTCCCTAGTGCTAGTTTCTACTAAAGCTCGTAGTGACAACTAGTTTTATCTGAAAATCAAAAATATCAGTGGTAAATTAGTTTTAACTAGGTATTACTAGTTTTAACAAAGGCATTTAGTAAAAACTAGTTTTAACTAGGGAAAACGGGCTTTAACGTTAAACGGTTTTTAACTGTAACATATACATGAATTTCAACAAAAAAAATGTACACGGCCGCCAGTACAGACAGCCACCGATTCAAAACAAACCATAAGCCCCTAAATGAAACGAAAGTTGAATAAGAGTTGAATCGACTAAACTTCGTCAGCATTTCGAGCGTCAAAAGCAAAAAAACCGCATTTGAACACCCCAAAAAGCTTGTTAAAACGCCGCTTCATGAGCCATATGTCGCGAAAAATCTAACTGTAATTGCATTAAGTCGCCCCAAGTCGAGTGCGCAGACGCTTAATTACGAGGACCCACTTAGACATATGTGGTGCAGAATATTGGGGCTAAAGTTACATCAGTGAATGAAATGGTGATATGGAAACTGAAGTAGGAGATGAATACTAGACGTATCGCTTACGTACATTTAATGTAATGCAGCTATGTTAGGGATAAATTAGCAATAGTTAATGAAAATAGTGCTTTCTACAAGCGCTATGTCACATTTTGGATGTTTTACTCGACTATGAAAAAGGAGGGATATGTTTTTGACATTCTATATAAGTATATAGGAAATTCGACGGAACAGATGAACAAACATACATACATTTTATGTATATTTATTTGTTCCGTCGAATTTCCTAAACCACTCATTGGATCTTGACAAATGTGACGTCTTTAGATTTGTGCCATCACTCTGTGTGATAAAGGATATGTGGCGACCACTTTTCCTGGTCCCACGGAACCCTAATAAAGTTAGGCGAAGTTTTATTTTTTGTCGAGACGCAACTTATAACAGTTCTTGTGTTTGAAGCCATAAACACGGACATTTTATATTTTTATGTGACTTTATGTAACTACAGATTATTGAGGTACATCCTGGGACGTTTCGCCGGGCTTGCACGTTATAAAAAACTTATAATTTGCGTTCGGGTATTACGGTTATTACGGTCCACCTGAGGACAATAGATTGTTTGCCCAGCGCCGCAATCAGTGGCGTAGCTAGGTAACCAAGGGCCCTGAGGCAAATCGAAAAATGGAGCCCCACTGCTTTCTAAACTGGTTAGGTTTTATCAAGTAAAAATATTAAATATACAAATACTTTAAAACTTCTAAGCTACTTTATCATCAGCTCTTTTTCGTATACTGCAGGGCAGGTAATAAAAATATTAAACAGCAACAACATAAATTACAATTAATTACTTGGTGTAGGTATTGGGCAATAAAACGAAATAGAATAAATTCAAGGGTTTGTTATATAAAGGTCGGACTACCAACTGACTGAAATGATATTTAAAATCTTTTCCTAGCTTTAGTTTTCGCAAAAGTATCAATTACTTCGGTTAAATCTAGGCTTGATGTGGTTTTATTTTCAATTGCTATTAGCGATAAATGTCGGAGTCGAGTTTGGCCCATACTATTTCTTAATTATTATTTTTTTTTTATTTGATAAATGACCTTTCAGCTGTATAATGAGCAGCCGAAATCTACGACATGATTTATTGACGTAACGGACATCAATATGAGTGGTACTAAAATCAAATAAAATTGAACCACTATATTGAACAGTACTAAAACGTTTCTTGACATTAGCTTTCTTACTCCTGATACAGCATTATTTTTTTAACCGTTCTCGAAAAAAAAATCTTGACTCGAATTCACAATAAAACGCACATCGATGAATAATTAAACGCATATATCGCTTTCCGTCAAATAATTTAGGGTAATTCCCTAGGTATAACTTTCGAATTTCTCTCAACTGAGTTGCCATGATTAAAGTCGGGTTGCAACCTGTCATATTTATTTTGAATATGGGAGAAATTCAGTTCGATCGAGATTTTCTGGTAAGGATTCGAGGGCCCCCTGAGCTTAAGGGCCCCGGGGCACTGCCCCGCCTAGCCCCTAGGTAGCTACGCCACTGGCCGCAATGGTAGAGTACTTTGTGCAAATGAGCGCCGATGTTATATTAGTTTCTACCCAACTAAATGATTATAGTTATATATTTTTGACTGACTCGGTGGCTCAGTGGTTAGTGCCCTTGACTACTGATCCGAGGGTTGTGAGTTCGATCCCCACCCAAGGCAAGCATTTGTATGATGAGCATATTTGTTTGCTCTGTGTCTGGGTGTTAAATATATCTATATATGTATGTATTTAAACGTATATAAGTATGTATATCAGTCTCTGGTAACCCATAACACAGGGAATCCTACTTTGGGGCCAGATGACCATGTGTGATTTGTCCCAGAATATTTATTTTTATTTATTTATAGTTTTATTATGTTATTGTATCCCTGTTTGCTATTGCTGTACTGTACCTTTGTTTTTCCACGAATATTTTTTTGTATCTTAGTTCCGTTAGGAGCACCCCCGATCTCCGGCAACAAGTCGTTATTCAATGTTACAAGACACACCAAAAGGAGTCAATCCTCAGCCACGCTATAGATCGGACGTTCTCCTAGGGACTAGCTTAGCCTACCGAATTTCTGTACCTACTTTGTATTTCCGTGTTATATTTTGTGTTTGAGTCAGATTATACCTTTATCAGTTTCACCAGAACTTCTGAACTTTCATTTAATACGCGACGTGAGTCAGTACACCCGACTCGTAGTGTATAGCGCAACAGATATAATAAAGATAAAAAAAAATCAACATGGCGGATTTCATAAGTAAATTACACAACTCAAAAAATATATTTTTAGGTATTTATATCATGTTTGGTATCAAAAAAAGGTCTTGGACAAGCACATAAGGCCATAATGATAAATACTTAAGATATATTTTTTTATAACGATAGGTCTTGCGACCACGGCTATTACCCCAGATGAACGGAAAAATAAAGACTATGATTTCAGGCGGGAGACTCTTGTTTTCATACTTTTCCATAGTCGGGTTTCAGTTTTTTTAACTTTATTTTATAATAATGAAATAGAACGTCGCGTTGAAGAAATTTTTGACGCAGAGTTTTAGAGTTTTAGGAATTATTTCATAACTATTCGTAAGCTTATTTGTCCTTTATTATCTTTTTAAAATTAATATTTTAGTGAATAAACTCTATTTGTTACACCCGAATAATGTAATTAAAACTCCTTGGGAAGGTAATAAAGAAAACTTTCAACACAAAAATGTAAAAATTCGACTCCAGCGATGAACAAAGCCGACAATATGAGCGTGAAATATGGGTTCAAGAAATCCTGTCTGCGAGAAAAAACGGGCAAAACAAATGAACAGAAAACTTCTTAGTGGAAAATAAAAAAAGGAAAACAATGTCGTCAGAGCACAGGGCAGGAAGCGCCGCGTGAATAAGTAGCTCTCCATTGTTATGTAGTTAGAGGAAGGAAGCTGGAGGTATTCCTTTAATTTTTCCAGAAATATTTATGTTTTTGTTGAAATTTAATGAAACCGCCCCCGTGGTAGCATTATTGTTATATCCACGCGCTTCACATCGGATTCACGCGGTTTCGATTCCTGGCGGGATATAATTGGTACGAATCAAATTAGGAGCCTACAATTTTGTTGAGGTCGGTGCCAACATTTAATAAAAAATTATTTGGATCAAAAAAGAATTTAAGTAGTTACACACAGTGTTTGATAACAGCAACAGCTACAAATTTTGATAGGTAAGTAACTGTGTGCTGGTACGTGGCTGGTACCGATCTCAAATAAAATTGTAGGCCCCTAATTTCATTCGTACCTACCTTTGATTTAGTTATTGTTGGTTAATTTCGTGTATTTATATTTAAACATATTATTATATATATTCCTGAGTGAATTCCTTTTTTTTGAAGTAATGAAAGAATGAATGAAAACAAAGTTTAAAAACCTTTAAATTTAGAACCGTACACTTTAGCAATTTTTGTATTTCTACTTACACATGGCATTAGTTAAAAATGGCGACAGATTCTGGAACAATAAAGCGACTAAAAAAGAATGACATGCTGACAAGTTGGTTCCATATACATTTTATCAAAATCTGTGCACTTTTTTTTTACTTATTAGTGTTTTCGAAAATAAACAAAAACTAATGCAAGATTGTACAAAGTTGTTGCGGTAGAAATCGTTTTTAGGGTTCCGTAGTCAACAAGGAACCCTTATAGTTTCGTCATGTCTGTCCGTCTGTCTGTCTGTCCACAGCTTAGCTCAGAGACTATTAGTACATACTACAAACCTGTAATTTGCCATGCCGATAAAGTAGTACAATAAAATCTTGAAAAACCATTTTTTAGGGTACGTCCTCTAAATGTAAAGGGTGAATTTTCTTTCGTTGACGTACCCTATCGTGTGGGGTATCGCTGAATAGGTATTTCGATTCAGGGTTTAGATTGCGAAATATTAAGCTTTAAAATGATATTTTTTGTTGAAGAACTTTCTTATTAGTACGCCACCGGAACGAAGAGTTGCTTAAAATGAGCTCTATTTTGTTCGATACAATTTTTTTTTAAGGAGTTAATTTAGAGTGACTTTTAATACCGAGTTGAGGTGAATCATCATCATCATCATCATATCAGCTGAAAAACATCCACTGCTGGACAAAGGCCCCCTCCAAGGATTTCCAGGACGATCGGTCCTGCGTTGCCCGCATCCATTGGCTTCCCGCGATCTTCACCAGGTACTCGGTCCATGAGATGAATACTCAAAATTTTTTTTTTTTTTCTATAGGTCAAAGATAACCCTCCGATGGACCTTTGAGTAAAAGTGCTTTATCTTGTACCATTGTCTATAAAGGTTAAAAATTCAAGGTTTTCCTTTCATTTAACTTAACTTGTTTGTTAGATAGATTTGAACCTTATGATTGATCCTACCGAACGATGTTATAAGTACAGTGTTTTTTTATCGGATTTTAGCCAGTTTGATTCCTGACTGTGGCACGCGGATTTGCAAAAATCTCTGAATGTAGTTTTGTATCTTTTTAAAAATAAAGTAATGTTTTCTTCAAGTAAAATCTCCAGTATTTGAGTACTTTCCCTCCAGGTGTGGTTACAAAATTCCACCTCTGCATACAAAACAAAACATACAATCAAATCATCAATCTCTAGCATCATCATCATATCAGCCAAAGGAAGTCCACTGCTGGACGTAGGCCTCCCCCAAGGATTTCCAGGACGATCGGTCCTTGGGGGAGGCCTACGTCCAGCAGTGGACTTCCTTTGGCTGATATGATGATGATGCTAGAGATTGATGATTTGATTGTATGTTTTGTTTTGTATGCAGAGGTGGAATTTTGTAACCACACCTGGAGGGAAAGTACTCAAATACTGGAGATTTTACTTGAAGAAAACATTACTTTATTTTTAAAAAGATACAAAACTACATTCAGAGATTTTTGCAAATCCGCGTGCCACAGTCAGGAATCAAACTGGCTAAAATCCGATAAAAAAACACTGTACTTATAACATCGTTCGGTAGGATCAATCATAAGGTTCAAATCTATCTAACAAACAAGTTAAGTTAAATGAAAGGAAAACCTTGAATTTTTAACCTTTATAGACAATGGTACAAGATAAAGCACTTTTACTCAAAGGTCCATCGGAGGGTTATCTTTGACCTATAGAAAAAAAAAAAAAAAATTTTGAGTATTCATCTCATGGACCGAGTACCTGGTGAAGATCGCGGGAAGCCAATGGATGCGGGCAACGCAGGACCGATCGTCCTGGAAATCCTTGGAGGGGGCCTTTGTCCAGCAGTGGATGTTTTTCAGCTGGTTTTCCACGACGACCGGTTCTGAGCTACCCACATTCAGCGGCTTTCCGCGACCTTCACCAGGTCATCGGTCCACCGAGTGAGAGGACTGCCTACGCTACGTTTTCCGGTGCGCAGTTGCCACTTGTGAACTTCACTGCCCCAATGGCCATCTGTTCTGTAAAAATCATAATCCACACTGATATACAAAATATGAAACGCCAAAAACTTCGAATTAATTAACTCAGTTCTGTCAATATGCTTTCTCATACTGGTTCTTGGCATATACAGAGGCCAGCACATCAAGCTAGACACTTTGGACTTTGTACCGTTCTTATGCCGTACACGTATGGATCAGAATCGCACTACGAGTGTCTAGCCTGATGTGCTGGCCTGTATACTTGGGTCTGCACGAAAAAAAGCGGAAAATCTACAAAAGAAACAGTTCATAAATCACGAGGGTAGACGGCTCGGCTGAGCACTGGGCTCTCTGAATATGTAATTTGGCTCCATCTCGTACAGAAAAAGTATCTATGCTAACCTTCTTGAAATGTGATTTTTGTGTTTTAAGTGGGGTATAATAAATAATCGATAGTTGAATTTGGAGCTATAAATGAATGATGGCGGTGGCGTAACGGCTAGGGCCGCTACTTCCTGTCCGGGAGGCCGTGGTTCGAATCGTGCCACGTACCAATGCGGTTTCGAATTTCTTTTTCATATGTAATTTCTTTTTTATATGTACGTTTATCCGACGCTTTTACGGTGAAGGAAAACATCGCGAGGAAACTTGCACTCGCCTGCGAAGAAACTCGAAGGTGTGTGTGAAGTCGACTAACCCGCATTGGGCCCGCGGGGTCAACTAATGCCCGATAGCCCTAATTCAGGGTAGAGTCGAGCCCATCGGTAGGGACACAATTATGAGCTGAATGAATGATGATGATCGATCTTAAGTAAAACTTTCTAAACTAGCTAGATTCATCGATATAAATAAAACGCAATCATTTTCAAATAAACTTTTTAAAACCACAGAAATTAACAGATCTCTCCTAATTTTTCAATATATTTTTATGGTTCCGTAATAGTAATGAGACGCTATTACTAAGCCTACGCAGTTTTTCTGTATGTCTATCTGACCTTCAAAGGTTGCATCTTTAGAACCGTGATTTCAATATGAAAATATACCAACAAAAAATAAAAAAATAATAAAAGAGGGGAACGTGTTTTGATTTTGATCTTTCGTAAAAATGGTAATACAAACAAGCGTAAAACATGTTGTATTTTTAGTACTAATCCTAAAGTAAAAGAAAACAACATGAAAAACCTGCCAAGTGTGAGTCGTACTCACGCTAAGGAGTGCGAACTGAAATTAAAAACTTAAAAACCGACTTCAAAATGAAATTCACTCAAAAGTATGAAATAATATTATTTATACTTAAATACACGACATTTATCAACAATAACGAAATCAAAGGTGAATACCTACGAATTAAATTAGGGGCCTAAATTTATTTTTGAGGTCAGTACCAGCACACAGCTACTTACGTATCAACTGTTTTAGATTCGATGGCATTGCTGACACCAACGGTTGATGGTTGTTCTCGATATCCTTGGAACAGATCCTGAATAGGTAACAATGGGACCTCCTCGAGAGTATGTTCTTTCGAATAAAAAAAGAATTTTGAAAATCGGTTTACAATCGGCGGAGATATCATGTAACAAACATACAAAAAATAAATAAACATACAGTCGAATTGAGAACCTCCTCTTTTTTGAAGTCAGTTGAAAAAAATCAATTTTATGTAGCTTTTGTTGATGTCTTTTGTTTATAATGAATAGGTATCATTATTAAACTTGTGTAGAGTAGTTGTATAATGATACGGAAACTTCGGTGCGTCGTGAGTCCGACTCGCTCTAAGCCGGTTTATTAAGATTGTATGAAACGTTTAAGCTACTCATAATCATGAACCCTCTTTATTCTCGCTTATTTCTGAAACAGCAACATTTCCCTGCCACCATTAGCTTCAATGTAAAATGTCTCAATTTAAAGTTACAACTGTGCCGCCCTTTTGGCCGGGTCGTTATTGCCCCAGTCGGCGTTGTAGGGTTAATTCGATGGAAAGATCCGTGTTTAACCCTACTTTGGATTTGTTATGTTTAATGTTTTCTTCTCTCTAAATGATCTCTGGTTAAATTGACTGTATTTCCGATATTTTGATTAACCTGCTTGTTGCGGACTGAAAAGTTTTTCTGAAATTTATTGAACATAGGTACATTTCTATGCCTAGAAAAATATATCTTCAAAGTTACCAAAAAGGTGTAAATTGACGCGCGTAGCGCTGTTATTCATTCTTCTTTCATCCGATATTCTTTTCATTCCATCTATTTCTTTTTCACGCCATCTGACAAGTTCATTAAAAAAACCAAAAACTCGATCATCAGCTCTTATTACAATATATTTAATAAATTCATACTTTAGTATCTTCTAAAAGAGCCATTACGGGTAAGATTAATTTATGTATTTATACGTTTGTGATTTATATTTAAAATTACAGTGTTCTTACATTTTTCTAATTTGTATGTTATTTTTAGGTCTTTTACTTTACTTTTATTAGTAATAAAATTATCCGAGTACACACGGCATTTTAAAAGAACCCACTCCCTACTTACCTACCTACCTGCCGTGCGACAAAATCTCTTTGACACATCTACATAGCCATTATAGAGATCTTATGTCTACATTTTCTCATTTACGCCTCCTTTTAATTATTTTTAAATTGCAAGTAATTTAAAAAAAATATTTTCAAATATTTACTAAATTTAAACTAAATTTTAAATAGAATGTTCTATAGAACAACAGAGAGTCATTCTTCGTTGGGCTTCGAGCCAGGTCAGACGTCCTTACCAATACCACAGAAGGCAATATCGCAATACTGTGCCAATACCTCGACGTATTATTTTATCTAATAAGAAAAATTGCAATATCTAGATTTACTATATAATTTCGACTTTAAAAAAAAGGCCGGCAGAGCAAATTTTAAAAGTGAAAATATATGAAAAGTTCCTCGATTTAACTAAACGCTAACCCTGAAGTTTCATTGAGAATAATTTCAAAAGATCCGCCTCCGTGGCGTAATGGTTAGTCGCGGGTTCGAGTACCGGCGGGGTCAACTTAGTAAGACTCAGTTTGGTTGGTGGTAGAGCATTTTCATAGCCCGCCTGGCTAGCTACCACCATCTTATCTAAGTTTTGCCGCCAAACATCAATGTTAACATCACTGATGTGTTCCGGCTTGAAGATAAGATAGCCAGATCTCCATTGCGTTGGGGAACCTTGGTATGCCCGTTTCCATCTTCGGCATTATCATGACTTACTATCAGGTGAAATGATGCCAAGGGCTTACCAATTGTGGATTATAAAAAAGATCCCATGAGCTACGTACCACACTATGTATGCATTTTTTATAAATCTTCCGAAAATTACTAAAATTATATACTTCCTAATTAAGGCGAGGTATTGATTAGATAAGTTGTCTCTGTCTTTTTATTTAGGTGTAAAGAGTGAAAAAAATAACCACACTTTTTCAGTGGTTTTTCGTTTCAATCAAAAACTACAATGAAAGTATAAAATATAAAAACATTACTCCTTTGTATTATCATAGCAAATATTGCTGTATATTTTATTAAATCTATACTTTAAAATATTAGTCATAACTAGAGTTGAAAGTAACGGTGTAGACCACAGATAAGAAAAAAATTTGCCGCTCCGATTCTGTGGTGATCTTCCGATTCTTCTGTTCTGTGGTGTAGACCTATCTTTGGGATTTTTTTCTATTGAGCCGAAACTGCTCAATTGTGTTTCTAATAGCTTTTGACTACCCTCTTTTAACTATTGTTCTTTTAAAAGATTATTTTTCAAAACAAAGAAAAATTTTCATTAGATATTTTTTTATTGCTATTATATTTTTAGTAGCTTAAACGTTTCAAATACAAAATTTTGCCTCCTTTTTTTTTTAGTAAAAAGTGGGTTGAAACATCATCAACAATAAGGGTTTAGGCGTAATTGACGTCAAAAATAACGAAAATATGTAATATTACCGCCTTAAGAAAGGGGCTGAAATCCGTACAAAAATGATCCAAGCGTTTTAGAGTTTCTGTCAATGTAAATATTCAACGTAGTCTTTCTTAAAAAAAACTTTAAATATAGATTGATGAGCCAATTTATTGTCTTCATTTTTTTTGTTAATTGTTCATAGATTCCTTATTCAAAAATGATCGGTTGTTTAAGAAGGCAAAAGTCCCATAATTTTTATAGACGTTTTAGAATATACAGGTTGTGACAAAATCGGTGTGGGTCCCGTTAACTGCGGCTTCTACTTATCAAACTGAACAACTTTTGTTCTACGAGTTTGCTTAAATCGCAAACAAAATGTTGAACTCTTTGTACAAAACGATGAGATTGACCAATTTTGCGCATTTTGTATGAATCTTCGATTTTTTTTTTTGCAAATTGACTATGTGTTCCTCGGGGAAAGTTGTTCAGTATGATGATTAGAAGCCCTAGTTAACCGGTCCTACACCAATTTTTTTACACCCTGTATAAAAACCAAGATAAACAAGTGCTGATACCTTACGGTCTGAAAACATAGACAATCAAAACAAAATGCTTCGTTGAAAACCAGCCAGTGTTATTTATTAAGGTACAGCTTCAACTCAGACCATAGACAACGGAGCATAACCCGCGCGCCAAGCCAACACATTTGACTATCTCTTGCTGAATAAATTGTCTGCTGTCCTTCAGTACTAATTAAAGGAAATGGCCCAGAAACAAGATTGCGATATTGTTCTGCCAAATGTCTATCCTTCTCTCTCTCGCTTGGTGAAACTCGGATACTTTTGTCCCTCTTTAGCTAAATGCTCCAGAGATGTCACTCATTATGCTAAATATCCTTTCCCCCTTTGTTCAGGAATGGGAAGATTTCTGATAAGAAGCTTTCTTTCTTTTTTCGCTTCAGACTTGACAGTTGGTATATGGAGGCAGATTAAGATAATTCGGTCGAGGTGTTTTTTATAAGTCGCTTAATTGTCGCAGAATCTGTCGCCATTTTTAAGTTGAAACAGTAGGTAGGAATACACTTACGGTACGGAAGTGTACGGAAGTGTACGGTTCTAAATTTAAAGGTTTTTAAACGTTGTTTTTATTCATTTGGGCGTAAATATTTCTTGGCGTCTATAAAACTGCACCCAGTGCTAGTCGGGTCTTCACGTCCTTCTTCGTTTTATTTACTTGTTGTCCACATTTCTCACGTGCATCAGACGGTTTTCTTCAAAACGCACCACTTTTTAAAACAAAACTCTAGCGGAAAACAATGAAAAACAATACAATAAAACTACGAATGCGTTCACCATAAATACCGCCAAAAAAACCTGCTCTATAGGAGAATTATGTGTGATTCTATCGACACTCCCGCATATTGGAAAAGAAGCAATTTTTAATAAATCGTCAGTGAGCATTCCCCATTACGAACAAAAATACCTTATTTCATTACACCGACCGTTCCATTAGTAAGATACGCCAAATTCTATTAAACTCTTTTTGTGAGAGTAGCGCTTACAGCCGCTTTATGTTTCAAACAAAAATCACGCTTAAATACTGAGAAAATAAAGAATTTGTATCCCTTTTGCGGCAGCCGCGCTTGATCGCTTAGCGATTTTTGAAATACGCGGAGTGCGTTTGAATTTCGAAAGGGTTCTGTTCTTAATTTAAATTTATGTTTTGTTAGATTTGATCGCGCTTAGCATCATGCGCCGTTATAAATGGAACGATAGAGTTTTTTAATGATTTATTTCTGGAAAAGGGTTTTTTAACTGTTCCATTTGATTCGGAACAAATAGGTTTTCTGTTTAAGTGGTTTGGCTGTTTCGCTTAATGACTGTTTTTAACTTTGGGGTAACCATTCATGAATAGTTTTGCCATTTCAGCCAGATTTTACATTGTGACTTGCAGTTAAACGGTTTTTTCTGTCATTTTTGTTATACAATTAATTTGACTTAAGATATATTTTTATTACGGTATTTTTTTCTGTAGTACCGCCTCCATGGCGTAATGGTTAACTCCATCAGCTTCACATCAGGAGGTCGCGGGTTCCATTCCCGGCGGAGTCTAACTTGCCGCCAAGCATCAATGTTTATAGCATTGATGTATTCCGGATTGAAGATAAGATAGCCAGTTCACCATTGCACTCGGGAATCTTGGTAAGCCCGCTTCCATCTTTGGCATCATCGTCACTTACCATCAGGTGAGATGATGTGGGCTTACCAATTGTGGAAGTTTAATAAAAGTACAGAAAACGATACTTTACTTATATACGCGAGGGAAATGGATGTTAACTTTAATTTTAAATCTTGTTTGTTAACTAATTTTGCATAAAGATTAGTAATATAGTCACAACCTTAATTCCATAGATTTAATAAAAAACCTGCATCTTATCCCTCAACAGGCGAAAAATAAAACAATACATAGATGTATCACTTTAATGGTTCCGGAGTCCAAATGGCAAAAAAAACCCTGTCTGCCTGTCCGTAAGTCATAGTCAATTTACTCAAGCATCAACAAACTTACAAGTATAAAGTTTTGTTTGTAGAAGTAACCTTATGATCTGAAATAAGATTTTGTATTTTTTTAGGAGTGAGCGTCGGTGGCGTAACGGCTAGGGCCGCTGCCTTCTGTCTGGGAGTTTTCAAATTTCCAATGTGCTTTAGAATTTTGATTTCATATATACGTTTATCCAACGCTCTTACGGTGAAGGAAAAACAATGTGAGGAAACCTGCACACGCCTGCGAAGAAACTTGAAGGTTGTGTGTGAAGTCGAACAACCCGCACCGGGCCCGCGGTCGACTTAGGCCCGATCTTTTTTTTTTTTTTATGATCAATTGGTAAACTCTTGACAACATCTCACCTGGTGGTAAGTGTCGCCCTTATTCAGGTTAATAGGCTCAAGCCTAAGATAAGAGGTCCGTCCATACTTACGTGTATTTTTTTTATTGCACCCCTCTCTTGGAGTATCGTCTTATAGTGGTTAATCACAAAGTAATCGTCATCCTTACTAATATTATAAATGTGAAAATGTGTTTGTTTGTTTATTTGTTTGTTTGTTACCTTTTCCACTTCAACACCTTGACGAATCATGATAGAATTTGGTATGCAGGTAGCCTGTATCACGGGGAAGGGCATAGGCTACTTTTTATCCCGTGAAAATACTCACCCTCGAAGACAGTCATAAAACGATGTCCACGCGGGCGAAGCCGCGGGCAAAAGCTAGTATGAAATAATAATGGTTTCCTTAGCAAGCACTCTCAATAAAAATGATTTGGGATTTCCTGTAAGGAACAGTAGTAACGATTCCGGAACCCTACCAGTACGCGCGTGCTGACATGCAATAGGGATGACGAATGCTAGTCATCAGATTTACTTTTTATCATCTGTCAAAAACGACTTTTTTTCTAAAAATGTTTGACATACCTAGGCGTGACGTCATAGTTTTGCAGCGTCATTTATGTACTCATTTTGTGATTTTGGTGAATTAAAAATCGAAGACTTGATGGAAAACAAAACGAGTAAGGTTTTCCGAAGTTTCAGTAGGAGGGCAATTTAGTAATCAAGAGTTCATAATTTATTTCTGATGCTGTCGTCATTCCTATTGACCAATTCACTATGGGTACATGGGCAATCGAGCTGTGCTCGGAAAGGGTAAAAATAAAACTTCAAAAATATACAAAAAGACTTGACTGCACATGATCTACGAGGAGGAAGTCCAACGCTTAGATCACTGACCTAGTGTTTATGCAGGGTGTATCAAAATTGGTGTATATCTCGTTAACTGGGTCTTCTACTCATCAAACTGAAAAATTTTTGTTCTACAAGTTTGCTGAAATAATCAAAAAAGTGAACTCTTCATACAAAACAATCAGCTGATCGACCAATTTGTGCATTTTTGTATGAAGCGTCGAATTTTTTTTTTCGAATTGGCTATGGGTTCCTTGGGGAAAGATGTTCAGTATGATAAGAAGAAGTCCCAGTTAACGGGTCCTACACCATTTTTTTTAACAGTCTGTATATTTATGTATGTTAGACAAGTCGCGGGAATAACATGGGGTAGAGTGGCAATAGAAAGGCCAGAATGGAGAAGATGGGAGGAGGCCTTTGCCACCTGGCAAACGGACACACAAAAAGAATACTATATGAATACCAAAGAAAGAAAGTCATGTCCGAATAAAGGATTATAATAATAATTATATATATACTACCCTACCCTACCCTACACTACCCTACCCTACCCTATCCTATCTCTCAAGTTGGATCGAACTGCACATGGTGTGTGAATTTTATTATTGCGCGGAAAAGACTATCAATAAAATATAATAGGTATGCTTTATTGTACAATAAAAAAATATAAAGAACAGTACAGAAACTTGGAAATACGGATTTTCCCACATACGAGACCTAGCTAGACCGATTTTTCGCCCCCAAAAACTCCCATATTGCAGCAATTTTCATCGTATCGTTTTCGAGAACGAGAACACAGATATTTCTCGTTTTAAAGTGACTTTACAAAGTTCAAACACACAGTTGTTCCAGCAATAAGTTCGTATAATCTCGCCATTACGCCGGACCATTGGTCTCCACTTTCCATATTCAGTTTTAGATTTTGATTTCACATGGATTTTTATACGTAAATCAATCCATCATGTATTTGAACAGTGTTTGTACTATGTTCAGGAAATAAGATGTTTCAACATTTTTTTAAAGAAACAACACCTTATGTAATGAATTAATATGTTTCATCATCATCATCATCATATCAGCCAAACATCGTCCACTGCTGGACAAAGGCCTCCCCCAAGGATATCCACGACGACCGGTCCTGCGCTGCCCGCATCCATCGGCTTCCCGCGATCTTCACCAGGTCGTCGGTCCACCGCGTGGGAGGCCTGCCTACGCTACCTCCCACCCCACCGTTACCATGACTGCTACCGGAGCCAGGAATAGCGGGGCCGCCGGGGACTAGGGGCCGTTTTCTGGGTGTGGATTTCATAGGGGGGTTTAATATGTTTACGCGTTTATTACTTGAAATAATGTCAAGGGCTTATCAATTCACACAAATGCACTCAAATATTTTAATAAAAAAATAAATAAATTGTGAATAAAAATGATTCCTCTTCTGACTCTCACGTTATACTAGTGACCGGGTGCTGTCCCCGTGAACTGACCTACACTTGTCAAAGGCATTCATGACATTCAATGATTTAATGTATAATTCTCGTGTCATATTGTTTCATGTTCCAATGGCTTCATTTGTTTTTTGTATATCAAGGATTGGATTTTGACGTTATTAACAAATGATTGTTTATTTCTTGATTTTTTACAAATGAAATTAAGTAATCACTATTTTATGACTATCAGAAAGATATATATATAAGGTCTAACAAAATTAGCTGAAACTATTTTAACTAGTGCTTCTGCCCATGAAACTGAAGAACTTTCCCCATGGAACCCATAGTCAAATAGCAAAAAAAAATTTGGCTCTCCCATACTAACTCGAACAGCTGATCAGCCAACTTAGTACGGGAAGTTCAAATTTTTTTTGAAATTTGACTATGGGTTTCATGGGGAAAGTTGTTCAGTTTCATGGGTAGAAGCACCAGTTAAAATAGTTTCAGCTAATTTTGTTAGACCTTAATATATATAAATCTCGTGTCACAATGTTTGTCCTCAATGGACTCCTAAACCACTTAACCGATTATAATAAAATTCGCACACAATGTGCACTTCGATCCAACTTGAGAGATAGGATAGGGTAGGGTAGGGTAGTGTAGGGTAGGGTAGTGTAGGGTAGGGTAGGGTAGTGTAGTGTAGGGTAGTGTAGAGTAGTGTAGGGTAGGGTAGTGTAGTGTAGTGTATGTAGGGTAAGTTAGTGTAGGGTAGGGTAGTGTAGTGTAGTGTAGGGTAGGGCAGGGCAGTGTAATGTAATGTAAGGCGGTACGAAGTTCGCCGGGACAGCTAGTATATATGTATATATATTATATGTCGAAGGGTTAGGTGGTTAGGTTAGGTTATGGCCTTGTGGTTCACGTCCTTAACTATTTCGGTATTGGGCGTCGAAATAACAATGCAGCTATATCACAGAGGTCCTTCTTCAATAGTCTTGATCATTTGGTAATCTAAATTGTACAGGATGCCTTGGATAACAATGGATGCAAACGCGGTGATCACAGCGATGGCGTGACACGTCCGTTTTGCTCACAGATCACCACTACTTGTGTTCTGCTCGACGCTCCGTCAAAAAGTGTCTGCCAGCCTAGCGAAACTCTATAGAGAAAATTGTTTATATGAAACTGTTACGAATCAAAGAGAATATAACAACGAACTATGTTTGTCTCTTTCTACCTTGTGCAAATGTCTCTTTCTTGATCTGACAATTTCGGATTCGCTCACTGACAAATGCCATTTAGTCAGGCACCAAACAGTATCTATCGTTTTATTGCGTCGTTACGAAGATTTCTGTGTGTTTTGGTTTTTTCCATAAATACAGGCTTAAATAGTGGATACGCGCTGTGTGACATCGTTAGAGTAATTAAATAGTTGTCTGGGGTGTAATAACAGCAATAATGAATTATAAAACTTGTGAAATCTGTGGATTGAAAGCCGGCCGGACTAACAATACAAAACGTACGTTTATGGCGAAATTTCCCTTAGTTAGATGATAAAAAGGTATTATTAATTCATTATTTTTATTCTTTAACTTGTCCTTAACCTTCTTATAAGAGATTTAATCCAAGTTTTACGAAAATTTTTGTTACCAAACCAAATGCAATAGGTATAGTGTGGACGAACTTTTATCGATAAGTAAATATCGATATTTTGATTTTTATATTCAGGTTATTTTTAATTAATTTGGGGCATTAAAGTTTTCGAGTGGCGACGTAGATGTAGAGTAGGCAACGACCTGGTTAAGGTCGGGGGAAGCCGCTAGATACGGGCAGCGTAGGACCGGTCATCGTGGAAATCCTTGGAGGAGGCCATTGTCCAGCATTGGACATCTTTCGACTGCTATGATGATTATTATTACGTGTATTAATTGCAGTGAATTTTTATTTCAGAATGATCCCTGCATTAATATATTAAACTTTAAAATTTCGATGTTGGAAAATAACTTCAAAAACAATGTCATAACGAAGTAGGTAAGTAATCACTAATCACACCGGTTATTATGTTCTAAGATAATATTTTGTTCTATTTTGTTTTTACTTTTTACAGCTTGGAAGCCACTCTATAAAAATAATCATCGACATTGGTTCACAATTGAGGAAATCTGAATAACCTGGCTGCAACTTCAACTTATCATGATATCACCGCTGCATTGTAGTTAGAATCAAACACTGATTAAAACAAGCTCAAGCATATATTGTTTGCTGCAAGTTCTTCAAGAGTGTGATTGTGTTCTGGTTATGTTATCTGCAACATCAGGTCTAAAATGCTGTTGTGTGGTAATTAAGTCTACATACGTGTACAAAATTTCAAAACAATCCGACGAAAAGAAGTAGAATATATTGGGTGCAAAAAATTGTGTAGGACCCGTTAACTGGGCGTTCTAATCATCATACTAAACAACTTTACCCCAAGGAACACCTAGTCAATTCTCAAAATAAATATAATTCACCCTCCATACAAAAATACACAAAATTGGTCGATCCGTTAATCGATTTGTGTGAAGTTAATTTTTTTTAGATTTCAGCATTGCCATAAAAGAAATATGTTCAGAATGACGAGTAGAAACCTCAATTAAGGGGACCTACACCAATTTCGTTACATCCTGTATATCCATGGTTGAGATCCTTGAACCAACTAGGAAAAGAGCTGATAATCTTTGAACGACTGAAACAATTTTCTAGTTGAACCCAGTCTTTTAGAGTAAAAAAAACACATTAAAGTCGGTTCATCCGTTTGGGAACTAATGCCACTGACACATACAAATAAATATACAGACAGACACACAGCAAAAAATTCAAACTATTGACTACCCTCTTTTATGTCGGAGGTTAAAAATTTAATTGTGAACTTATATGAAGTAGGTTTAAAAGAAACGAAATATATGTTAAATAGATTTTGAAACGCCAGAAGTAGGTAATAATGAAACTCGTAGATGTAGTTCGATGTTTATTCGGGCAGGTCGAAACTTGAAAACAGCTCATCAAGAAAATGCAGGTTGGTAATGACTTGCTCCTCTTTTTATAACTCAACGGCCGGCGACGGCCGCGCCATCTACCTCGTACTAAATCGATTGACAATTTACAGATACAAACTACAACAATAAAGTGGAGTTACAAGATTACATTGCTAGATGGCACTAATAGTACAAATCAACCTATGACAAACCAAATGTCTATCGATTATTATTTGTAACTATTTATTTATAATTTAGAAATGCTTTATTTAATTAATTCATACATAAATAACTATCTCATCGCTCATGTGCGGTCGTTGGTGGCGCTAGTGCTCGTGGAGGCTGCTAACAATTTGTAATTATCTGCAGTAAATAAAACGTTTAAATTTTACCGAGTTTTTTATTTATGAAAATTAATTACAAAATTATTTTGCATCATATTATTCTTTTTATCGAACTTGACACCCTTCTCTGTCATCGACATCCCATCTCTATCCTAGTCTTTATCAGTTTCTCATGTTGGCAGCAGCGTCGTAAGACCAAACTGAATATAAGTAGGGCTGCCATTTTTCATTTTATTCTATTGGTATTAGTATTCGTACGCGTTCAATACAAAGCTATAATTCCTTTCTATGTATGGGAGTCCCGACTCTTAAAAACGTAGTTTATTATATTCTCTTTGGTGTCTGCCTCGAGACTGACGTCCAGCTAATATGGATATGGCTTCTCCACAGATCTAATAAATTCTCAACTTAGTGTGGCAGCACACACAGCCTTTATTTAATACGTCATCTTTGCTACCACAAACGATCGTCTCACGAGTACAAGCGATCGTCACGCCACCACCGGTTTCACCCAGGTACTAATACCTGACGTTTGATCCAAACAAAGTGTAACTATGTAAACTTATCTCGAGCTGGTATTGGTCGCGTTTTCAATGACGCTCCGACACGGCCATCTTGACGCATCACACGTCCCCGTGTGGGTAACCTGAAAGAAAAACAAGACCACCAGAGTATTTGTTTTCTTAACTGGCCAACCTGACATAAAATTCAAAAAGCATCAAGAGATTTTTATCACAGTTTACAGAAAAAAAATCACTAAGCTTTCAAAATAAATAGGCACTTTTAGTAAAACAGTCAAGTCAATGTCAATTGTTAACAATTTATCTCGTTTAATTACTTGAATTTTATCACAATGCTTCGCAATGTATAACGTTTCGCAATGTATCTCAATGTATCGCAATGTATCGCAATGTATCCCAATGTACGCAATGTTTCGCAACAAATTAACTGCAGTTCGGTAACCCCCATTCGGTTGATAACCACAACAGTCACCCATCTTGGCAACTCTGGGCCACCTCCATCCGGTGCCCAACCAAACTACAGTCACTCTACCTGGCGACTCTCAGACACCTCCATCCGGTGCCCGCCCAACTCACAGTCGCTCTACCTGGCGACTCTCAGACACCCTACGGTGCCCGCCCAACTCAGTCACCCTACCTGGCGACTCTCAGACAACCTCTCAGGTGTCCGCCCAAAAACACAGTCACCCTACCTGGCGACTCTTGGACCACCTCCCTCCGGTGTCCAACCACACTATCGCTTCCATGCGGCGATCTCAAACATCACCTCTTTCTGGTGATTGCCAACATCACCTCCCCGGTGATACGCCTGCGAGCCAAACGCACGCCACACACAGTTGTGGCCGCACAGCAACGAGAAAATCAACTCGGTGTTTTACGCCTACGTCTACGAATGGCCGAGACTATTGGCGTTCTGTTGCGAAACATTATGTACGTCTAAGGTTCAAAATACAAACTAGTGAACGTTAAAATCACGGTCAAGTACAAAAGTCCTTAATCTGGTTAAATTAAGGTTCAGTCTTTTTTTCAATCATCAATTCTGTCCAAGTCAATAATACTGTTACTATCGGGCATTTAACGTAGTCTGTCGTAAGCGTATTTGTAGGTCCTGTTAGAACTTAACGCTTTAAGGACATAACGGTCTCCTTCCAGCACCTCAATAACTCTGACGGTATTTGATATCTAAAGTGGTCGGTACAGCTTCTCCATTTGTAACAATACGAAGTTAGGTAACTTGTGAAACTAAGCTTTTGTCTAGAAATCAGCCAGTGGCGCCGCCTCAGAGCAATACACCACCCATCTGTTCCCAAGGGTTTCACAAGAAGTGACTAAGGGACTAAAAAAATGAGGATGAGCAGCAGCGCCCTTCACGCTTATACTGTACAGCCTAGCAGCCCGCCAAGCGTAGCGTTTTTTTTTACAATTGGTAAAACTGCTACATTATGGGGAAGGCCAATGTCTATTATCACATCAGCAGCAAGCTGATTAAAAACTCCTGTCATAGGATGCGTTACTCTCCGTATTATTACTAGTCTGTTGTCGTGATTCACTTAGATAAAATTACAGCCTGTGTGTGTAATCGACAAACATGACATTTAGAGGTTAAGCTACTTTACTCGTACCTAGAAGCAACTCCAGGAGGCTGTACTTCGTAACTTGGTTAACCCAACAGTTCGGTTGTTGCCAAATAATCATCATGTAGGGACTTGTAAGATGAAATCTCATTACTATACTCTAAGGAAGTAAGCATATTATAAAGGACACTTAACTATGAACCCCAACGTTTGAACGTACTAAGATTCACCTAACCGTTGCCACGCAAGTTCTTAGGTTAATTATTTATGAACGTGAGTTGAAACACAAGGGGGCATTACGTAGATCGAATGAAACGTGGATGTATTCGAACAGACCCTCCGGATTTACAAAATCAGTCATTTCGATTTAATAGGAATAGAATGCACCTGATGTAACCACTAGCTATGCCTGACGTGGTGAAATAGTGACCACATATGAAGTCATCGATGTGCTAATCTATCAGAGGAAACAATTTCCGTTCAGGCATGTTGTCATTTTTTTTTTTTTTTACGGTTATCAACACTTGCGTTCTATGCTAACCTTTTTCTTTACCAGCATGATAAGGCCGTCAAAAAGGGAAAGCTTCGGGGCTTACGACATTCGCAGCCTCCAGCCCATGAATCCTGTATCATCATCACATCAGCCGTAAGACGTCCACCACTGCACTCCGCATACTACCCTGTTATTATTCTCTTTTTTTACAATTGGTAAACAAACTATTTTATTGGGGTCCCCGAAACTCATATACCTACATAGGGTCTATACGATAGCGGGGCATTAAGGATGCCCTCGACAAATTCATCACGAAAGCTACTAAAAATAGGCAACAACTTTGGCCTATGCTCAATGACAATATCAGTCCCAATACTACGAAATCTAATAAGGCTTTTTCACTCCATGTAAAGATGTCAGTCTCAATATTATGAAAGCTTAAAGGGGTTTCAATACTTTCAATTCTGGTTTAAGTTTGTTTAACCGAAACTCTAGTTAGCTAAATGAATCGTCATATTTACAATGAGTCCTCGTTCAAAATCTTCCGTTCAATCACGACGTTGTGTCACAAGTAAAAATCCGAAAGCATGTGAAAGAGCATTCCACTAGGCATCATTTTAGCTGCTAATGCAATCACTACTAGAAGGGTAAGGGACTAACTACTCTATTCGCATCCTTACCGACAGTAAAGCTGTTTTGTTATTGACAGACTCGTTTAAGAATACCGTCAATCATAGATTTAAAATATCTGAATCGATCATAATATCGTTCGTACTCGTCTGGCATAACAAGATATGACCATTCTGAACAATGCCCGTCAATATTACCCTCACTCGATATTTGTTCTGTACAGTAAACTTAAGAGTTGCCTACAAAAGTCAATAGTGCGTTAGTATTGAACACACTCCCGAAAGTCTATACACGAAACTTTCTTTAACGAGTGAACACTCAGTACCACCACAGATTAGGTAATAGTACTAGTACCACGTACGTACTACTTCCACTATCAAAACAAAAGGGGTACGACTCACCGGATTTTCGTAGCTCCGCGTACATCACGCACTTCGCTGAAGCTGCACGCGCCGCTTGCGTGGATCTCCGCTGCTGCCAGCACAGCCCACGCTGTCACCTCATTCCAATGGTCGTTCCGTAAGGGAGATATCGACAGTTGAGCGCCGTGCACGTGGATTAGCTTCCGGTATATTCCGGTTGAATGCTGGCAATATGATTGCAGCAGATGTAGTCGATGGTGCTTGCATAACCTCAATCAATCGCAGCATGTTCTGGTTCTGTAGCACGAAGAATTGTTGCCAGTGGTTTTTATTTCGCTGCTCCATCATCAATTTTCACATTTTCCCGTCGTTGTCCACTTGTTGCGAGCGCAGGGAACTATCCCACTTCTGATGTCAAGGGTGAGGGTGATGGTTAGGTTATGGATGGCCTCGTGGTTCACTCCTTAACTATTTCGGTTGTAGGTGTCGAAATAACAATGCAGCTATATCACAGAGGTCCTTCTTCAATAGTCTTGATCATTTGGTAATCGAAATTGTACAGGATGCCTTGGATAACAATGGATGCAAACGCGGTGATCACAGCGATGGCGTGACACGTCCGTTTTGCTCACAGATCACCACTACTTGTGTTCTGCTCGACGCTCCGTCGCCTCGAGACTGACGTCCAGCTAATATGGATATGGCTTCTCCACAGATCTAATAAATTCTCAACTCAGTGTGGCAGCACACACAGCCTTTCGTTAATACGTCATCTTTGCTACGACAAACGATCGTCTCACGAGTACAAGCGATCGTCACGCCACCACCGGTTTCACCCACGTACTAATACCTGACGTTTGATCCAAACAAAGTGTAACTATGTAAACTTATCTCGAGCTGCAGGCGTAGCATGAGGTCATAGACATATGTCGCGCGCGACGAGAGAAAATTATCTCTTTCTACGGACTTTTGTCGCGTATGCGAGCATGCCGTTACTGGTAGAGAGTGTGTCTAGAGTAAAAAGTCGCGGCGACATAGCAGTTTGATAGGCGACAAATCTTTTTATGATTTTGTTTTGTTGTTCGCAAATTGCTTGGTTTGTATTTCCACTTTGGAGGTAAGGGGACTGTCTGGCTCCGTTGGTTTTCATGCAAGTTTCTGAGATTTAAGCAAAGGAAAAAGTAGGTATCTACCTAATTTGTTATTTGATGATAAAACAATAATAAAACACAAAAAATGTATAAACTGTCGCTAGAAGTTTGTCGATACCTCAAGGGGGTGCCGACATATAATGTCTTCAATCAAACGTCAAAATAAGCCTATTCCGGTGCCTTCATGCTCGGCACGAGATAAAAATCTCTACACACTCTGTACAAATGACAGATGAGAGCGAGACCAGTCTTATCTCGCGAGGGCCATGCTCAGTTTCGAGATACAACCGTTTTGTCGCGCTTCGAAGTCTACATTTGACATTAGTGGGTAGACAAAATGGAACTCATGCTACGCCTGCTGGTATTGGTCGCGTTTTCAATGACGCTCCGACATATATATATTATATAATAATATTATAAATGTGAAAGCGTGGATGTTTGTTACGCTTTCACGCAAAAACTACTGAACGGATTTGGCTGAAATTTGGTAGGTCGACAGATTAGGACCTGGATTAAGACATAGGCTACTTTTTACCACGCTCGCGAGCCGCTTGCGGCTCGCGCACTGCGCACCCTCGAAAAGTCATAGAAACGTGGTCCACGCGGGTGAAGCCGCGGGAAACAGCGAGTATTGAATAAATATCTCGAATCTAGAATTTAGAAAAATTACCAGAAAAATATAAAATACGTGTAAGTAAAACTTAAATTAGATAAAACTTAACGCGATTAGGTAATTTAATATTTTGACACGAGCACCTAAAAAAAATAAAATCAATATAAAATTTGGTTTACTTACATAAAGTTGGTTTTGATCATAATAAGCACTTTAAATCTTCTCCTTATCGTGTGGCACGTATAGTAACCGTGCTATCCAAGGGACAGACGGTGGTCGCCTGGTGTTGCACTTGGCATCACCCGCGGTCACGTGTATGGCATTTTAACCGCATCCGTGGCGTAATGGTTAGTCCATTTGCTTCATACCAGGAGGTCGCGGGTTCGATTTCCGGTGGGGTCAACTTGTAAGACTCGGTTTGGTTGGTGGTAGGGCATTTTCTAAGTCCGCCTGGCTAGCTAACACCACCTTATCTAAGTCTTGCCGCCAAACATCAGTGTAACAATATTGATGTATTCCGGCTTGAAGATAAGATAGCCACATCTCCATAGCGTTGAGGAATCTTGGTAACCCCGCTTCCATCTTCGGTATCATCGTCACTTACCATCAGGTGAGATGAAGCCAAGGGCTTATCAATTATGAATTTTTAAAAAAGCCATTTAGATTGTAATCTAAATGGCTTTTTTAAAAATTCATAATTGATAAGCCCTTGGCTTCATCTCACCTGTGTACCTACGGACGTGTGTAACGCGACCTTCATACACATTTGGAATCAGATGTGAAGGCTTTTTACGATGTTTTCCTTCACCGTTAAAGCACTCGGTATGTACCTGTATTTACGTAAGTTAAGCAAAACTCATTGGTACATTGGCCGTCCGGATTTGAATCCGAGACCTCTGGTTAGGAGGAGCGAGTCATTACCGGTTGAGCCACCGACGCTTTTTTTAAACTTGCACACGCTTCCGAAGAAACTCCAAGGTTGCGTGTGAAGTCGACCATCCCACATTATTCCCGCGTGGTCAACTAAGGCCCGATCGCCTTAATTCAGAATGGACTAAAGCTTCTCGGTGGGGACGTATTTGAGCTGATATGATGATGATGTATTTTGGAAGAACCGTCTTCAACCACAACCGTGGCGTAATGGGTAATCCATTTGCTTCACACCAACAGGTAGTGGATCTATTCCCGGCAGATTCTAACTTTGTAAGACTCGTTTTGGTCGGTTATGGCTTTTTATAAGCCGGCCTGGCCAACTAGTACAATCTGAAGCATCTTAATAAAATCCTGCCGCCAACGTACTATGTAATATGTTATAATTACTAATCGATATAGTTCCCGAAGCGTCGGTGGCTCAACCGGTAACGACTCGGTCCATCTAACCAGAGGTACCGGGTTCAAATCTGGACGGCCAATGTACCAATGAGTTTTTCAAAAACTTACGTACATATACTTACCGATTGCTTTAACGGTGAAGGAAAACATCGTGAGGAAACCTGCACACGCCTGCGAAGAAACTCGAAGGTTGTGTGTGAAGTCGACCAACCCGCACTGGGCCCGCGTGGTCGACTAAGGCCTAATCGCCCTGATTCAGGGTAGGCTCGAGCCCTTCGGTGGGGACGTATATGAGCTTTAATGATGATGATGATAGTTCCCGAAGGATCTGGAGAAAAATCATTTCGACGGCTCGCACATCACTCACCCTCAAATACAGTCATATTATAAGACTTTAGGAATTCATTAATAAAAACATTAAAACCCGACTGCGTAAAACTTAACCCCTCTTATTGGCCAGTCGGCTAAAAACGTATCCTATGTCACTCACGGGATCAAGACGAGTCTAACGATACCTCATACGCTTAAATCCTTTAAGCCATTCAGGCTGTAGCAGGGAACATAGAAATTTTCACACTTTTGGTAAGCCCTTGGCATCATATCACCTGAATATGGTAAGTGACGATGATGCCGAAGATGGAAGCAGGCTTACCAAGATTCCCCAACGCAATTTAGAAGTTTAATATAATAATAATGAAATCTAGTTTAATATAATAATACGTACAGTACTTATTGAAAAAAGGACTTATCAATTGTGAATAATAATAAGGCAGATGACTTTAAATAGTTTGATAGTCTAAAAAAACTTAAAAAAACAACAGGTGTTAACCACAAAATGACACATCACGACACACAAGATGAATCGCCCGTGCATTATTACTTGAATAAACATGAATGAGGAGGGACGGCCGATTTGCGGACCCTCTTGTAGGGTGATGTTTAGAGTATGGACTGTGTGTTTGATGCCGTTGTGAGCACTAAAAAGTCATGAGAAAAGAAAAGATCAACATTTATACAGATCTAATGGTATTTTAAAAGAAGAATAAAAGTAAAAGAAAGATAATATCAAAGTTTTTTACTTGTAGAATTTAAACCAGTACCGATTTTTTTAAAAGATCGTGATTATGAAATTCTATTTGAGCTCAAAACGAATAATAATAAATCTTTTTTTGTGGGTCACTATAAAAAGTCCAAGACAATTACGTCACCACAAAGATCCGAACCTGAACCTCTGTCGACATAAGCTGGGCGTGCTACCGCTGGGCTACTGCTGCTATGTGAGCGTGCTACCGCTGGGCTACTACTGCTATGTGAGCGTGCTAACGCTGGGCTACTCATGCTATGTGAGCGTGTTACCGCTGGGCTACTACTATTATGTGAGCGTACTACCGCTGCACGCTGGGTTACCGCTTTTATGTGAGCATGCTACCGCTGGGCTACTGCTACTATGTGAGCTTGATACCGCTGAGCTATTGCTATTATAGTCTATTACTAGCAAAAGTGGCGTGACAGTCGAAATCTTGCACTTTTTAGACGACTGCCCACCAAACAGGAGTGTATTGTTTTCAGGTCTAATTTTCCATGATATCTCTTAAAAATCGCTTGATAGATTTTAAAATGCGAGGTTTCGTTAGATTTATCTTGATCTCGTCAGTAACTTAGGATACATTTTACCAGACTTTCGAAAAAAGAGGGGTAATATAAATTATGTCATTTCTCACCTTATGCTCAACCATCTTTGTGCAAAAAATACCCAACAATCCAGTGTTTCGTTGTGATGTGGAAGAAATTAATCAAAAAAGAGTATTTTTAAGTTCCCTCAGGTACTGCATCGGACTATGTTATTTTCACGGGATAAAAAGTAGCCTATGTCCTTCCTAGTGAAACAGGCTACCTGCATGCCAAATTTCATTTTCACATTTTTAATATTAGTAAGGATTTCTTGTTTGTAGTTTGTACAAAACATAAACGCGAATAGATCACTACAAAACAATCGGCAGGCTTTTTGTGAAGACCCTACGGTAGGGCTGGTATAATGTGAGGTAGCAGGATAATTTAACGCGAGCTATTGTTTCTGACGTCTTGCGTGAATGGGCCTGTGGGCGTTTCATTATTGCTATATTCGAGCCAAATTTGGTGTACATGCACAGCTCTGATTTCAGGACTTGCTGAGGAAGTGAAAGAGGTATTAAAAAAAAAACCGGCTAAGTGCGAGTCAAACTAGCACTCCAAAGGTTCCGTACCACCACGCCTCTCCTCACAACTACATAGTAATAATGACAATGATACCTCTTCTTATTACAAACAAAAGACATCAAAGCGAGCTACAAAAATATTATGCTTCCTTTGTCATTCAGTTCGAACTCTTTAGCTCGAGTTCGACTCACACTTGGCCGATTTTTGGTATTTTTTATTTTACTACAGTGCAGTGTTTGTACTATAATCACACCAAGTTTTATGTTTGTATGTAGTACTGTTTTTACAATCAAAAATACTTATAAAGAAATAAAAAAACACGTTGTTTGCATGGAGACCCCACTTATTTTTTCACTTTTTCCAATTTTTAGTTTCTGTTGTTATAGCGGCAACAGAAATACATATTCTGTGGAAATTTCAACTGTCTAGCTATCACGGTTCATGAAATACAGCCTGGTGACAGACGGACAGACAGCGGAGGCTTAGTAATAGGGTCCCTCACTACAGATTCGTAACAGACATTGACACTTCCTTATAAAACGAAAATACCTACGCATTTATTCACCTACTCCTTCCCATACACGGAAACATGGGTATTAAGGCGCTCGACTTAGCGATTATAACTGCGAACACGGGGGTCGCGCGAATTGCGGCGGCGGCGGCGATAGTACGGCGTTCTAGCGATGACGAGCGGAACGCGGCCTGTAGGCCTGTAGGCCGCGCCAATTTGTAGGTACTTATCTCGCCTCTCGACCGAGTGACGGAGGCCTGCCCTCACGTTGATCACCCGTTGGGTGTACAGAACCTTAAAAAGTTTGAAGATTAATAAATTTAAAGGAATCTAATTTGACGTAGAAACAGAAAAACCGAAAGAAACCTAGAAGGTAATATGAAACGTAATATTTTGACACTGCATATGCAATCAATTAATTGTTTCCCGTTTCTCTATGTTAATATTTTATCAAAATGTAAAGACAAGGCTCTGATATATTAATAAAGTTTTTGTTTTCAATTGACGATTACTATATTAGGGAAATAAAAATGCTTTCAACAAATTGAAGATGATAATTATGAGACTTAAAGTGCCTAAATAATGGCTAGGTGTGCGAGGCGTGTGAAGACTTTTAAGCAATTCATAAAATTGTGTCAATGAACACCAATGAGTTGCTTTTTAGTGTTGCGTACGTCAAAAGGTAAAAACGGAACATCTAATAGGGTCACTCCTGTGTCTTTCTGTCAGTAAGTCTGTCACAAACAATTTTGCTCGGAAACTACTGAACCGATCGAGTTGAAATTTAGTACACATATGTAAGTCGGTGACCCAAAGACGGACGTTTAACGTAATTCAATGAAGTTAAAACACGGGGGCCACTTTTTGGGGGTAAATTATAAAGTTAAAAAAATATCAAAATATTTTGTGTGACATATCAAATTAAAGGGCTTGTCGTGAGAATCTGAAATATGTTTTTAAAAGTTTTATAATAAATAATTTTAAAGTTCTTTAAGAAAATAGGCAAAACATAATCATTTCCCCATTCCCTTCCCTTATCTCCGAAACTACTGGGCCTAAACTCTTGAAAAAATCACAATATATGAGTTTTAATGCTTATATTACAATAAAGTCTATAAAAAAATCTAAAATCCTTCCGTTGCCATAGAAAAATGAAATTTCTAAAGTGCAGAATCAGTAGATCCCCTTTATCTAGAGCAAAGTATGTACTGAGAGGTCTTGTTCTGTTGGTAGTTAAATTTTTAGTACGGAACTCTATTTGTGTGACCCCGAGTCGCACTTGGCCGGTTTTTTGTGGTCTTTCTTATTATCTCCAGAAAGACATTATAAGACATTTAGTCGGCATTGCTTTACGGCATATTCCTCCCTCGTCACAGATTGCTGTTGAGAGAGTGAGACAAATATAGCGTCATTGTCATACAATTTATTTTTCTGAGCTTAGTCTTAGAATCTGTTGCTTGACTCCACTTCTCCGTCAAGTCATGAAAAGACATTGATTCTAGAGAATGCTGTCTTTGAATGAATATGAATCTTCTTCTTCAGTTCTATATCTTACAAAAGATTTCATGATATAGAACCTCATTTACTAGTGGCTCTGTGAGTTGTAGACCTCGCGAATTTATTGTAATGGCTGAAGTATTTTGAATATTTGAAAACTGAATAAATAAAAAAAAACATATAATTATGGAACCTGCTCACAAAATTTCACGAGAATCGGTTGAGAAATGCGACCTGTAGAGGGGAATAGCCGGACATCCGTTCGACACCCTGATATACGAAAGCATTTTTGCTCAAACTGAAACGGAAACGCTTTTAGCTCGCTCGGTCAATAAACACAGTCCCAGTGAACACTGAACAGAGAGTCACAAATACCATTCTATTCAAAATGTTAGCAACCCTATTCACCATCCACTGTGACAATGGCCCAACTCACTAGTTATCTATTTAAACCTGGATTAGCACTCGATAAACCGTGATTAATGGCCGTGCGGACGGACTGGTGTAGCGTTAGCAACACATTTGCAGGCCGAACAAGTTCTGAAGAAAGAGATTCGGCCAGTGCAAGACACGTCTTTGTGTGGAAATTCCTGGCCTATGTTCAGCCAAAGTATATTAGTACTAACATACAGTATGGACACTCCCTTCCGCTCTCTAGATTGCTACCTCACCCCCTCGTCACCCATATTGATACAGATAGGTTACAGTTTGGTTGTCGAACGTATTGGATTTCGATGTCATTTCTGGCCCGTTGTGTGAAGTATCCAGGGTGTGTTTCAGCATTGGACGTCTTTCGACAGATGGGATGATGATGAAGAATTTGTAAATGTTTACTTCTGACGCATCTACGTGTAAGTATCTGTATATATGTCACAGGTTTATGATTAACAGTCTCCTTGGCGTGGTTAGTTTATTCGGTTCACACCAGGAGGTCGCGGGTTCGATTATCGGCGGGTCAACTTGGTAAGACTCGGTTTGGTTGGTGGTTGGTTACCACCATCTTATCTTAGTCTTGCCGCTGAACATCAGTCTTAACATCATCGATATATTCCGGCTTGAAGATAAGATAGCCTGATCTATTGCGTTGAGGAATCTTGGTAAGCCCCCTTCCATCTTCGGCATCATCGTCACTTACCATCAGGTGAGATTATGCCAAAGGCGTATCAACTGTAGATTTAAAAAAATGATTTTTAATCAAGCACCGGAAGAAAAAAAAAATAGCTAGGTACTTAAACGCAAAATGTTCGTTTCAAAGTCATTCTTCTTGCTTTGCGTTTCATGATTAAATTATTTTTGGTTCCGCTCTTTGAAATGAAATTATCTTTTTGACAAGGAAAATAAAATAAATGATGACCGTGGAAAAGACTTGTGTTTTGTATGTTTAATTTTAAATTCAGTGTTTTAATTATTTTTTCAACATACATAGCCCTCAATATTTAACTGAGGTAAGTAATTTGTGTTTAGAAACCGCTATGCGTTTTTATTTGGTGCTGGTGCGAGCTAGATATTTACTTATGTCCGTAGGGTTTTCCACGTTACCCTCGAAGTTGAGGTTCCTATGGTGCCCATTGCTCCGGAACAAAACCAGCCCTGGGACACAACTGTGCCATCCGCCAGTGTTTGTTTTGCTGCACTGCATATCCTGCTGCCTGCGCAAAGGGAAGTCAAATCTTAATTATTAATTTGAAATCCTGAGAATTCCTCACTATATGCCACCAAGCGCAGCTGCTGTCCTGCGAAACACCGAATTCTGTTAACTTAAACATTTTAGCTATTAATTTTAAATTATTAGAGTATTTATGTACCCCCAAGGTTATAATTATAACCTTGGGGTAATTCCGATCATAAGTTAAGGTAATTCTATTTACTTTTGGTACTTGGTTGGTCATATAAATACTGGGGGGCGACGATCGTTTGCCTGTCCGGCTTTCAATAAAAATTTGACGATTAAATTTTTACCTATCAATTATTTTTTATTATTATTAAAAGTAATCTATATTACTCCAAAAAATATTTTCTTTCCGAGATTCATATTTAGGCCATTGATCTAAATTCTACGTGTTATGTAGCGTATCCATAGCAGGCTTATTATATTATTTAACCTATTTTTATTAAATTTCGCTGCACTACTTAATGTTATCATTAACATGAGAAAATATAATAAAAGTCCTACAATGGTTTAGTTCTTTGATAAATTCAATGTCAAAAAACTAGACTGGTTTAATTCACTACCTGTGCAGCTACCAGTCTTATTAAGTACGGTCGAGGAATTTAATTGTTTAGCAAATTCACTGAACTTCAATTTTGCCTGATTATAACATACCAACATGTCCTTTTTTCTTATCGTGTGACACAATTAACCGTGCTATCCAAGGGATAGATGACGGATGTCTGGTGTTACGAATAGAATCACCGGCGGTCACGTGTAGGGCATTTAGATTAACACCTACGGACTTTTGCAACGCGACCTTCATACACATCTGGAATCAGATGTGCAGGTTTCCTCACGTTTCCTTATGCCTACATGTTTACCTACCTACATTTCCGAGATCGTACGACTGATCACGAATGAAACTCTAACTAATTTCTTAACCCGGCAAAATTAAAGAGACTTGAATCTGCAAAACATTTAAATTACGCTACAGTAGCAGAAGTACGCGGGCAGCATCTAGTCAATTATAATAATTGACAAAGCTTATAAGCACGTTAAAACAACCGATTTCAATCACAACTACTACAATTTTTCTAAAGTTTTGAAGGTACAATATAATCAAATAAAATAACATATACGTATAAGAAAAAAACGGCCAAGTGCGAGTCAAACTAGCACTCCGAGGGTTCCGTACCTCCACACCTCTCCCCACAACTAGATAGTAATAATGACAATGATACCTATTCACATTACAAACAAAAGACTAGAATGCGAGCTACAAAATATGCTTTTTTGTCATTCAGTTGGGACTTCTTAGTGCGAGTTCGACTCACACTTGGCCGATTTTTTGTATTTGTTGTTTTACCTTAGTATTAGTACTGTAATCACACCAAGTTTCATGTTTGTGTGGTATACTGTTTTTAAGATAGAGCTAAATCAAAAATACTTCTAAAGACTTATAAAAAACATGTTTTTTTTTTGTATGGAGACCGTTATTACATATTTCACTTTATCTAATTTTTAGTATTTGTTATAGCGGCAACAGAAATACATATTCAGTAAAAATTTCAACTGTCTGCGGTTTTTGAAATACAGCCCGCTGACAGACAGACTGACGGAGAGACATCGGAGACTTAGTAATAGGGTCCCGTTGGTCACCCGTCGCGTCGGGTGAACGAAACCCTAAAAACCATACATCAGCCTAATTGAGAACCTCGTCCTTATTTGAAGTCAGTTAAAAACTGTAGGTTTATTAATTTGGACGTAAGACTTATTGCTAACAAAAAGCAAAGCATAAATCGATAAAACCATTTTGTAGAATTTCGCCAGCAGGTTCGGCCAAGGAGTGGAATTCCCTGCCGGCGTCTGTATTCCCCGATTCGTATAATTTAGGTATCTTCAATCGAGAGTGATAAGGCACTATTTGAGCTTGCGCGTTACATTCTCGGCTGCATCGGTACTTACCATCAGGTGAAGTGCAGACAAACGCACTAAAATTTTCAATAAAAAAAAATTCGACGAAAAATATTCTGACTTTTCCTTGCGACTTATGAAATATAGTTTTATAATCAAAAATTAATTGGTATAAAATGTTAAAGTTGCCATATTTTAATTAAAGTCAGTAATCAACAAAACTTCTGTCCATTCATTTATTAATTAACTCTTGAATTCCTAACTGTTTTGCTGACCTTACCACCCTCCACCACGTATTCTGCGCGATGCGCGGAAGGTTGCGGAGTGCTCCGAACAGATAGTGGTACGGTCCGCAAAAGTGCGGATTAACGTGACGCACGCGATTTATTGCGGTACAGACAGCAGCCGCCGCCGCTAAATCATCGCCCATTGTGAGTTTCAACGGATTTCCATTGGATTTTCTTTGTAGGTTTTTTTAGTCGGTTTTAATCTGTATATTTATTAACATTAACAAAACAGTTAGATCATGAAAGAAAAAAAATTGCGCGCCCGCCTGACTAGCTACTACCATCTTATCTAAGTCTTGCCACCGAGCATCGATGTTAACAGCATCGATGTGTTCCGGCTTGTAGATAAGATAGTCAGTTCCCCATTGCGTTGGGGAATCTTAGTAAGCCTGCTCCCATCTACGGCATCATCGTCACTTACCATCAGGTGAGATAATGTCAAGAGCTTACAATTTACTGTGGATAAAAAAATCGTTTAAAAGTCAAAAATCTGGCCAGTGAGAAGTCACGAAAGCGTCCATACCGAGAAAGAGTTCATACCGCTCCCTCTGAACTCCGGGGAGTTAGTCAACGAAGCGGGCGTAACTCGGTCACCGTGCATGCATCCATCGTCGGGAAGCCAATGTGGCCATACACGTCGCGGCCCGGACTGTTCTGACGATCAAGCCCGTCTTCTCGTGTGCTCCGGTGGTGTCTCTTGGCGATGGACCAGGCGGAAGTTCGCAGTCCGTGGGGCTCAGGCCATCGGACGTCATTCGGCATATCGAAGCACACATCCATCGTCGGGGAGACATTGGTGGCCCGCGTCAGTTTCTCTTACTTTTAGTAGCCTTACGGTTGCAGTGCAGGGGCTACGCCGTAGTCATTACCAAGATTTATTCGCGGCGGAGCCGCCTTTTTCAAGGCAGTCTTTTGAACGGTCACTTCCGTCACCATTTACAACTCAGATCTTGTGCCATCCCCGTATGGCACAATCCCTAGAAGGGGCCCCTGCATTGGGCGCGCTGGCTATCTCCTCGGCGCGTTTGGTTAGAATATTTTTATTAATTAATTAAATAGTATATAATAGTTTAAGTAGTATTTAATTAGTTACTTTTTGCATAGAAATGTGACATAATACAGCTAATCAGAATAGAGTGATATAGAGTTCTTGAGGGATCTGGAGTAAACTCCTGACTACGTTCGCGCATTGCGGCTCGCGCACCACTCACCCTCAAAGACAGTCATAAAAAACATGCCCACGCGAGCGAAGCTGAGGGCAAAAGCTAATTTACCATTAAAAAGAAAATAGTGCATAGAGAAAGTGCTAAAACTCGTGAAAGTTAGGCTATACTCCACACAGGTAACAGTCCGGATTACTTGACACGACTTAGGGCGCTAAGATCACTTCAGTCGATATGTGTTTCAATAATATCGAACGTAAGCCTATTCATTTTAAGTTCAAATCAATGCGGGCTTCAACGCGGCTGTTACGTTGAAATCGAACGCCAAATTCTCGATTTTACATGTTTTTATTACTTTTCATCTCTTTCACATAAGTTTAAAAAAATGTGTTTAATTAAAATGAAAGGTCTTAATAAAAAACGGTAATTTATTCATTTTTTAGTTTTATTATTGAATGAGTTTGTATAGTAACCTTTAAACACAATGACACACATTAAATTTACGCAGATTATTAACTTATCAGCTGATAGAAAATACATCGAGCCGTTCTGGCTGCAGAGCGTGCAAACATTTGAATTTGGCGCCAAAAATCCGCCATTTTGTTTTTTTTTTATTTTGATATACCCAGTGTCACTCACACAGTAAATACGTATCTAACGACACCCCTCAGACTAAAATCTATCGAGCCGTTCAGGCTGCAGTGCGTGCCTAACATTGGAATTTGGCGCCAAAAATCCGCCATTTTGTTTTTTTTATTTTGATATACCCAGTGTCACTCTCATAGTAAATACGAATCTAACGACACATCTCAAGCCAAAATCCATCCAGCCGTTCAGGCTGCAGAGCGTGCCAAACAATTATACACATACATACATACATACATACTCTCGAAAAAAATAACCCTCCTTCTGGCGCAGTCGGGTAAAAAATTCACCGATTGTTTATTTTTTTTAAATTTTGCAATTAATGCCAAAAACAGAGTCAACCTACAGTTATTTTTTTTAACATCAAAAGTGGCAATATTTTTAAAATTGTATTCAACTAAATATGTTTTTTAATACTTTAAGTATATTATATATTTTTTCCATGGTAATAGCTTTAATAATTTGAGTTTGTCTTTCAATAATTTGAATTGAATATTGCCATTTGACCCATCTTAAGGCCTTAACGACTATCGTACCAGTTATAGCAACCGGCACCAACAGCCTAAAATGGCTTGCAGACCATGGAAACTCACTTACCTTCTGGCGCAGCTCAGTTCAGTACAGTTAGATCTTGGGTTAAATTAAGACGACTCAACTGTTCAACGAGTACTTCATTGCACAGTCGAATTAAATTAACCCAAGTCTAAGATTATACAGGTCATGCAAAGTTGAATTAAGCAGGACGCTTGTGTGGCAGGTGTGCGGGGACATGTGGCTCCCACCGTCTTAGAGCAGTTTATGTAAACCCCTGTGATGGCCGGACTGAGTCTTGAGCTTGCGTTATACGGGGTGTGATTAAACTAGTACCGATTACCAAGAAAAAAGTATTGATTTATCTAATTACAATTAATAATTACTATTATACCAAAAAAATATCTGTTAATATTAGTATATACTATTAACTTAATTTTTGTTATTTTTTAAGTTAATAGTAGTAAAAAGCGTCGGTGGCTCAACCGGTAACGACTCGGTCCATCTAACCAGAGGTACCGGGTTCAAATCTGGACGGCCAATGTACCAATGAGTTTTTCAAAAACTTACGTACATACTTACCGATTGCTTTAACGGTGAAGGAAAAACATCGTGAGGAAACCTACACACGCCTGCGAAGAAACTCGAAGGTTGTGTGTGAAGTCGACCAACCCGCACTGGGCCCGCGTAGTCGACTAAGGCCTAACCGCCCTGATTCAGGGTAGGCTCGAGCCCCTCGGTGGGGACGTATATGAGCTGTAATGATGATATAATTAACTTTTAGGGTTCCGTACACCCAACGGGTGATCAACAGGACCCTATTACTGAGCCTCCGCTGTCTGTCCGTCTGTCAGCGGGCTGTATTTCATAAACCGCAATAGGTAGACAGTTGAAATTTTCACATTGCCAATATAACAAAAATACTTAAAATTTTAAAAAGTAAAAAAATATGGGGGTCTCTATACAAATGACGTGTTTTTTATAAATCTTTAGAAGTTTTTTTTTTATTAAAAATTTGAGTGCGTTTGACTACATCTCACCTGATGGTAAGTGACGATGTAGTCGAGGATGGTACAAGCAAAGTATATTTGATTTGGCTCTATCGTGAAAACGGTAATACATACAAGCTTGAAACTTGGTATTATTATAGTACTAATACTCAAGTAAAATAAAAATTATAAAAATCGCCCAAATGTAAGTCGTACTTACGCTAAGGAGTCCGATCTGAATGACAAAAACAGCATATTTTTGTCGCTCATGTTGATGTCTTTTGCTAGTAATGTGAATTGGTATCATTGTCATTATACTATGTAGTTGTGTGGAAAGGTGTGGTGGTAAGGATCCCTTGGGAGCGCTAGTCCGACTCGCACTTGACCGGTTTTTTGCTCCCTATTCGATCATTGAAGTCAGCGAGATTTTCATTCACTTCCTGAACAGACACGACATCGATCGGAAATATTATATATTCCTAGTGAAAAGAAAATAATTAACTCGACCATACAAAAGTGTGTTTAGCTATAAACAAAATATAAAATTTATGCGCTATGATTTTTCGATTTGTTTTTAATATTACCCAAATAAAAGACAGTGAATATAATTATATGATATGAGGTAGAATATGAGACACAGACAGACAGCCGGACGATGGAGTGCCCCTACAAGGGTTTCTTTTTGCTTTCGAGCGACAAAGGAGTGAAGAAGGTATTGCGATGAAAAAAAAAACAAAGTTGAGATTTTGATGGGGATCGGTTGTCTTACACTTGGAGTCTGAGATACAAAAAAATAAAAAAAGTGTGTGTGTGTGTGTCTGTGTCTGTACGTCCGTCCGGTCTTGTTACTTTATCTCAAAAATCACTAAAACGATTTTAATGTAATTTTGTGAATAATTAGAACTTCATAAGGCTTACTCCACTGGGTACTTCATTTTTTCATGAAAAATAAGAGTAAGGTACCTCCCATACAAACCAAAATTATTGTATTTTTAAGTCTGATAAACCTAGCTTTATTCTTTGCTACTAAGTAAGTGTAATGTTTATTGTTGATTTGTGTATACCCGACTACGACAGACGGTGAAGGCTTCGCGAGATAGTATGCACACCGGGGCTATACAATTTATTTACTTTTGAGGTAAGGATCCCTAAAAATAATTACTTTCCTTTTGAAACATAGGTAGTGATTATTCCAAATGCATCCTGTATCCTGTCCCCCATACATATGCGATGGCTCTATGCAAGATCTGAACTGCGAACACGACACTATAATTCAATCTGGGATTAACACGTTGAATATCAAACTGCGAGGTATGCTGAGCTCTGAGATTAATTACCTAATTATATGACAGATAACTGATATTCTGTTGAACTAATAGAGAGACAAAGGTTTTGATTAATTAGGTACCTTTTTACTTAATGATAACGAATCTTTTATTACCCGACTGCGCCAAAAGAAGAATTATGTTTTTGCAGTGTATGTATGTATGTACGTATATTTCTTTGGCACGTTCTGTAGCCTAAACACACGGCTTGATGGATTTTGGAGCGCGAGGTGTCGTTAGATTCTTCTTGATCCCGTAAATGACATAAGATTTTTTTTTACCCGACTGATCAAAAAGAAGGGGTTAAGTTTTTACGCAATCGGGCTTTTAATATTTAATTTACCATTAACAACATAGAAAAACAACAGATTCACAACATTCATGCAAAAATATTCATACGTTTCATCTCTTCAAAATGCAATTTTAACTGAGAACAATTTATAAGAACTTCTAGATTTTACAGTGTTTCAAATTCTAAGTCAGTATATGCACCGCAATGAACTAACCACGATATGATCAAAAATTTCCATCTTCCATTCGTTCGTTCTACGAAAAATAACATCTGAAACCACATTCCCTGCAATAAGCTTCTTAGCGTCGGCCATTTTGTCGGGCCGCGTGACGACGACAAAATGGCGACGCTCGCGGGTCGTTCAATTTGAATATAGAACAGCATACGTCGCCCGCGCTCCGCGACACTAACTCATCGGATTGTGTGAGATCAAGTGAGATGGCGCGAGAATCATAAAAATATATTATTTTATCAGAACAGGGAAAGAAGTGGGATGTATATGGGAAAAAAGGAGAAAAAGCTCTGTTGTGATACACTCTATACTATACTGATAGGTTAAAAATTCAAGTAGGAAGGTACCACAGTACTTAATATAGTTGGTAGTTACAAACATCTCAGACTAATAAGCTAATAAAGTTGATCTGAGTGAAATGTTAAGATAGTAAAACCAGTGACGATAATACAAGAAGAATGAAGCGGGCTTACCAAGATTCCCCAACGCAATGGGGAACTGCCTTTCCTATATTAGACAATAGACAATAGACAGATTTTTATTTGACACAAACACACACCGGTTACACAACATAAAAAAGAAGTAAAACATATAGTAACAGAAAAAAAACAAAAAAGTAAACACAAAAAACAAATATGTAAAACCAACGGAATCGGTGTATGTGATGTCAAAATGGACTTTTCTCAGCAGTAGCTGCAGGAGAACTGAGCGCTGGTTTTCAGAAATATTCATGCCGGAACACATTGATGATGCTCTGTTGTGCAAAACTTATACAAGGTAGTGGTACCAATCCTGGCGGGCTTAGAAATTGCCCTACCACCAACTAAACCGACTCTTATAAAATTAGATCCCGCCTTGAATCGAACCAGCGACCTCCTGATGTGAAGCGAGTAGATTAACCACTGATCCAGGGAAGCGTATAACTTTAGTATACAAAAAAGACGTGTGGCACTCGGGGACTGCCGCGGTAAAGCTATTGCATAGCATTTTTTATCAACTTTTAACACTAAGAAAGTTACACCAGTAAAATTTACTAAGCCCTTTTAGTACCGCAAATCGCTAATAGATGGCACTGTAAGTTTTTTGAGAACGCGGTAATATTACGTCACGCTGGGCCGAGCCAGTAAAATTGACTGTCCTTTTAGTACCGCAAATCGCTAATAGATGCCACTGTAAGTTTTTTTTAGAACGCAGTAGTGTTAGGTTTTTTTCGTTACGGAATTTCTTGATTCGGTCGCCGCGCTCAAAGCCCGCGATAAAAGCTATGCAATAGCTTAAAAACTGCAGTGCAAAATCGGTGAGTATCTGAGTCGGGAAGAAAAAAAAAAGAGACCCCACAGAATCCCTATTCAGACGTGAAGTCATCTTATGGCACACCGCTAAGAATATGTCGGTCAAAGCACGGACGCGACTCGCGAGAGATAGCGGAAGCCTCGGTGGAAATGGCGGCTCATAAAAAATATAAGTTACTTATAGTGTTAATAACTGGCCTGCGAGTCACAAGTCACGGCCCTTCGATGTTGTTGTTATGTGTTTGTGTTTTAAACCGACTTCGTAAAAAGGAGGAGGTTCTCAATTCGACTTTTCAATGTTTTTGTATGTTTTTTACGCCATATCTATACTATGAACAAATGATTTATTTGTCAACTCAAATTACATATCTATACATATAATAAAACTGTAACGGGGTGGTGTCTGCACATGAAATATTTTTTGGAAAAAAAAAAGTTTATAAAAATTAAAAACCGACTTCAAAATGAAATTCACTCAAAAGTATAATATAATATTATTACACTTGATACACGACATTAACCAACAGTAACGAAATCAAAGGTGGGCACGAATTAAACTAGGGTCCTAAATTTATTTTTGAGGTCGGTACCAAGTACCAGCACACAGCTACTCACATTTTACTTATGGCATTGCTGACACCGACCTCAAAAAAAATGTTAAACCCTAATTTAATCCGTACCCATCTTTGATTTCGTTACTGTTGGTTAATGTCGTGTATCAAGTGTAATAATATTATTTCTTACTTTTGAGTGAATTTCATTTCGAAGTCGGTTTTTAGTTTTTTTTAAACTTATATTTTTATTTTCTTAATTTTTTGTGATATTGCTATCTAACTAACAACGTTAAACCCAATAGGCAACAGGAACCATCAAATTATAATGCATGTGTTTCATTAACACATACATATTCTTTCATCATCTCAACAGCATGAAAGTTAAGAAGTTAAATCTTCCATTAACAGCTCATCTTAATAACCTGAAAGAATACAACTATTGGTCTATACGTACCTTCGTATATACGTAAAACATTTGAAGAATTATCCTATATTTCCTAACCGTTAAGGAGCTGTAGCTTCCTTCATCAGCTCATCAACATGAGATCATGACTACGAGACGCAAATACTTTAATAATTTAAAAAAATACATGAAACACCTAAAACGTGCCTATAAAATTTGAGGGTTGCCCTCGATTACCCTAGGATCCCATCATCATATCATGACTTGGTGACAATGGGAATGACTAACGAATAAAAAAAGAATATTGAAAATCGGTTCACAATCGGCGGAGATATCGCGTAACAAACATACAAAAAAAAACATACAGTCGAATTGAGAACCTCCTCCTTTTTGAAGTCTGTTGATAATACTGTACAGGGCTAGGCCACATGGAGATAAAGTACCTTGAATATTGTAGATGGAAAATTTTAATGAAAGTAGATATTATTTTAATAGTAAATAAAATTAAACTGCATTCATAGATTTTTTAATAATTACATGGTTGAACCGGGAATCGAACCCGCTACACGACAAAAAAAAAACCTGTAGCTTTATCATACCGATCGAAACGCTTCATCATAAGGATTATTTTTTGATATATAACATAGTGTCGGAAATAAAAGGAAGACCATGAATTTTAACATATCCACCACACATGATCAAAAAATCAACATAGAGCGAAATAATCAAAAGAGTGCGACTTTGTATTCAACAGAATGGGACTCATTTTGAGCTCTTGATAAATTAAATTGAATAATTTTGAACTAAAAATTTTAAAATTCATGATCTTCCTTTTATTTCACGACACTATGTTATTTATTAAAAAATAATCCTTATTATTATGGTGAAACCTTTCGATCGATATGATAAAGCTACATGGTATTTTTTTTTCTCGTGTAGCGGCACGATTCCCGGTTCAACCATGTAATTATAAAAAAAATCTATGAATGCAGTTTAAAATGTTTTTTTAAATTAAATTCATTTCAGTAAAATGTTCCATCTACAATATTCAATGTACTTTCCCTCCATGTGGCATAGCCGTGGGACGCCCTATATATACCTACATATAATAAAACTGTAACGGGGCTATGCCTGTAGGTATATGAAATATTTTTGGAAAATAATAACTGCGGTGGACATTACTAACGACAATATTATAGAGGCCAAAACAATAAGTTTTGGAATTTTTGTCTGTCTGTCTGTCTGTATGTTCGCGCATCACGCACGATTTTGATAAAATTTTATTGGTTCCTTATAGCCCAGGGTTAACATATAGAAAACTATTTCGGAAAATTCAAGAGTTCCCGTCGGAAAATTCAAAACCTCCACGCGGACGAAGTCGCCGGCACAGCTAGTCATAAAATATATCTTGTGACTCTACACTAGCCAATGTCTGTATCGTGGTAGCCAGTACAATGTTAGTTGCCAATCAGTTGAGTTATGTTGATACAATGTTAGTTGCCAACCAGTTGAGTTATGTTGATACAATGTTAGTTGCCAATCAGTTGAGTTATGTTGATACAATGTTAGTTGCCAATCAGTTGAGTTATGTTGATACAATGTTAGTTGCCAACCAGTTGAGTTATGTTGATACAATGTTAGTTGCCAACCAGTTGAGTTATTTTGATACAATGTTAGTTGCCAATCAGTTGAGTTATGTTGATACAATGTTAGTTGCCAACCAGTTGAGTTATGTTGATACAATGTTAGTTGCCAACCAGTTGAGTTATGTTGATACAATGTTAGTTGCCAACCAGTTTAGTTATGTTGATACAATGTTAGTTGTCAACCAGTTGAGTTGTAGATAGGAGATAAAACTGAAATGCAATACAAACTAGTTTACAGCGTTAACAATAAGTGACAAAACCAAATCCTAATTTTATTATGTTTCTAAAAGTAATGTTTAATTAAAGTATACTAACCAATAATCTTCGCAGATTTTCATGACTCTTTTTAGGGTTCCGTTCCCAAAGGGTAAAAACGGGACCCTATTACTAAGACTCCGCTATCCGTCCGTCTGTCCGTCTATCACCAGGCTGTATTTCATGAACCGTGATCCAGCTAGATTGTTGAAATTTTCATAGATGATGTATTTCTATTGCCGCTATAATAACAAGTATTAAAAATTAGAAAAAGTGAAAGTATCCATACAAAAAACGTGTTTTTTTTAAATGTGAAGAAACTAGCGCTATCTAGTATGATCATACGGAACCCTTTGTACTAGCGCCATCTGGTATGATGGTACGAAATCCTTTGTGTGTGTGGTTTTGACTCGCACTTAGACGGTTTTTTTATTCGATAGGGTATGCTGGTAAGTTGGTTTAATATAATCTTTATCAAAATCGGTTAAGTACTTTTTAGAAAATTGGCAAAAACTAAAAAAAATAGCAAAACTGTACTTCGTTGTTGCGACTGAAGTCAGTTTTTTTTGCGTTTTTTAACCGACTTCAAAAAAGGAGGAGGTTTCTCAATTCGACCGTATATATGTTTTTTATGTGTGTTCGCGGATAACTTTGTCGTTTATGAACCGATTTTGATGATTGCTTTTTTGTTGGAAAGGAGATATTCCAAGGTTGGTACCATGATAAGGAAACCAGGATCTGATGATGGCATCCCAGAGAACTCGAGGGGAACCTTAGTTTCCTGTTTGATGTCGGTTTTTTTTTGTTCAAAATTATAGCTTTTCCTATTAATAATGTAGGTTAGTTTTGTGGACATAGCTTGTTGAATCGGATTTTTGAACAGTACAGATCGGAAAAGGGGTATGCTTTTAGGGTGTGAAGTTGTGTGTTTGTTTGTTTGAGTGTGCTTAAGAATGTTGCCATTTATCTCGAAAAGTACTGGGCCGAAATCCTTGCGGTTTTTTGCATATAAAAGGTATAATTACAGAGCATGTTTTTAGACATGTTGTATGGCAGTAGACCACCAGGGACCGCTGCAGCAGCCAGAATGGTTGCTGCTTGAGAGCTTCTTAGGAACTATTCAATCGATTTCGCTGCTGTTTTTTGCTTTGTATAAGTGTCATACTTACAAGATTGTCCAAAAAGGAGGGTTGTCTTTTCGAGTGTATGTAAGTGTGTAAAAATACAAAATAAAAACAAATAATTATGCCCGTTTCTTTCCTTTCTTCCTTGTTTCTTTTCCTTTTCTTTTCTTTCCTTCTAAACGGTTTGATGGATTTTGGAGTGCGAGCTGTCGTTAGATTTGCTTTGATCCCGAAAGTGATATAGGATTCATTTTAACCCAACTGCCCAAAAAAGATGAGTTATATTTTTTTGCAGTTAGGTTTTTCAAAGCAATTCTAGACAAGTTTTGCAGCCGTAGACCATCAGGGAGCGCTGCAGCTTAATATAAATTCATAAAGCGTGTATATGTAATGAAAGTTCGGTGAAGAATTTAAAAAATCTACGACATACAGACAACAAAACCTTTGAGAGGACTTTACATGGGAAGGTGAATTTACTAAGCGTAGGTAGGTACTCTCTTAAAAGGTTAAAATAAAAAACAAAATTAAAAACTTTGAAAAAGCTCACGCCCTGGTGTTCAAACGTTATTGAAAAAGAATCAAATAACTTTTAATATATGTTATATAGTCCCCCGACTAGAGGGAAATAATAAACTAATGATAATTTTTATAAAAAGTCCAAGAAAGTCGGTCAGGAAATGCCATTCTCTGCTATGAAATAAATTGAATATAAAGCAATTTCATGAGTTTGACTAATTGAGTAATAATATAAATTATTATATTTTAACTTTGCAACAGAAAGAGTGACGGCATTCCCCAAAGGATTGTCTGGGTTTTTTCATATTTATCTTTTGTATCTTATTTCCCTCTAGTCGGGCGACTTTTAAAAAGTTATTTAATCCACATTTCAATTACGTTGTAACACCCGGTGTGAGTTTTTTTTTTCAAATTTTGTATAGTATTTCAAAGTTAACAGATATCGTTGAACTAAAACCTAACCTAAACCTGGCATTAACGTTCAACGATTCGATGACTTCCACTTAGATTCAGATTTAGATATTAAGTACCAACACAAAATAATTCAAGCACAGTACTGACAGTACCATTCTTAACACGATTCGGAGCCTCGTGCATCCGTCAGGTCATCATTTCTAGATGTCCCGATTTCGGCGGGACGTCCCGCTTTTTATTAAGCCTTAATAATGTACCTACCGCGTTATTTCTAAAGATACAAGAAATCCGGCCAAGTGCGAGTCAGGACCGCACACATAGGGTTCCGTAACGTCATATTAAATGGCGCTAGTTTCTTCACGTTATATGGATGTTAATATTGTATGGAGACCCCCCTCATATTTTCACTATTTATAATTTTTTGTATTTGTTGTTATAGCGACAACAGAAGCTAGGAGTCTGGATATACTATCTGAGGGAGAGGCCATTATTGAGCGCATGAACCTAACACTCAAGGCGGTCTCTGACTGGGACGATGCCAATCTTGTTAGGTTTAATGCCTCTAAAACGCAGGCGCGTTTTTTCACAGTAAAAAGCAGTCCTTTTACCCTAACTCCTACTTTCCGAGATGAATCTATCCAGATCTCCAACCATCTTGAGCTCCTTGGCGTAGATTTAACATCCGATCTGAATTTCGGGAGATACATTGAATCCTAGGCAAAAACGGCTGGCAAAAAGCTTGGTATCCTCTCGAAGGTGAGACTTTACTTCACACCAGAGCAGCTTCTCATATTATACCAAGCTCAAGTTCGGTCATATATGGAGTACTGCTCTCACTTATGGGACGGATCGGCTCGTTACCAGCTAGATGCCTTGGATTCTATCGACCGACGCGCTAGGAGACACATTGGCGACGAGGAACTTGTATCAAACAGGCTCCAAAGCCTCGAGCATCGCTGCACAGTCGCCTGTCTATCGGTGTTCTACGGGATTCATTTCGCAGAGTGTGCCCTGTAGCTTCACGATCTCATTCCCCCCCTCTCTATTTCATCATAGGACGACCAGAAGCGGAGGGCGGTTCCACCCCTTTGTCGTTAATGTTCCACTTTTACGCACGAAGCGTTTTGCTTCTTCCTTCATTATGTGAACGGCACAGGAGTGGAATTCCCTGCCGGCGTCTGTATTCCCCGATTCGTATAATTTAGGAATCTTCAAGACGAGAGTAAATAGGCGCTATTTGAGCTTGCGTGTTACATCCTCGGCTTCATCGGCACTTGCAATCAGGTGAGGTGCAGCCAAACGCACTCAATTTTAGTAAAACAAAATAAATCATCTGTGACAATTTCAACTGTCTAGCTGTCACGGTTCATAAAATACAGCCTGGTGGCAGACAGATAGACAGACAGACAGACGGATGGGCAGCGAATGGTCCCGTTTTTACCGTTTATGTACGGAACCTAAAAAATCAAAGTGTTGGTCTTCATATAATTAAGCTAACCACTTCTAACTGTTATGTGGAACTTGTGGATTTAAATTAATTTTAATGATAAGATGAAAGGAATATACTTACCTACTGTGCATTATATACAGTATTCCTACGTATTAGCTTTACGAAATTGTTTTCGGTGTATAATAAATAAATAAATCCTTAATAGCCAAATTTATTTTTTTACTGTTCTAGGCAGAGATTCACAGGTATGTTAAAGAAAAGAAGGAATTTTTGCTGGATGTTAAATCTTCTGCAAAATGTAACGAACAAAGCCAGTTGGCTTACATTTTTATTTCTTATTAGGTTTTTGACAAAAGCAAAACTATTTTTGAGTTTGGAGAAACAAATTGCTTTTAGCAATAAGACCGCTTGCTGTACACTATATTATAATATCTATATGTATTAGCTTTACGAATTTGTTTTTGGTGTAAGTACTCGTACTATAAGTGTAAATAAATAAATAAAAAAAAACCCGCTTTTTTCCCGATTTCGTCTTAAAGTAATGTGGTAACGCTCGCTAACCATTAGGTATCGCCCTAATTTAGGGTAGTTTCGAGCCCCTCGGTAGGGACGTTTTTATGAGCTGATGTGATGTGAACGCTCGCTGGTCATCAATAACGAACAACATTTAGAATTTTTTTACTCTTCTAGTTTTAATGAGGAAAGCTATTATTGGATTATACAAAATTAAAACTCCTTGATTTTTTAAATATTTATTTCCAAATATCATTACTTATTTCCGTCATCCTCTAAAGGTTGGAGGCTCTATGCTTGAAGTTGCCGAATATGTGTACCTGGGACAAACAGTCCAGTAAGGTAGTAAACTTCGAGAAAGAAATCAATCGTCGAATCCAACTCGGCTGGGCAGCGTTTGGGAAGCTTCGCAATATTTTCCCAAATACCGCAGTGTCTTAAGACCAAGGTGTGTGTTGTCAGTGATGACATACGGAACTGAGACATGGTCGCTTACTTTGGGCCTTATAAGAAGGCTCAAGGTCACCCAAAGGGCAATAGAGCATGATATGCTCGGAGTTTCTCTGCGTGATCGAATCAGAAACGAGGAGATGCGTAGGAGAACCAAAGTAACCGACATAGCTCTCAGAATTGCTAAACTGAAGTGGCAGTGGGTGGGGCACAAAGCTCGTAGAAAAGATGGCCGTTAGGGCAGTAAAGTTCTCGAGTGGCGACCGCGCACCGGAAAACGTAGTGTAGACAGGCCTCCCACTTGGTGTACCGATGACCTGGTAAAGGTCGCGGGAAGCCGCTGGATGCGGGTAGCGCAGAACTGGTCGTCGTGGAAATCCCTGGAGGAGGCCTATGTCCAGCAATGGACGTTCTTCGGCTGATATGATGATGAGCATGTTGATTTACTTATTTCTGGAGACAATTATTTTTTGCGCCATTAACGTTTGCAGGGTTGTATAGGGGGATAAGGACTACATTTCCTTTTTTTAAATTTTGTTTTCTCCAATAATAAGAAGAACCCTATATTCGTGCGGTCATTCCCAGAAACTATTGAAAACAATACGAACCGAAAACAATAAAATACTACTTATATTAATTTCAAATTGTTCCGTACCAATATTTGAAGTGTCATTTGAACGCCTCTTTGAAACAAGTCGTTTTATATTTTCGCTCGCCACTTATGGCCCCTGACAATCTTACTTTACACCCCTTTTATTTAATTTTCACCCTAAAATGTCTACGTATTAGGTTCAAAACCTATTTGCTTTTGCCATAGTTGAATTGGTATAGCATTCTATGTGCCATGCGATATCCACTTGACTTCGTTGCTAATAAAATAAGGGAATTAATTTAATTTTTCAAGAGACAACGCATCGGTGGTTATTCGAGATTTTCGTATTGTTTTGAAAAGTTTCCTAAATATCCCACTGATGGGAGAAATTGCATTTATTATTATTATTATTTGAGAACAGTGGTTTGTTTTTGAAGGTTTGTGGGAAAAACAATTATTAGCGGTCTACTTGCGTGAACGAGGCATGCTAAGTTGAAAGAAATATCTTAAGGGCTAGAATGTTGACGTATTTCTTTAATTGTTTAGCATGGCGCACCGTAAGGTGCATTAAATTGCTAGAAATAACATATTTCCTTGATGGATTAGTGCAAACGAAAAACGACGATTGGATCTTCAATAAGTACGTACAAAGTAAAATTATAAAATTACCCATTTCTAGTTATATAGTATTTATATTTCTATTAAAACAAAGTTGTATTTTTTTACACAAAAATCAACAATATTTAGGAATAATGACTTAATATAAAAAAAACTGAGATATTTTGACAACTGTGCACACAAAATAAAAAAAATATATCTGTCTTATATAATTTAGCTTCGAAATAACACAAAATCAACATAAAACATTCAAATATATTCTTTTATGAGGTCGGATATTTACGTACCCGCTGTGTGTTTGCGCACGTGTAGTTCACTAAAAATAAAAATAAAATTAAAAAAAAAACACTCCTGCCGCAGCATTCCCTCCAGCTACCGAGCCAGCAGATTTCCTGGAATCGCGCAGTTCAGAAATAGGTATATTATAGTGTTTTATAAATTGATGTATATGAGATACCCGACCTTATTCACGCCGGGTTAAGGAAAACTAGGTTACATTATTTAATTAAATATAGATTAGACTTGGAACATTGAAAAGGTTTAAAAAATAATTACAAAGATATAACATGATATTTTTCCGCCAGTAAAAAAAAAACATTACTAAATATAAATTCAGAATAACTAAATGACGTAAATTAACGAAAATAATGACGTAACTACTAAATTGACAGTCAGTCAATTGGAAAAAAAGTGGAATTGTTGTCGATCGTTTGACAGATTGGAAAGATCATATTGAGTACATCGTTAATAAACTAAGTAATTTTGTGTATGCTTTAAAACGACTATCTGATGTCTCCTCGAGGAAAACCGCTATTCTTGCATTTCACTCTTATATTATTTCCAACCTTCGATATGGAATATTACTTTGGGGTAATTCCACTAACAAAGATCTGGTTTTCAAACTTCAAAAGCGCTGTATTCGGGCTATTTTTAATCTCCAACAAATAGAATCATGTCATCCTTATGAGAACAAAATATTAACATTGCCGTGTTTGTATATTTTCGAGGTTTGTATGTTTGTGAAAAATAACCTAAGTATGTTCAAATCAAAACAATCAACTACTAAATTTTCCTCTAGATATGCTTGTGATTTAGTTTTGCCAAGGTCTAAATCTGCGTTAATCCACAAAAATGTAATCTATATAATAATAATAATAATAATAATAATAATAAAATAATAAAATATTTTATTGCACCAAAAAGAGACTTATAGCTAAAGCACAGTAAGTATCCCTGGTCCCCACACTAGGATTCCCTGTGTTGTGGGTAACCAGTCTCTTCCCTAATTTAAGAACAAAAGGTAAGTTTTAATGCTTTAATCTCATCTATAAAAAATAAATAAAAATGTGGGTAGATATATAATTAGTGTCCAGTCTTTTGTTAACTTGTACCTACGTCTTATTGAGGCACGCACGACATACTATAACAACAAAAGGTTTCGCTGCCGCTGCTTTAAAACTCGCTTAAAGGCACTTGGATTAGCTACTAAATTTACAGAGTATGTAGTCAAAAGTATGGCGTGCCGTGCCCGGGGTAAGATTAAGTTTGTGCATATATTTGAGTGTGTAAGTGCGTGTGCGCACGCGTGTGTGTGGATGAGTGCGGGTTGCGTAGGTGTGTGTGAGTGTGTATGTGTGTGTGTGCGTGTGTGTGTAGTGTGGTGTGGTGTGTAGTGTGGTGTGGTGTGTGTATTCTTGCTTTGCTAAATTATACATATTTAAGCAGTCTGCTGACTGCTTAAGCATGCACAATTTCCTCAGTATCGTCATAATCCAAGGTTAGTAGCCATTGTCTAACTGTTTTTTTACAGCTGTGTCTACATAAATCATATATTTTTAGAATTTTGTTAACACGATTATAAAGAAAAGGCGCCATGTGAAAGAAAAAGTGATCTGCAAAAGTAGTTCTCGTGGGCGGCGCGGACCAAGCTGGTTCGCGCCGCCGCCGTGAACTGAAAGTCTTTATAAAAGTATGTGGGGCTTTTTTGTGATATTTGAGCACAGTGGCCATTATGTAAAAATGTCGTACTCTTAGAACCGAGCAGAGTTTATATAATTCGTTCGTAGGGAACCTGATTGGCTTGCGATAAGCCACTTTTAGGATCGAGCGTTGTGCACGCTCAAGTTCAATCATTGTGGTTTTGGCGGAAGCTCCCCATGCTATTATGCAATAGTTAATAACTGATTCGCACAGAGAATTATAAACAAGGTTAATCGTCTCTTTTCCCGCAACAGATCTTAGTTTACGAAAGATATGAGTGAGTTTCCTCAACCGAGTGCAAGTTGATTCAATGTGTTTAGCCCAGTTTAGTTTGTTGTCTACTACGACACCGAGGTATTTAATGTAACTTACTTCTGTAATTGTCGAGCAATTACAAATTTGGGCCATTGATTGTATTTCGGTACATGTGTGCAACGTTATATTTAGTGGTTCATTAGGTGCAGTATGATTGGTAATTCTAAAGTTGATGTATTTGGTTTTGGAAGCGTTCAGAGTCAATAAGTTGTTTTGTAACCAGAAAGCTACTTGTTTTAGGCCAACTTGTACAACATCAACAATCTGTTTCCAGGTTTTTGCAAAAAAGACAATAGCAGTGTCATCTGCATAGGTGAAAATTTTTGCCTGTTTGATATTCATTTTACACAGATCGTTAATATAAATCAAGAATAGGGTTGGACCCAAAACACTTCCCTGTGGAACGCCAAAATCAACTGCAAGAAAGTCACTAAACTGGTCATCCATCTTTACCCTCTGGTAACGGTCAGATAAATAAGAGGCGAACCATTCCAGAGCTATGCCGCGTATACCAATTGCCTCCATTTTTGCTAGTAGTATAGGGCGGGAAACGGTATCGAAAGCCTTTGCTAGGTCGATGAAAACACCAGTGCAATGATAGTTCTGGTCAAGTTTTTTTGCGATCATATCTGCCAGATCAGTAACTGCATCCTCAGTAGAGATTTGTTTTCTAAATCCATATTGATTGCTAGCTAGGTAATTACCATTTTCTAAATAATTAAGTAATCGTTTATTTACGACTTTCTCAATTATTTTAGAGACTGCTGTTAAAAGGAAAATAGGGCGGTAATTTGAGGGTTCTTTTTTGTCGCCGGATTTGTGTACAGGACTAACATTTGCTACTTTTAGATCATGTGGTACTGATCCACTTGAAAGACTCAAGTTGCATATGTGTGCAAGTGGTACAGCTAAGTACATCTTATTTTGCAGGAGTATTTTATTGCTTATGCTATCAAAACCAGCTGCAGACCTAAGCTTCAGAGAATCAATTATTTGTAAGACTTCGGCTGGATTGGTAGGTTTCATGAAAAATGAATTGGAAGGCGAGATAACGTTGTTTATAGGTACTGCATCCGCGAGATCTTGTTCTGTTTTGTTTAATTGTGTAAGTATTGTACTTGCCAGGTTCTTGCCGACGGTGGAAAAATAAGTATTTACATGGTTAAGTGATTGTTTAGGATTTGGGCCTGAGTTGAGAAGTTCCAGATTCGAAATATTTTTAGCCTTTATATTGCAAATACTTTTGACTACATCCCAAGTCTTTTACTATTTCCTTTACTGTCCAATAAGAGCTGCTTTTCATATTCTTGTTTCAAGTTTTGGATTAGATTATTGCAGTAGTTTCTATATTGTTTGTACTTACTCTTTATGTCTTGGTCATTTGGGTATTTTTTTGCTTTTTGGTGCAGTTTGTCTCTATTCCTTGCACATTTTAAAACACCAGGAGTCATCCAAGGGAGTTTAATAAATTGAGCATTTGATTGTGTTTTAGTTGATGTGTTTTTTTTTACTAAGTTATTGATTTTGTTAGTAAAAAGGCTTAACGCAGTAGATGCTTCGGCTTTTTCGAGTATATCATTCAAATTTAGATCTTTTATGTCTTCTGTTAGGGCTCCAAAGTTAATCTTAGTAGTTTTCGTAATTAAATTATTTGTATTTGTCATCGAATATTGAATTCCACCCATGACTGTATCATGATCGGTTACATCGGATAAACATACAACGACTTCGGATTTCATTGCAGATTTTATGAACATATGGTCCAGGCTTGTGCGATCATGGGTTGGAAGATTGTGACCAGCAATGTACCCATAATGTGCCAAGAGGTCTAAATATTCTGCTACGTGTTTTAAGTTACTTGATAAAATATCAATATTTATGTCTCCGGTTACAATGCATGTACCATTGTCATAGTTACAAATAGTTTCTTCTAGTGAATTCATAAAATTATCTAGGACCTTATAAGAAGGTGATCTATAAAGAGCTATGATTGTGAAGATATTGTTTACTTGGATAATGAGACAATTGGCATCTCTAAAAGAAGGTTCAAGTATCTTCACATTAAGTCCTATCTTAGTAAAGATGACAAGCCCGTCGTTCTGATTTAAGTAGTTTTTGGAACAGTGATAGTCATAATTGTTCAGGTAATAGTTCGGAGAATTTTCATTTAGTCTACATTCAGTAAGCACAATTACATCAGGCATAAATTGTAATCTTTTGAGGAAAACTGAAAACTGATCCAAGTTTTTGTTTATGCTTCGAATATTTTGTGTCAGAACTGTAAAACTGCTTCCCATGCTTGATAATTTATCATAGCAGTTTTCTGGAGAAATCACTAAGTGGTTGTGTATAAGACTTATGTTATCAATTTCCTGTATTAGGTCGTAGTTATCCATAAAAAGAAACGTTTAGGAAATATACATGACTTAGGCAGGGTGCTGTAAATCCAATACATATCTTTTTATGTGGCAGGGTTATTCGGTTAAAATGATTTTGTCGAATTATAAGTCTGTAGGTTATTTTACTCATATACAATAGTGGATATGACGCTTTGGTGTTAATCAAGAGTGTGTTTTCAGGATATGGTGAGAAAGATGAATTTGTTTTTTGTGTGTGTGTTATGTATGTAGTGATTGTGTTTTGATCTACTAATTTAGACAAGTATCGATTAGTTATGTAAAGGACTAAACTTTTACAGTCGTTACCACGGTAGGAGAAGTATCTTAAGTGTGGGGTTAGTCATTTGTTCTTAAGTAAATTAAGCTGCGAGTCGCTTCGTATGACAATGTAAGGGTCTCCATGTCTTTTTCGAAGAAAAACCAAACCGTTCGATGTCCAACAATAAGCATAATCTTCTGTTTTTGCATAGTCTCTTGCCAGGTGAAATAGCCATTTTCCCTTAGACGTGAGTTGTTCGGAAATGTAGATTGGCGAAGCGGGTCCCTCTATTCCGAGATGTCGTGAATTAGCCTGGTTCGACGGATTTGATTTGTTGTATGACTTGGCGGCACTCAATACATTGCCCTTAACGAGAGTGCAAGCGAACTCGGCGATGATAGTTGAGGTGGGGGAGTCAGCCTTACTCGGCAGCCGGTAAACGTCGCGCAACGCACTCTTGTCGAACTCAACCAATAGGCTTTTGGCGAGGTTTTTTATCTTCTGAAACAGGTCTGCTCTCGTTTCGCCTTTCTGCTTGGGGACGTTGCGTATTTCAATGCATGTTTTTTTAGAGGCTCGATCTAGGTTTTCATATTTTTCTTCAATTTTATTTATCTGGGATGTCAGTTCCTGATAGTTTTTTTCCAGGCACGTAACTTTCGACTGCATATTTTCGATTTTCATTGAGACATCTTCAATAGCCTTTTCAATGTCTGCATTCGTCTCACATATTACAGTGGTGTGACTTTTTACCTCGGTGATATGTTTTTCAAGGGCGTCTAAGCGAGCATTTTGTCTCAGCTCCATGGTTTTTAGTATTTCCAGGATCTCTGTACGAAAAGATGCGTCTACTGATTCATCACACTCTTTTGGAATTCGTTTGCGCTTGTCTCTGATGGTGACATTAGTGTCACTGGAACTTTTCGCCAGCAGGTCTTCTATGCGAACATTTAGTTGGTCGTCCTTTGAAAGATTGGAGTCAGATACGGACATTTGTTTTTTTGGAGGACTGCGCCTTATCATGTTGGTCAAAAAGGGAGTTGACCTGTGAAGGCGTACGCAACTCAATTATATCCGTCTCTTTCTACTTGTTTCTCGTGCGCTCACGCAGGTAAAGTGTTCTAGTCTCTATGCGATCCTGGTATGTAAAGGTGTTGACTTACTGTATCACTGCACGCTGAGTTGACGTCTCGATTACAGTACCACCGCTGGACTTGTAGGTGACCTCTTCGTAACTTCTGATCTTCTATTTTATTTGCGAAATTTCAAAGACGTAAATTTTATATTATAATTTGCGCAACAATTAAACAGAGTGGACACGTCTAAGCGCTCCGCGATCCGGGAGGGAAGAGGAGTGATATGAGTGTATCCTTATACAATGCGCTACCAGGAAATATCAAAATGCTGTCTTTGCCAAGGTTTAAAACAAGTGTTTACAATTTACTGATTGAAAAATGTTATTACAGTATCGATGAATTTATGAAAGAAAAAGTGGACCGATTTTGTAAAAACTGACTCGACATAGTTAGTAGATTATTTTGATTAATTTAATTCTTTGACATTATCTATAATTAATTAACATATAATATTGCATGCTTTTTTAAGGCAGGTTATTGCGAACATAGTACAATTTATTTAAGACCTAATGTAAACCAATAATCAGCAATAAAATATTTGAGTTTGAGTTTGAGTTTTGAGTCATGTTTTACGGTCAAGGAAAAACTTCATGCGCAGAGGCCGCGGTCGCCGGTTACACAACCGAATTGAGGAGTCAGCACCGCGACTGATACCGTTCGGGGCACACACTACACGCGCATTTATCAGTATTATCACAATTTCTTTAATAATCTGTATTTTACCGTTGCTGTTCTAGATAACTTTATATTTTCTATATAGTTCACTAGGCTAGAAAATGTTATTATGTGACAGGAATATGTAGAGTGTAAAGGTTTTAGTTAAAGTTGTGGGTAAGTACCTTGTGGTTAGGTTATAAATGTAAATTAAAATGAAGTACGTAAAAAAATTAGTGTTCTTTTCCCTGTTCGCGATGAACTTGGTGGACCAACCGGCCCCTGAAGTGAGGATTGAGCAGGGTGTAGTGAGTGGGGTAATCAGTAAGGATGGCAAGATCCTGCAGTACATAGGGATACCTTACGCCACTGTGAATAGTACCAACAGATTTAAGGTATGAAATAATCCAACCATACAATCATGTATGTAATCAATTCACTAACAAAGTGTTATTTCTCTTGTTTCCTCTTAACCATCGCATGTTTTAATGCAATCCGATAAATTATATGTTACAATGAGTATAAAAATCAATATACAAGTCAAGAATGAAAATAGTCGACCTTTTCTCATATTATTAAGTTACTGTAGGTACCTGTCTGCCTTGGTCTGTACCTATCAGCTGATAACGCACTCTTATAGGTATGGTCGTCGTGGATACCCTTGGGGGAGGCCTATGTCCAGCAGTGGACTTCTTTCGGCTGATATGATGATGATAGGTATGGTAGTTTCAAGTGTGTGACATCACAGTGAAGTAGTTGTCCTTTTGCATCATCTTTCCTCTGATATATCTACCTTGATTGAACTCATGAAATAATGTAAAACTAGCTGTTTCCTGCGGCTTCACCTACGTGGACAACGTTTCTATGACTTTTCGAGGGTGCACAGTGCGCGAGCCGCAAGCGAATCGCGAGCGTGAAAAAAGTAGCCTGTGTGTTAATCCAGGTCCTAGTCTGTCTACCTACCAAATTTCAGCCAGATCCGTTAAGTAGTTTTTGCGTGAAGAAGTAACAAACATACACACTCACAAACTTTCGCCTTTATAATATTAGGGTGATAACTACTTTTTTATAAGTAGGGATCATAAATGTTCACAGTTTATATATGCTTATGTTTGAAGCAAAAAAGGGAATGATTTTGTCGTATTGTGGTTGTGTGAAGATATAATTTGAAACAATGTATAAATTGCACGCCGAGGGTTCCGTATTATCGCACAACTCTGCACGCGGATAGGGATGAGGAATGCTAGTCATCTGATTAACTTTTTATCATATGTCAAAAACGGCATTTTGTTTTAAAAATGTTTTAAAAACCTAGGCGTGATGTCATAGTTTTGCAGCCTTCCCAAGATCAGTTCAAAGGTACCGACGGCGCCCGTACGATAAGTACTTCCGCTCTGGACTAGCGGGGGTCGGCCGCGCTACGGATTTCGGAGGTTTTCTCAGTATTTTTGTATAAAACCTATAAAAACTAATTACTGATATAGTAATCTGATTAAATGTACTTTTTGATTATATATTTTTTAGATTTCTTCTATCACAAAAAAATTCAATAGAACACGATTAATTTGAAAAATTTTTTTTAGTTTTTTTTGTTTGTTTTTTTTTGTTTTACTATTTCTTTTTATATTCTACATATATACAGTTTAAAATATTTTTTTTTCTAATGGCTAGGTAATGTATCTACATGATACAAAACAAAAAAAAGATAGCTTAGTGCAAAAATTTAAAAAAATATATATTGTTATACGATAGGTACATCCGGTCTGGACTAGCGGGGGTCGGCCGCGCTGCGGATTTCCGAGGTTTTCTCAGTATTTTTGTATAAAACCTATATAAACTAGTTACTGATCTAGTAAGCTGGTTAAATTTCCTTTTTGATTATATTTTTTTTAGATTTCTTCTATCATAAAAAATTAAATACAACACGATTAATTTGAAAGTTTTTTTTTGGTTCCTTTTAAGTTTTTTTTACTATTTCTATTTATATTCTACATAAATACAGTTCAAAATGATGTTTTTCTAATGGCTTGGTAATGTATCTACATGATACAAAATAAAAAAGATATAGCCTGGTGCAAGAACAATTTAAAAAAAATATTGCTACGTTGTGATTTTCATTTGTTTTTCTTTCCGCTCCAAACAATGTTTTTATATTTTTTCTAAGAGTTTTTTCGAGCAAGACACGGTGATAAAATCACTACACAGTAAAGCAGTAATACCGCAGCAGAATAGAAATACATGCAATTTACTTACCATTCCATCTTATAATCCCACAGAATTGATTCGAACTGGTCACGGAACCCTAATTTGTAAATAAAACACACCACTTTTAAACAAGAGTTTTATCGAACAGGAAATTGTGTTCAAATCACTTCACAGTGACGCAGTAACACTGTAACACCTAAATAAATGCAATTTACTTAGAATTTCGTGCTAATTTCATCAAAAGCGACGCACATTTTTACGAATTTCGCGAACGTAAACAAACCTTCCGACATTTTTTATACTTTTTTACCACAATTATTTTACTGGCTATGGATTCAAGACATATTGAGACATGTTAGCTAAGGTATAAACTACATACCGCCTAAACCAGCGACAAAGAGAACCCTTTTTTGTATACTTTTTTCAACCATAAACACCGAGCGCGTCAAAGTAGGCAAAAACAGCCCAATTGGGCTGTTGGGCAGTTGAGCGATGTGCGCTATTTGCCTAGGCTGGGCAACTTTCGCGTGACTAGATTTATGTACTCATTTTTGATTTTGGTATATTTAATATCGAAAACTTGATATAAACAAAACAAGTAAGGTTTTCCGAAGTTTAAGTAGGAGGGCAATTTAGTAATCAAGAGTTCATAATTTATTTCTGATGCACAGAAGGCAAAAAGAGAGGTGTTATAGTAAAGTTACTTCTATATGTGTATCTTGGTGTATGTCTGTAGCATCGTAGTTCTTGAACGATTGGACCGATTTTGATGCGGTTTTTTTTTGTTTGAAGGCTGATGTGATCGAGGTGGTTCTTAGCCATAATTTATGAAGATCTGTTCAGCCGTTCAAAGATCATCATCTCTTATATAGGTGATAAAGGAATGAAGGCAACTTATACCGGTCTGATCGATTCAAAATTTGGTGCATTGTAACTATAATAATATTGCAAAACCATGGTAACCTTGACCTGAAGATATCCAACTCTTAACCATCTTACAGCAGAGGCATCGTATTGGGCTCATTGGAATAGTCTAAATGAATAGGTATAAGATAGAATATGGTAACCCTGACCTGATGCTGCAGAATCTCTTGGAATCTTCAGGATACCCAACTCCTCGCCAACTAACAGCAGAGGTGTCGTGTTTGAGCTCATTGGAGTAGTCTTAATGAGTAGGAGTTAGATAGAACATGGTAACCTGAACTGATCCTGCAACATCTCCAGGAATCTGTAGGATACCCAACTCCTCGCCAACTTACAGCAGAGGTATCGTGTTTGGGCTTATTGAAATATTCTCAATGAATAGGTTTTAGATAAAGAACATGGTAAACTTGACCTGATGCTGCCGCATCTCCTTGCATCTGCAAGATACCCAATACCTTACAAACTTACAGCAGAGGTATCGTGTTTGGGATACTTAAAGTTTAAAGAGCTCTAAATAATACTTACATTAAAAATAAAAAAAACCCCGACAAAAAAACTTCTAAAAAGTAGAAAATAATATGTTTTGGCCGTTTTTGTTTAATGTAAGAAGTTATATTTTGATCTAGGAGTCGTCGCGTAGGGGGACCGCTTAGTTATGAAATTATTAGTATGTTGTTTTTTTAATTTAAGTTTTATACTTTAGTGCGTAACATTTAGTACTCTTTTCTGATACTATTAAGTTTTCTGCCAGTTTTACGCTTGTATGTATTACAGTTTTAACATAAACTTAACCAAAAATATATTTAGTAAACAACGTATTTTATATGGGGATCTTATTTTTTAGTTTAATTATATTTCAGTAAATTTGTAATGAAAACAAATAAAAATTCAACCAGCTACCTATTGCAGTTCAAAATATATTATAGCGTTTTAAAAGTGTCCTGTTACCTGCTACGGAACCCTATAAAAAATACGACATTATTTTATAACTTTATTTTAAAAGCGACTTAATTTAATTGTTAGTATGTTTATTTTGGAATATACGTATTTAACTTGTCTTTTTAAATGTTACAGGCACCATTAGCACCCTCAAAATGGGAAGGTGTATTCAAAGCAGCCACTGAATACCACTGTCCACAGACGATAAAATCTTTCGCCTTTGGTTCAGAAGATTGCCTTAGAGCTAATATCTATGTACCTGTCACCTCAAAACCCAAACCTCTGCCTGTTATGGTCTATATCCACGGTGGAGCTTTTACCATGGGCAGTGGAGGAAGACTTATATATGGACCAGATTTCATAGTCAAACATGACGTTATACTAGTCACCATAAATTACAGACTTGGCGTACTTGGTTTCCTCTGTTTACACATAAAAGAAGCTCCAGGCAATGCAGGTATTAAAGACCAAATTGCTGGTTTAAGATGGATTAAGAAAAACATAGCTGCTTTTGGAGGAGATCCAGATAATATTACTCTTGTTGGTGAAAGTGCTGGTGGGACTTCAACATCTTTGTTGATTGCTAGCGAGGCTACGAATGGACTTTTCAAAAGAGCTATAGTACAAAGTGGCTCGTCCGTATCTAATTGGGCAATAAATAGGGACCCTGTAGCGATAGCCGAACTGTTAATTACAACGTTGGGCCATAAAATAAAAGATCCTCTTGAAATGTACAACATATTCTCAAATATGACCATTAAGGAGTTAATAAATATAAAAGCAAAGAAAGATCTAGGTATGTATTTTGATACTCAACTTTTACATTTGCCGTGCATAGAGAAACCGGTACCGGCAGTTGAACCCGCTATAACAGACATGCCATTTAATCTTCTAAGAAAAAATCGCAAAAATATTCCTGTAATATATGGATCGAACAGCAACGAAGGCTTTTTTATGGTTATGGAAAACTGACTCGGATATTGAAGCAAAGAATAAAAGATACTTATTGGCTTCAGATTTAGAATTTCCGTCGGAAAATAAAGCCCACGAAGTGAATCAGAAAATAAAAGAATTTTATTTTGGGAAAGAAAAAATAAGCCCTGAGAATAGAAACATTGTGTCTGATCTGTATACGCAACTATATATTGAACTTCCAGAAATAATGGAAGCTGATACTTTGCTTAATGTTAGTGAAGCCCCCGTATACAACTACATATTCAATTATACTGGTGGTAGAAACCTAATGAAATACAATGTTGGGTTAGATAACAGTACCGGCGCTTTTCACGCAGACGAGCTATTGTATCTTTTTACTAGTCAAATATGGCCTTTTAGAATCAACAACGACGACCAAAGAATGATTGGCTGGATGACACAAATGTGGACGGACTTTGATAAATATGGGTAAGATTTTATATTAATAATTGGAAACGCTAAACACGGTTAATACCATGAAGGAAAAAAAAATTGCGACACCATATATGGAGTAGTTGTCATGCCTAAATTTTGCCGCATTTTTTCCTTCATGCTAAAAAGCGACTTCAATCGCAACAACCAAGTAAATTTTTGTTACAGTTTTTGTTACTTTCTTTAAAAAAAATTTAAACCGATTTTGATAAATATCCATAACCTATATTAAAAAAAACCGGCCAAGTGCGACTCGGGGTCACACAAACTTTAACTACTAACAGCACAATACATCTCAGTACATACTGTGCTTTACGTGATGGGTCTACTTATTCTGGACTTTAGAAATTTCGCTTTTTCTGTAGGAACGGAAATAAAAATATAATTCTAATTTTTTCTGTAATCTATGCATTCAACCTCACTGTGATTTTTTAAAATTTTAGGCCCAGTAGTTTTAGGGTTAAGAGAGGGCAATAGTCAATTTTCGCCTATTTTCTTAAATAACTTTATAAATATTTATCTTAAAACTATAATAATAATATATTTGAGATTCTCACAACAAGTGCTTTCATTTGATATGTCACACAATATATTTAAAAAAAAATCGAGCGAGACCTACAGTACTCGCATATGATGTGTAACATGTGACAAAATACTTTAGGTTAGTTAGATTTGATGACGATATTGTACCTGGGTGGCGGATCTGACAGTAACGAAAAAAACCGACCAAGTGCGAGTCGGACTCGCGACTTCCTGTTACACATTTCCGTCCCATATTACACATTTCCGTCCCATTTCACGAAATCACTCCCACAAATTGCAGGAAAGCGAGAGCAAAGATGTTACACATCAAAAACTTTTTTTTAAGTTTTCTAATTTACCCTCCAAAAGTGGCCCTCATGTTTATTTATTTACGTTACACGTCCGTCTTTGGGTCACCAACTTACTATGTGTGTACTAAATTTCAACTCAATTGGTCTAATAGTGTCCGAGCTAATTAGTTGTGACAGATTGACGGACAGATAGACACACCAGTGATCCTATAATGGTTCCGTTTTTACCATTTGAGGTATAAAACCATAAAAACATTCAAATCGGTTATGATTCGGTGGATATATCGAGAAAAAAACTGACAAAAACATACATTCAAAATTGAAAACCTCGGCTTTTTTTAAAAGTTGATTGAAAATACTTCTTTATTATTTTTTCCCGTGGTTTCGCCAGCTTGGATATAGTTTTTATGGCTGTAATTGAGGGTAGTTCGTTCAAATCGTCTTGAGTTTATACAAGAATTCCGTAGAAAAAAAGCACTTTCAGTTTTGCTTTTTAATTTTCTTTTCTTTCCCTAAAAACCTTTTATGAATTATAATAAATATTTAAAAAATGGAAAATTGGTCCAGCCGTTCTTAAGTGATGCGCTTACCGACGAACAGAATTTAATTTTTATTTATATAGATTGCTAGGCCGTTAGCGTCATTTCACCAGATTGTAAGTTGAAAGTGGGCACGCTGAAATTCTCCAATGAAATGGGATACCAGTGATGATGATGTACGAGCTATGGCAACGATAGCCGATGACGAGTCGTGGTCGGCCGTTCTTCACTGAATACACCATCTTGCAAATCCCTTGCGAATACATCTGCCAGGCAGTCCTGTACGTGCATGCCAGCTAAAAAATATATAAACGCAAGGGTACAAATCCAAGGCACGACTTACGTAGCAACGCCAACAAGGACCAGCTAGTGACACCGTTTTACAAGCTGAAAAAATCGGAACAATCCATATAGGGTAATTTCAGTATAGATGCCGCACTTTTTGTTATTGTTTTATAGCATTGTATCTAATCTCAAGATTAAAGAACTGTTTATGTATTAGGAAAGTATGGTACTTTGACTAAATTTTGGTATAGCAGGTCAGAAGTCAAAGTCATAAATAAAGGTATAATAACCGTTTTTCTAGACCTCTAAAATTGGACGGATACATGCTCTACCCCGGATAGTTGCCCTGTCGATCAAAACGAGCCCTAGGATAGACGCCCTTTTGAGAAATACATCACTAACCAAGATAAGAGATACATAAATAACATCTTAAAGGCATAAATAATATGCCTAAATAACTTAAAATATTCTAAATAAAGTCGTTTACTGCGTGTGAAGCCTCGGGATAGACGCTTCATAACAAAAATTATATTATAACGGCACTTCATGGGGCGTCTATCCTTCAATCATTTGGTCTAAGACCATTATGTAAGGGCATCTACCCCAACAAAAAACAAGGCATCTATCCGATTAGTGAAGGATACATGCCTTCGAAAATACCTAAAAATCACACAAACTAAAATAATAATAAACAGATTAAAAACAATTTTAAAAGGTTAACTTTATGATTAGTAACAATTAAAGTCAAAACACTCACTAGGACAAAAATATTGCTTTTTGAAATCACCTCCGTATTATTTTGCCAAATATTTTCGCTCGCAATTTTACTCTGCATTACACTGACGCACACATGTCGTTCCTGTAGGATGCCAAGCGGCACACCGGAGCGGGGCGGGGGTATTGCCAGCTTATAACGTGTATTTATTGTTATTACCTATTTCGCATATTGGAGTTTTTGAATTCGCGGCAACTATCCCACTGCGGCATCTATACTGAAATTACCCTACATCGGTGGCCCCGTTAACAAATTGCCGGATAATATTAGAGATGCAGCATCCACCGCGGTGTTTAAGTCCAAACTCAGAAAATGGCTATCTTATAACCAATTGTACAGCCTTAATGATTTTTAAAAATTTATATAATTACATTAATGTATTTTATTTTTATTAATTGCAATATTGACGTTCGCTTTTGCGATATTGTTATAAATAATTACATAATATCTACATCTACACTATATATATATATATATATATATATATAAATATATATATAATATAATAATTATATAATATAATATAATATTATATTATTAATATTATAAAGAGGAAAGATTTGTACCTATTTTTGTATGTTTGTAATGAATAGGCTCAAAAAGTACTGGGCCGATTTAAAAAATTCTTTCACCAATAGAATGCTACATTCTTCCAATTTGACATAGGCTACAAAATTAGGGATCCTTGGCTACAAAATTAGGGATCCTTGGTAAAATTTGAACAATGTAACCGAAGGTGTAGAAAAATGAGTCTTAAAATGTCTCGTCGAATGCGCTGCCGAAACTATTAGCGATAGAACAAAATAATGTACGACAATATTGAAGAACATCATAATGTCTATAAAAAACTCCGCGGTAGCATATGTCCAACTATTGTAGTTATGTCACTACAACAACTTTTTTCATTTTAAACATTAATGAAAATGCTAAACAAATTCAAAACATGCTATTTATGTGTTTATATTAATCCTTATCCAAATAAATTATTTTATCGTCAAGACCATTTAACTACCTATAAAATAGTTTTTAAATTATTTAAATTGGACTTTCCATTCAAAAGATATTACGAATTAAAAAATTCAAACAGTAAACAAAACCGCCATAGCGCCGTGGCCGTTGTTTGCGATGCAGTCTAAAAAGCGCGCCGGGCATCGCGGCGGGCGGAGTGGAGGGCGCACTGAAATACAGGAGTGGGGCGTGCACGTCTGTAAGATAGGTATCTCCTTACGCAGCGGACGCTACCGATATTGAACATTTAGATTTTTCCATAGAACACATTTCAGATAGAGCACATTTTCTTTCTATCGATTAGGAGTTATTTTCAAAACTGCGCATAAATTACTTGATTAAACCTTGACAGTTTATTTTTATAGCAGTGTCACACTCTTTTTAAAGCACCTATTTAAGTATTGTATGTATTTTTTTATGAAAACTTATATTCAATAAACTGTTCATATTAAAATCAAATTAATTCTTATTTATTTTACTTGAAAACCAAAACTTTCAAACAATTATGCCTAAAAAAAGGTCCCAATTATCTCAACATAGCTCCCAAGCGAGATTAGCAAAGATTCGGCGTGTTGGAGAATCATCTTCAGAATATTCTGATCGACTCGAAAGTCAAAGAGAATATGCATCACAATCACGGGCCAGAGAATAGTCATCATCATATCAGCCACAAATCGTCCACTGCTGGACAAAGGCCTCCCCCAAGGATTTCCACGACGACCGGTCCTTATATATTTATATCTATAAATAATGTGAAAGTAAACCTGTAAAATAAAAAATACTAAAAATGTAAATTATTAAGTAATAATAAGAATGAAAATGATTAATGACAAACCCTTTTTTAATAAAAAATAAAAAAAATATATAAAACCAAAATAAAAAGCACAAAACAACAAAAACCAAACAAAAAAAAAAAAGACGTGTGGCACTCGGGGACTGCCGCGGTAAAGCTATTGCATAGCATTTTGTATCAACTTATGCAATTATAATTATTTATTTATTTTATTCATGCAGTATTTCTTTTTCTTTGATATTAATTTAAGTTACACTTTTTGAGCGTGGTGACCGATAAGAAAACAATTTTTTCTTTTATTAAATAAATAACAATATTTAGAAGTGATTATCGAATTTCGCGCGATGTACATTTATATAGATATAATATCATATATACTTTCTCTGCGCGGCATTCACGTGCATTATCTATACACCAAAAACAAAGGTACTGAATAGTACAAGTGCTTGGTTTGATGGTTATATACATAATGAAGAATGAATTTATATATATATATATATATATATATATATATATAAATTCATTCTTCATTATTTATACAGGGTCTTCGGCAGATGGTTGAAAATACGAAAATGGGGGATAGGTGGGGTCGCCTCCCACCTATTTTGAGAATTAAAAAAAATCTAGGACTTGTAATTTTTTTTACAGGATTTTTTTTCCTTTTTTTAGAAATTTTGCCATTTTTATACCTTTGAACACATGTAACTTTTTGTTTTTTAAAGCTAGCTCCAAAATCTTTTTTTTAATAGACTTTTATAAGATTGTCGGCTCTAAAAAAATTATGTTTGTTTCAAGTTATTGCTAAAAACAAAAATGTGGGCCCCCGAACTTAAAAAAAAAGTTGAACAAAAATTTAAAAGTCAACTTTGCGATGCATTTAAAAAAAAAATAATGGGGCTGGAAGGCTTCTGTTTTTTTTAAAACATCTCTAAAGCTTAGGCTTTTGAATGGTATGTAATTTGTTCCGGTATCTTTTTTGTAACCGGAGTTGTTAATTTTTTTTACTCAATTGGACCATGTTGACGAAATTCCACTAGTTACATGTTTTGTGAAATGTATCAAATGCAAAGTTGAAAATAATGTAAATACTTACTGTTGGGACGGTTACAAAGAGCAGGTACGTTTTTTTACATTCTTGCACACACATAATGGCTATCTTTTGTCATTTATTGGCATATTGGAGTTAGCACTTCCATATGCCAATAAAATGTCCGCATATTCCGCATTGGTAAATTGAGCCATTTTAAACCACAACAAAGTCTTAACAAAACGTCTGATAATAACAAAAAGTGACAAACAACAAAAAAAATTAACAAAATCACAAACACAGCAAAGTGAAATTAACGAAAACAAAAAAAAAACGTTAACGTTATTAACGTTTGTGATTTGTTAAGTTTTTTTGTTGTTTGTCACTTTTTGTTATTATCAGACGTTTTGTTAAGACTTTGTTGTAGTTTAAAATGGCTCAATTTACCAATGCGGAATATGCGGACATTTTATTGGCATATGGAAGTGCTAACTCCAATATGCCAATAAATGACAAAAGATAGCCATTATGTGTGTGCAAGAATGTAAAAAAACGTACCTGCTCTTTGTCACCGTCCCAACAGTAAGTATTTACATTATTTTCAACTTTGCATTTGATACATTTCACAAAACATGTAACTAGTGGAATTTCGTCAACATGGTCCAATTGAGTAAAAAAAATTAACAACTCCGGTTACAAAAAAGATACCGAAACAAATTACATACTATTCAAAAGCCTAAGCTTTAGAGATGTTTTAAAAAAAACAGAAGCCTTCCAGCCCCATTATTTTTTTTTTAAATGCATCGCAAAGTTGACTTTTAAATTTTTGTTCAACTTTTTTTTTAAGTTCGGGGGCCCACATTTTTGTTTTTAGCAATAACTTGAAACAAACATAATTTTTTTTAGAGCCGACAATCTTATAAAAGTCTATTAAAAAAAAGGTTTTGGAGCTAGCTTTAAAAAACAAAAAGTTACATGTGTTCAAAGGTATAAAAATGGCAAAATTTCTAAAAAAAGGAAAAAAAATCCTGTAAAAAAAATTACAAGTTCTAGATTTTTTTTAATTCTCAAAATAGGTGGGAGGCGACCCCACCTATCCCCCATTTTCGTATTTTCAACCATCTGCCGAAGACCCTGTATATATCTCGAAGGGTTAGGTTAAGTTATGGATGGCCTCGTGGTTCACGTCCTTAACTATTTCGGTATTGGGCGTCGAAATAACAATGCAGCTATATCACAGAGGTCCTTCTTCAATAGTCTTGATCATTTGGTAATCGAAATTGTACAGGATGCCTTGGATAACAATGGATGCAAACGCAGTGATCACAGCGATGGCGTGACACGTCCATTTTGCTCACAGATCACCACTACTTGTGTTCTGCTCGACGCTCCGTCAAAAAGTGTTTTCTCCGAGACTGACGTCCAGCTAATATGGCTTCTCCACAGATCTAATAAATTCTCAACTCAGTGTGGCAGCACAAACAGCCTTCCGTTAATACATCATCTTTGCTACCACAAACGATCGTCTCACGAGTACAAGCGATCGTCACGCCACCACCGGTTTCACCCAGGTACTAATACCTGACGTTTGATCCAAACAAAGTGTAACTATGTAAACTTATCTCGAGCTGGTATTGGTCGCGTTTTCAATGACACTCCGACACGGCCATCCTGCGAGTCACACGTCCTCGGGTGACTAACCTGAAAAAGAAAAGGGTAGCCAGTAGATTCCATTTCGTTCGGCCAATCCTGACCTTCATTAGGAAGGTCCACAGCTCAAGGAATAAAAGCAACGCTAATAATGTGAAGCTTTAATTCAAGACTACAATCATGGTGACAACACATTTTAACAGCCTCAAAAAACCAAAATAATTTCACTCTCGTAAACTAAATAAACCTCAGCATTAGCATCGTAACTCAAACAATCTCAAATCAGTTTAGGTCTCCAAGGTAAATCACAGCTGCAAGGCTTGAAACCTTACAACCATTTACAACTTTTAGGGGCACATAGAACGGAACATAATCATCATCGCAAATCACAAGCGACGGAACACCAGAACGAAACATCACCACATCCGGGTGGCGGGACACCACAAAGAATCATCATCACTAACGCCAAGCGACGGAATACCAATCAGTCATCATCACCAGTCCAGGTGACGGAACACCATCACCACCAATCTAGGCAGTGGAACACCATCATCACCAATCTAGGCAATGGAACACCATCATCACCAATCTAGGCAATGGAACACCATCATCACCAATACAGGCGACGGAATACCATCATCGCCAGTACAGGCGACGGAATACCATCAACAGTTTTAGCCGGTAAACGGGACACTTTTTTTTTACAAAAACACGAATGTACCTGCTACACATTATGACAGAACGAGTCTGACAAAACAAGCAGCAGCCAATTCATGCAAACATATAGCGCCATTCAGCACTCTTCATTTACCGCTGAAACATGTTGGAATACTTCAGTACTACACACAAAAATAAACGATAAAGAAAAAAAATACAACTGTACACAATTGATTGAGTTACGATCTGTCAATACAATTAACATTGAGAGGTAGACGCCTCTGCACCAGATTCATCGTCAACATCCGGAGGCAAATAACCTTCGGACATACTACGTAAACGGTCATGGGCATACTTGTAACTTCGTCTCAAATTCAAAGCTTGTAATTTGTATCTGTCACCTTCTAAGACCTCTACGACCCTGAACGGCCCTCGGTATTTGGGATCTAACTTGGTTTGTTTACGCTCCTTATTTTGTATCACCACAACAGTCACCCATCTTAGCAACTCTGGGCCACCTCCATCCGGTGCCCAAACAAACAACAGTCACCCTACCTGGCGACTCTTGGACCACCTCCCTCCGGCGGTGTCCAACCACATTATCGCATTTATCCAGCGATCTCGAACTTCACCTAATTTTGGTAATTGCCAACATCACCTCCCTCCGGTGATACGCCTGCGAGCCAAACGCACGCCACACACAATTGTGGCCGCACAGCAATGAAGAAAATGAGCTCGGTGTTTTACGCCTACGTCTACGAATGGCTGAGGCTATTGGCATCCAGTTGCGAAAAATTGTTTACGTCTAAGGTTCAAAATACAAACTAGTGAACGTTAAAATCACGGTCAAGTACAAAAGTCCTTTATCTGCACTAGTAGATGGTCAAGGTTCAGTCTCTCCATCAATTCTGTCCAAGTCAATAATACTGTCACTATCGGCATTCAACGTTGTCTGTCGTAAGCGTGTTTGTAGGTCCTGTTAGAACTTAACGCTTTAAGGACATAACGGTCTCCTTCCAGCATCTCAATAACTCTGACGGTATTTGATTTCTAAAGTGGTCGGTTACACTTCTCCATTTGTAACAACACAAAGTTAGGTAACTTGTTAAACTAAGCTTTAGTTTAGAAATCAGCCAGTGACGCTGCCTCAGAGCAGTATACCAAAACATCTCTTCCCGAGGGTTCCACAAGAAGTGACTAAGGGACCAAAAATGTAAGGATCAGCAGCAGCGTCCTTCACGCTCATACTGTACCGCTAAACAACCCGCCAAGTGTAGCGTTTATTTTTTTTACAATTGGTAAAACCGCTCCAACATGGGGGAGGCCCATGTCTATTATCACATCAGCAGCAAACTGATTAACAACTCCTGTAATAGGATGCGTTACTCTCCGTATTATCACTAGTATGTTGTCGTGCTTCACTTAGATAAAATTACAGCCTGTGTGTGTAATCGACAAACATGACATTTAAAGGTTAGGCTACTTTACTCGTACCTAGAAGCAACTCCAGGAGGCTGTACTTCGTAACTCGGTTAACCCAACAGTTTGGTTGCTGCCAAATGATCATCATGGAAGGACTTGTAACATTGAAATCTCATTACTATACTCGAAGGAAGTGAGCATATTTTAAAGGACACTTAACTAAGAGTACCAACGTTTAAACGTGCTAAGATTCACCTGACCGTTGCCACGCGCCTAAAGCGTTTATGAACGTAAGTTCAAATACAAGGGGGCATTACGTAGATCGAATGACACGTGGACGTATTTAAACAGAGGTTACAAAATCAGTCATTTCGATTTAATAGGTAAAGAATGCACCTGATGTAACCACTAGCTATGCCTGACGTGGTTAAATAGTGACCACCTATGAAGTCAATCGATGTTCCAAGCTATCAGAGGAAGCAATTTCCGTTCAGGCATGTTGTTATCATTTTTTTTTCACGGTTATCAACACTTGCGTTCTATGCTATCCTTTTTCTTTACCAGCATGATAAGGCCGTCAAAAAGGGAAAGCTTCGGGGCTTATGACATTCGCAGCCTCCAGCCCATGAATCCTGTATCATCATCACATCAGCCGTAAGACGTCCATTACTGCACTCCGCATACTACCCTGTTATTATTCTTTTTTTTTTACAATTGGTAAACAAAATATTTTATTGGGGTCCCCGAAACTCATCTACCTACATAGGGTCTATACGATAGCGGGGCATTAAGGATGCCCTCGACAAATTCATCACGAAAGCTATTAAAAATAGGCAACAACTTTGGCCTATGATCAATGAGAATATCAGTCCCAATACTACGAAAGCTAATAAAGGTTTTTTTTTTTTACTCCATGTAAAAATGTCAGTCTCAATATTATAAAAGCTTAAAGGGGTTTTAATACTATCAATCCTGCTTTAAGTTTGTATAACCGAAACGCTGGTTAACTAAATGAATCGTCGTATTTACAATGAGTCCTCTTTCTAAATCTTCCGTTCAATCACGACGTTGTGTCACAGGTAAAAATCCGAAAGCATGTGAAAGAGTACTTTCCACAAGGCATCATTTTAGCTGCTAATGCAATCACTACTAGAAGGGTAAGGGACTAACTACTCTATTCGCATCCTTACCGACAGTCAAGCTGTTTTGTTATTGACAGACTCGTTTAAGAATACCGTCAATCCTAGATTTAAAATATCTGAGTCGATCATAATATCGTTCGTACTCGTCTGGCATAACAAGATATGACCATTCTGAACAATGCCCGTCAATATTACCCTCACTCGATATTTGTTCTGTACAGTAAACTTAAGAGTTGCCTATAAAAGTCAATAGTGCGTTAGTATTGAACACACTCCCGAAAGTCTATACACGAAACTTTCTTTAACGAGAGAACACTCAGTACCACCACAGATTAGGTAATAGTACTCGTACCACAACTATCAAAACAAAAGGGGTACGACTCACCGGATTTTCATAGCTCCGCGTACATCACGCACTTCGCTGAAGCTGCACGCGCCGCTTGCGTGGATCTCCGCTGCTGCCAGCGCAGCCCATACTGTCGCCCATTTCCAAACAGCGCATCAGGAACAGGTTTCTAAACTGGCTCCGAGTCATTCCGGAAGCACAGGAGCATATGCCTTTCAACGGTTTGCTAAGTGAAATAAGCATTGCACCTCATTGCAACTGTCGTTCCGTAAGGGAGATGTCGACAAACGAGCACCGTGAACGTGGATTAGCTTCAGGTATATTCTGGTTGAATTCTGGCAGTGTGATTGCAGCAAATGTAGTCGATGGTGCTTGCATAACCTCAATCAATCGCAACATGTTCTGTTTCTGTAGCACAAAGAATTGTTGCCAGTTGGTTTTTATTTCGCTGCTCCATTATCATTTTTCACATTTTCCCGTCGTTGTCCACTTGTTGCGAGCGCTGGGAACAATCCAACTTCTGATCTCAAAGGGTTAGGTTAGGTTATGGATGGCCTCGTGGTTCACGTCCTTAACTATTTCGGTATTGGGCGTCGAAATAACAATGCAGCTATATCACAGAGGTCCTTCTTCAATAGTCTTGATCATTTGGTAATCGAAATTGTACAGGATGCCTTGGATAACAATGGATGCAAACGCAGTGATCACAGCGATGGCGTGACACGTCCATTTTGCTCACAGATCACCACTACTTGTGTTCTGCTCGACGCTCCGTCAAAAAGTGTTTTCTCCGAGACTGACGTCCAGCTAATATGGCTTCTCCACAGATCTAATAAATTCTCAACTCAGTGTGGCAGCACAAACAGCCTTCCGTTAATACATCATCTTTGCTACCACAAACGATCGTCTCACGAGTACAAGCGATCGTCACGCCACCACCGGTTTCACCCAGGTACTAATACCTGACGTTTGATCCAAACAAAGTGTAACTATGTAAACTTATCTCGAGCTGGTATTGGTCGCGTTTTCAATGACACTCCGACATATATATATATAAATTCATTCTTCATTATGTATATAACCATCAAACCAAGCACGTGTACTATTCAGTACCTTTGTTTTTGGTGTATAGATAATGCCTGAATAATGCCCTGATTCAGGGTAGGCTCGAGCCCCTCGGTGGGGACGTATATGAGCTGTAATGATATATATATATATATATATATATACATACATATTAAGAATCTAAATTGAGAATTTAAACTATACGCGTGTGTGTGTTTGTGTGTATAAAAGAGGGCTACTTTTAATATCGCTCATTTTAATATCAAAAATTTAGGTCACCTTTATAGCAGTATTATATTTTCAATTCAAAATTAATACTGCATTTGTGATAATAATAAAATGTATGTATATAGAGTACTCACTCATTTTCTTTCACTATTTTTTCGTGACTTTCTTCATTAATAATAAATGCACTTTGTTCATTCATATTTATTATTTATTTTCGCTTAACCGCGCTTTTTTACATCTTTGTTTTTTTTAAGCAATGGTAGTTGGAACTATACAGCCAAATATAGAATAAAATCTTTTTGTACTTTTTTTTTAAGCAATGGTAGTTGGAACTATACAGCCAAATATGGAATAAAATCTTTTTGTACCTATCTATATAAATACAAACAGCTGTGTCTTAAATAAAATCTTTTTGCATTTGATAAATAAAAAATAATCAAATCTTTTTTGTCATATGGAGGTATATACAGTTTATGAAAAGAGTTTTATTATTCTCCGAAAATGATCAAATCTTCTTATATGTTTGTTTTGACAACCGATATTGTTGCCATGGCAACCGAGCGTCAGGTTTTTCTTCGTTACGGAATTTCTGGATTCGGTCCCCGCGCTCAAAGCCTGCGATAAAATCTATGCAATAGCTTAAAATTTTGTAACGAAAATACTAAATAATGATAGGCAAGTTTCTATCGACACGAACAAAAATTTCTTTGAAATACCTAGATGTATAGGTAGATACATTTTTAGTTGAAAGTTGTCAACTTTTAATTTAGACTGTATATATTTTATTCGACTCTGCTTTTATTCTAATTACTTAAAAAAACATAGTACAAATGTATATAATATCCTATGTAAATATTACTTATTTAAGTGCCCGCCACTTAAACCATCAAAGAAATGGAACATAAATAGACTTACATACAAATATAACTGTGGGATTTTTTTTTAATACAAATAAAAATATTTGTGAAAAAAAGTGTTTTATATCCAAATTTCCAAAAATAAATAATTGTCTACCCCGTGCGAAGCCGGGACGGGCTGCTAGTTATATATATTTTTGTGAACCAGATTTCGCAATCTGACCTGCAACACGTAGTTGTCAAAAAAAATTATGTGTTGGAAGCCGCTGGATGCGAGCAGCGCAAAACCGGTCGTCCTTGGGGGAGGCCTATGTCCAGCAGTGGACGTCCCTCGGCTGATATGATGATTATATTGTAATGTTGCCATGATGCCAAAGATGGAGGTGGACTTGCCAAGATAGTCCAATAAAATGTTCTCATTTTTAACCCCCGACGCAAAACGAAGGGTGTTGTTATAAGTTTAATGTGTGTATCTGTCAATCTGTATGTCTGTCTGCGCTATCGTTCTTAAACGAATGCACCAATTTCGATGCGGTTTTTTGGTTTGAAATCTGACGAGATCGAGGTGGTTCTTAGCTATAATTTGTAAAGATCTGTTCAGCAGTTTGAAGATCTTCAGCTCTTTTCTAAATGATGAAGGGATGAACTTCCATCGGTCTGATCGATTCGAAAGTTGATGTGCTGTTAGTTTAATGATATTTCAAAAATATAGTAACCTTGACCTGACCGGCAGCATCTCCTGGAATCTGCAGGATATGCAATTCCTCAGTTAATTACAGCAGAGTTCATGTTTGGGCTCATTGGAATAGTCTCAATGAATAGGTGTTAGGTAGAACATGGTAACCTTGACCTGATGCTGCAGCATCTCTTGGAATCTGCCAGATACTCAACTCCTCATAAACTTCAGCAGTGGTATCGGATTTGGGCTCATTGTAATAATCTCAATGACTAGGTGTTAGATAGAACATGATAAAAAATGACACTCGTTTGCTCATCAAAGTAAAGTGTAAGACTTTATAGTTTTTCAGAATTTTGAGTTCCACAGTTCAAAATTTAGAGGTTACCGTAAAGCGTCACTATGGAGCTCAATTTGTTGTAAACTCTACTTTAATAAAACAAGTAATTAAAGAAACTTTTAATTCATTTTATCACAGTTAAGTACTCAACATCGTCCGCTCCTTTACTAGCTCTTTATGGGGTCTCAGAAACTTCCACACATCCAATTGATTTAAAGAAAACATTTAATTTTATAAAATACATATAATTGCAGCTTCAAACAAAGGAGGTGAGCAACTTCCACAGAATACGCTAGATTTCGTGTCGCAATTTCGTGTTTCATCTCCGAAAGTATTTGTGTAAATATGAGGATAGATTTTCGATTGTAGAGTCTATAAGTATTCGTAATATTTAAAGTAATAAAGCATTGAATAAAACATAAATTAAAAGTTTGAAAACCCCGAAAAAAACCTCCAAAAAGTAAAAAATAAAACAATAATATGTAATGGCGCTTTAAGTTTAATATAATTACCTACCTAGTAATATTTTGATCTAAGAGTCGTCGCGTAAATGAAATGAAATGAAATGAAATGAAATGAAATGATAATTTCTTTGCATCAAACATGGTAGTAGGATGTTTAATATAATTTTTAGTGCAATCATGTTTCGCCTGTGCAAGGCATGCAAATGTTTAACATAGATTATAATTATTTTGTCACGTAAACTTTAAAAATTCAAATGTCAATAAGTTTATTTTTGTCACAGAGGTATTCATTAACGCTATAATAATTTTTGTCAATAAGCCATTTCAACAATTTTGTCTTAAAGGTTTTCGATTCAAGCTTTCGCAGTTCAATTGGTAGGTTATTATATATTCTAACGCTCATACACACACAATTTCGGCTATACATTTCAGTCAATGGGATTTCGTTAAAAACTAGCCTGTATGGATCTCTAAGGGTTCTTGTAGTTTTGTCACTGGCTTTTTTAAATAATTGCAGATGTTGCTTTACAAACAGACAGAGCTCAAATATATATAGCGCGGGTAGTGGCAACAGACCAAGCTCCTTAAATAGTGGCTTGCAGGAGTCTCGTGATGACTTGCCAGCTATAGCTCTTACACATTTTTTTTGTGCTATAAAGGCTCTTTTCCAGTGGGTCCCATTTCCCCTTATAATAAGACCGTAACGGAGCACCGAAGCTACACACGCATGATAGGCAGACAAAACAGTGGGCATGTTTGTTAGACTTTTTAGGCGCTTTAGGACGTACACAAATCTGTTGAGTCTCTCACTTACATTCTCATGTTGTGGTTTCCAGTTTAGTTGGTTGTCAATTTTGAGGCCTAAGAATTTCGTGTTATACATCTCATCAATTTTTATGCTTCCATGTTTTATTTCTAATTTACGAAACCTATTGTTGTTAAAATTAATGTAGTTTGTCTTTGAAATATTAATCTGTACCTAAGTTATTCATGGTCAGCCATTTTATTATAACATCAATAGTATTATTTATGTTAGATTCGTGATTGTTAATTGTATTATTGTCAGTAATTTTCCCTTTTGTTGTCACTACTATAGAAATGTCATCAGCGAAGAGAACGCACTTGTGCTGAGTTACATGAGGGATGTCATTTATATAAAGTAAGAAGAGAAGGGGTCCAATTACGCTTCCTTGAGGAACTCCGCATCTATTGTATCTGTAATCAGAGGAATATACGATAGCCTCATTTTTATTATTGTTGATTTTAGTTAATGAAACTTTTTGTCTTCTTTCTAAAAGGTAAGACCGTATCCAATCAAGAGGTAATCCTCTTATTCCATAAGAATTAAGTTTTTTTATAAGTAGATCGTGTTCTACAAAGTCAAAGGCTTTACTTAGGTCAAAGAGTAATACTGTAGTCAATTGTTTATTATTTATTCCATTTAAAATACCAGTCATTAGTGAAAAAGTTGCAGAGGTTGTAGACTTATTTTTTTGGAAGCCAAATTGATTTTGATTTATAATTTTATATTTATTGCAATATTGTGTCAAACGCTTTAACATAAATTTTTCAAAAGTTTTTGAAAAAATTGAAATCAATGTTATGGGGCGGTAGTTTTGTACTTGTCCTTTGTCTCCTTTTTTATATAAAGGTTTAACAATAGAGATTTTAAGGATTTCTGGAAAAGTTCCAGTTAGAAATGAAAGGTTAATTAAATAAGTTAGTACTAATATGGTACAATCTAAGGAAGCTTTAAGTACTTTTGTGCAAATTTCGTCGTATCCAGTAGAGTTTGTATTTTTGAGTGACATGATCTCTTTTCTTACCTCCTCAACTGTCATAGGCGCCAAATACATCGAGTTCAAATTATTATTGTGTAATGTTAAATGCTTACAGTCTTTTTTTGTGTTTTCATTCGTACTTTCAATGTAATAGTCATTAAATTTTCCTGCTATCTCGGTAGGATTCGTTAATATTCCGATATCGTGTTCAATGTAATCAATGTCATTTTGATTGTTTTTCTTACAGCCTAGTTCATTATTTATGATCGTCCATGAAGCCTTGTTTTTGTTCTTACTATTTTTTATAAATTTAATATTACAATTTTTTTTAAGTTTAATGATAACATGTTTTAATATGGATGAAATGTGTGTGTATTTGTGTTTGTTTTCTAGTGTTTTGTCCTTGTAATATGTATATCGCAGTAACCTTTTTCTTTTACAGCTCTGTTTAAGACCCTTTGTAACCCATTTTTGTTTTTTTGTATTTGTAATTTTGACTTTAATTTGAGGAAAACATAGTTTATAAAATAAAGTAAATAAATTATGAAACTCCTCAAAAGCTTTGTTTAAGTCCGTCTCTAAAAATACTTCTTCAAAAGCCAAGCTATTCAAGCATTCAATGAATTTAGTTACATTTTCTTTTGAATAATCTCTTTGAAATATGTTATAAGATTTGGGTTTGTCTCCTTTTGACTTTACAGGGAACTTCAGGAATTGAGCCGTCTCATGGTCGGATAAATGTAAGGGAATAACTTCTGAGGTTGCTTTTTTTATATTGCTGAGTATGTGGTCTATACAAGATGATTTACGTGTAGGTTCTTTTATGTGTTGGGTTAGATTATAATTTAAAGCAATGTCCACATAATGATCTGTTATTTTACCTGATTGAAGCGTATTTATGTTGAAATCGCCTGCTAGTATTATTCTTTTATTGTGTTTATATTTCAGGCATACATCATGCAGTAGATATTCTAATCTGTTAAGAAATATAATAGGATCACTGTCGGGGGTCGTAGGGGGACGGCTAAGTTAATTAAATGAAAACAGAATACAACTGACTTACTTAACTACTACTAATTATCTTACTACAACTAATTACTAATAATTTCACAATTTAGCGGTCCCCTACGCGACGACTCTTGGATCAAAACATTAATACTTATATTAATCTTGGCAAGCCCGCCTTCATCTTACCTCCATGCCAGAATACATAAATACTGTTAACACTGATGTTTGTCGGCAAGACTTAGATAAGATAGTGGTACCACCAATGAACCGATTCTTAGAGTTAGACCTTGGTGGTTATCGAACTCCCGACCACCTTCTGTTGTAAGCAGGTGAATCATAACTATAAAGCTACGAAAGCAGTTAAAATGTGTATAACTTGGGTCGTTCCTTTTCCTCTAATATGGTTGATGGGAGCGATGGCTGACTCTCGTATTATACTCGTGACCGGGTGCTGTCCGTGTGAACTGACCTACTCTTGTCAAAGGTATCAAAGACATTCAATGATTTTTTTGTATAACTTTTCGTGTCATATTGTTTTCATGTTCTAATGTAATGACGTAATCTGGTTTACTTCAAGGCTTTTAGTTTGACATTAATAAATAATGATTGTTTATTTCTTGATTTTTCACAAATGAAATAAAGATATTATTATTTAATTTATGACTATTAGAAAGAGTGTAATTTACACCTATTTCGAATAAATACATTGAATTGAATTGAATTGTGATTGTTATTTTTTTCAGAGAACCTACACCAGTCTCATCAAATGTGCCGATCAAATGGATGCCAAGCAAGAAAGGCAACATGAAATTTCTCTACATTGAAGATCAGTTGAGAATGGGCGCCATGCCCAACCCGGAGGGGTATAACTTGTGGAATGATGTCTACAGAAAATATAGAAAAAATATTTTCAGTAATTGAATAATTGAATAGAAGTAATACTATTTTCGTTTCAATCTAATTCTGAAATCAAACATTGAATATTAATATAAATTTGAAGATTATAAAACCTTTTTAAAGTAAGGCGAAGCCCAGTAAAAGAAAACACTTTGAAGGTAGGAGCAAGATCGCGCAAGGTTAGGTCAGCTTCAGACGTTCTCAATTTACCTTTGCGGAAAAGATAATGTAGAAAAAAAAATTAGCGTTTTTATTTTCGATGTTGATCAACCTAATCATATTTAAACTTCAATCGTAACAAATTAGTAAAATTTTGCTGCATTTTTTAACACTCTTATATTAGCTTCACCTGTTTGTATGTATGTTTGTAAACGACTCCTTTGCACTCGATTTTGACTCACTTTAAAAGGACATATTTAATTTAAACTTTGTACATTTATAAAGAATCAGTGACAATATAATAATTTCATAAGTGTCTCTCATTATCCTGAACTATAAATTTAAAAATATATGTAGTTTAAAAAAACTAAAAAACACGATTTTAAAGCACATCAAACTAAAAAGTGAAAAATAATTTTTAATATAAGCTGAAAACAATAATGAACGAAAAATACTAGTATTATTTTGAAAAGAGCGTGGGGCGCTTTGTGCCATATTTTTCGTATATCGAGTAATTATTAGTTTTTTTTTTAAACTATGTTTATTTGTTTACGTTTCACTTTTTTGAGGTTGATTGAAAATTAAAGAATTTGTCAACAATATAAAACAATAAAAAAACAACATAAGCCGACATTCAGTCTGTTAGTTCAGTGAAACTGAATTGTAAGATCGTCTATGACTAGCCTCTTTCTACAGGCTCTTTGTACTTTGTTCTCTAGGGAGTTTTCTGGTTCTCTCTTCGGGTTGGTCCGTGTTCGAGGTCGAGTTTGAGCCATCTCTCTTCTGATTGGTCCGTGTTAGTGCTTCTGTTTTCTTATAGGTCGTGATGAAAAATGTGTGTCACTCTGGGCCAAAATATTTTATTTTTAGGCGACGTGTATTGAATTCCTCGCTAAGCTCAGGATTCTACTTCAGAATCCTTCGCTTCTCTCAGAACTCAAAGTAACGCCCTCGAGGAACATAATATTACTTTTGCCCCTTGTTACACAAATAAATATTTATCATATGACAGTACAATAGGTAACCATACTCTTATAAAAAATGCCCTTACCGAAATAACATACATTTATTCCCCAATAATAAAATAACATTATGGAACATTTTCAATCTAAAATCAATCGCCGTCCACATTTCGCGCCAAAAAGTTTCCAACCCAATATTTCGCGCCATAACTGACAGTGAGCTCTGCCGCTAAAAACTCAATACAGTATTGCTTTCACAGCAAGTGGCTATGTTGGATTCTTGTGGATAAGGTTGACCAAAAAAATTAATTACTTTTTGACTATAATTGCTTAGTCCACCCACAACATGCGCTCAGCGCTATATAGTCAATATATTTATTGTGTTTTTTTTAATTGAGTGCGTTTACTCACTTAACAGTTACTCACTCCATGGTAAGTGACGATGCTGCGGAGATTGTATTACTTATGCTCAAATAGTGCTTATTCACTCTTTAAATCAATTGTAGGAATAAATACAATCCAATTTATAAATTTAACATTTTGACTTGTATAATTCGTTCCATTTTGAATTTATATTAAATCTATTTTTAAGGTTACTAAAACAGGTGGCAAGACAGGTTGAATGTATTGTATAGGCGTTTATTTTTTTCTTATGTTGTGATGCAATACAGAATATTGTATTGTATTGCATAATGTTTTCCTACCCTAAGGTCGGTTAGAAGAAATTGATACTTTGCAATAAGGCCGCCTATTGTATAGACTTTCTTTTATGTTTGTTTAATTCTTTTTGTATATTTTGATGCAATAAAGAATATTGTATTGTATTTTAGAATGATATCAGAGACGGGCATCTACTGCAGAAGATGTAACTTGTTGATAAATGTAAAAGTAAGCCAGCTTCTATCTTCGGCATCATCATCATTTATCATCAGGTGAGATGATGCCAAGGGCTAATCGATTGTGAATTAAAAAAATATAAGTCTTATCCATACTATCCTACATTTTGCTAGGTCAGCACTACAAGGCGTGGACACGTAACGAGTTTAACAGAATATGATTTTCGCTCAGCCGAATGAGAGCGAGGTTTTAGCGACACTTTTTACGATCCCCACGAGATTTCTCGCAGACTGTACCTACAGAATATGCAAGGGTTGGAGAATTGTGCTTCTGTGGGACTTGTCTGTGGAAATTGTCTCCTGCTTACTTATGTTTGTGATGCATCTATTAGAGAGAGTGAAAAATTTTGATTTCACTATATTTCTGAAAAAGTTTAAAAGCATGCCAAGTGCGATTCAGACTCTCGCACCGAGGGTTCCTTACTGCCATACATTACATATAACATTTGTGTTGTTGCGTATTTACCAAATAACTTTCAGCGTATAATTTTTATCATTCACTTCGGGATCATAATGATTATAATGCAACGTTTGGCTGATTTTTACTTAGTGTTATTTTACTTTAATTAGAACTAATTACACTAAGTTTTTCGCTTGTTTATATTACCGTTAATATGATAGAGTTATTAGTTAAAAATTAAAAACACGACTTTAAACTTAACCCCTATTTTTGGACTGTCGGGTAAAAATGTATCTATGTAATGAATTTTGTTTGTGTGTTCGAATAAGATGTGTTGGGTGTGCTACTTCTGTGTGGGTTTGAAAAACTTACACGTCGATTTGAAACGTTCGACGTAAACTGTTCATTTTTATTTGAACGATTTGAGTTGACACTTTCCAATACATCAGCGCAATTGCGCAAAAATTCAGTGAAATCATCAATTGTTGGAAAACCTTTTAATGTGTTTTTATGTTCTTCCCATTTTTTAGCCGTGATGGCATCTAACTTTGCCGTCATGAAATAAATAATTATTGTATCCACTGATGGTTCATCAATTGAATTTAGCGCGCGTAAATTCTTTGTGATTGTATCTATCATAAAACGAAGAGACCTATCTGATTCTTTAGATATCGGTTCAATGGCAAACAAAGCCTTTAGGTGATTATTGACTAATGTGCGTTTATTATCAAAACGCTGGCAAAGCAAATCCCAAGCAATTTCATAATTATCTGATGACAATGATATAGACTTGATGACAATGCTAGCTGAGCCTTGTAAACAGGAGCGCAGGTAATGAAACTTAGCTATGTTGTCAAGAGATTTGCGGTTGTGTATGAGTGATTGAAACGTATCTCTAAACTCTAACCACTTGTTACTGTTTCCATCGAAAGGTTCAATCGAAATTGTAGGTAACTTCACGTTAGAAAGGTTGACAGAATGAGAGCACTGTGAGTGAACACTTTCGTTTAATTTATTGCTATCGTTAGAGTTAAGAAATTGTTGAGCTTGTGATATGAGATGGTAAAATTGATTCTCAACCTCTTCTCTTTCTAGTAATTGGCTTTCTGACGAGTCAATCTCCTCTATTTGGCTCTGAATCTCCTCAAAATTCGAAAACGCAACTTCTAACTTTCCCACACGAAGGGATAACTCAGTTAATTTAACTTGATTTACCTGGTGTGCCCCTATCTCAATTAAAGGTTCTATGTATTTTTTAAATAACGTAAGACGCTGCTTAATATTGCCTCTTTGCCTATTTAATTTTTTGATATCAGTATCATTCATTGTTATACGCAACAAAATAGAAACTAAAACGCAAACAAACTGTTACTGCTAGTGCTAACGTACGAGTAGGTAGTAGGTAGGTACCTACCTACTAATAAAATAAAATAAATTTCAAACCTCGAATAGGCCAAAAACAATAGCCAGCCAATGATGATAACAAACCGGTCCTCGCTCAGTTCGCCGCGTCGAGCATGCCAGCTGCGCACTGTATTCACTTCACCTGGAATTGATCGTGGAAAACAGCTGATCATAAATGTAACATTAAGTTTTCGTAAGCAGCTGATCTGATGTGTCTATGAATGCTGGATATTGATAGGTAGCAACTACTTGAAACAGTATGTCGAATATTGTTTTACAAAAAAATAAAATTGCGACGAATTAACAACCTCCTCCTTTTTTGAAGTCGGTTAATTAGTTTTCTTTTATAATATACGAGTATGTAGGTTTTGTGAGTTATACGTACTATGCAGTATCTACTAAATTAACACCACTAGATTATTTATGTAGGTAAGCTAACAAAATGGTAATTTGTTATAAATGATAAGTATATTTTTAACTAGGTAGGTTATTAGAACGTAGTCTTGTAAACAAATAGGTAAGTATATACACTTTTGATACACTTAATTTATCACGATAAATGTTTTGAAATGAAAATAAAATAGGCTTGTGTTGTATGTAAGGCTCGAGAAGTACCAACACCCTTGACACAAACTGAGGCTGGAAGAGGTGGGAATCACTTGGGGAATAATAGGGAACGGGCTCACCGTTTCTGTGTATAGGTAGTAATGATCCTTTAATCCTCTCGTCCAGCAATCGTAGAAATCGTAGATTGTGGGGCGTTGGCGTTCTTTTTATCTCACGGTCGCCAAAATCGCTATATTGGAGCGATTTAAATGATGGAACACAACACATATAGTTTTGGGTTTAGATGTAGTTTTATTATTTAGCAAGGTAGCACAAATTACTTAAGTAAATTAATAAATATTGAAAGTAATGAGCGGCGGTCAGTGGCCGTGTTGATTGCGAAGATAGAATGAATTCAATCGCGTTCCAGTGTCTAGGTGGCGCTGGCTGTCGATGCACTCGATCCGCTCGTACAATATCAACATTGATATTTGGCGGCAAGACTTAGATAAGATGGTGGTAGCTAGCCAGGCGGGCTTAGAAAATGCCCTACCACCAACCAAACCGAGTCTTACAATTGACCCCGCCGGGAATCGAACCCGCGACCTCCTGTGTAAAGCCAGTGAACTTTGCCTCTGAGCTACGGAGGTTGTTAAAAAAATGGTCATTTCAAGTGGTCATAGTACAAACACGTTATTTTCTACTCTCTTATTTTTTTATTCAAACGATTTTGATGAAATTTGTAAGTTACTTTACCTTTACGGCCAAAAAGACATGGTGTTTCGTTATTCTAGAGAATAAATACCAGACACACGCGAATCAGACTCGCTTACCGAGGTTTCCTTAGAAATGTGTAGGTGGTACACGGACCAGCACATCAAGCTACACACTTTGGACTTTTTACCGTTCTTATGCTGAATGCGTATGGATCAGAATCGCACTACGAGTGTATAGCTTCATGTGCTGGCCTCTGTACATAATATAAATCTTAACATAGCAAACTGTTAGGTACTGCATACAACAAAATTATTACGTACCTACGTATACGTACAAAAAAGGATTTTTTTTTTATTCTTCGTCATAAATTAAAAACTATAAAAATAATAAAAAAAACCTGTTTAAGCTTGTACCAATGAAACACTTTCATACGATACCCCACATGACACCGTTAACTAAATTCAAAATTTGGACCGTCGTTCCTTGCATTTGATTAAACGGTATTTTAAAGAAAGACTATATTTTTGATGATTTAATTACAAATGGACAGTTATCAGGTTTTTCCCTATACTTGTAGTATAAGACGGTATTACTTGCCAAATTTCATATTTATAGGTCAACGGAATATACCCGTTGAATTTTAATTCCCTTGTGAGTGTCGATATATTCATTTTTTGCGGCATAAACGGCTGTACTTTTTTTTTTACGTTAACTTAGAAGTTTCATTTCCACAACTTTAAGGGACTGTAGATAGAAGTATATGGTTTTCATTTCAACTCGATACCATTCCGCGTTCCCGAGATAAACGGTCTTGACAGACAGACGGACGGACAACAAAGTGATCCTATAAGGGTTCCGTTGTTTTCCTTTTGAGGTACGGAACCCTATAAATGGCTAAATTGCCTGAGTAGGTACCTCTTATACAAACCCAGGTAATTTGTTAATTTTCTGAAATATGGCTATAACGGTTTTAATGAAACTTTATAAACTAAAACTTCATAATACTTTCCACACTGGGCAGTTTATAATTCAGTTCAAGATGTTTATTTAAAATAGGTGCAAATTGCACTCTTTCTGATAGTCATCAAATAGTAATTACATAATGTCATTTGTGAATAAATAAAAATATAAACAATCATTTGTTAATAACTTCAAAATAAATTCATTGATATAAAACAAAATATGTCATTAGAACCTAAAAATAAATATGACACAAAAAGTTATACATAAAATACTTGGAATGTCATTAATGCCTTTGACAAAAGTAGGCCAGTTCACACGGACAGTTTACCCGGTCACGAGTATAACGCTAGAGTCAGCCATCGCTCCCATCAACCATATTAGAAGGAATGGAACAACCGGCTCCCGATGCATACATTTTTAATCGATATTTATCAGAAGGCACCTCTATTCTTTGCTACTAATTAAACGTACCTAATTTTAATTAGTCTGTAAAATTTATTTGATAGGTTTAAAGTTTGCTTAGATCATAATACTGATATTATTAATTTTTATATAATATTTACTTAATAATTTACCTTTCCTTCAAAAACATTTTTGATCCCATCGTGTAGGATCCCGTTACTATACTTTAAACTACTATAACCTTTACTATATCTTAAAAAACGATGATTTTTATTTATAATTTTTTGGAAGACAGTTTCAAATTCGGATCGGCTTAAAGCAGACAGAGACAAAGCTTGGCTAAACTCCGCAATAATCTGGCGACGCGTCCGACGCTCGCTCGCTGCACTTTAACCAATACGTGACCACTGCCGTCAGGGTCGCTCATGTGCGAAGGGAGAGAGAAATGGATGTGGCATTTTTTTCCCAAACATGTTTGGATATGTCGCAGGTATATGTCAAAGTTAAGTTATAATTGCACGGGAAATTGACAATTGCCTCCATTTCTTACAATTTTACAGTTTATTCTTTGTGTCATTGTAATTTTACGAGGCCACTATAGTGACATTACAATAACACTAAATGAGCGAGCGAAGAGAGCGATGTTACGTACGGTTAGGTTTGATTAAATATGAATAATAAATAATAATAAATATTCTGGGACAAATCACACATGGTCATCTGGCCCCAAAGTAGGATTCCCTGTGGTATGGGAACCAGAGACTGATATACATACTTATATACGTTTAAATACATACATATATAGATATTTAACACCCAGACACAGAGCAAACAAATCTGCTCATCACACAAATGTTTGCTCTGGGTGGGGATCGAACCCACGACTCTCGGATCAGTAGTCAAGAGCATTAACCACTGAGCCACCGAGTTAGTCAAAGCTTCGCAAAAGAAGAAATCATCGGTTTTATTAGAAGACAAAAGAATAGGCCGTGAAATTGTAAGCCGATTGACAATTTACCGAGCAATTATGATTTCACAAAATTTAAGTAGTAAAATTATAATATTACGACTTTGACAGTATACCTGGGACAGACTTGCAAAACAAAATCTGGAGGAATATGACGTTATTCGGGTTCTAAGGCTTGTGCAATAGCTTTGAGCAGATAATATACATACAGTGGAAGTTATTTTTCCCCGTCATTTGTATAGATACAATGCGTACGCAAAAAGAGCGGTGTTATTAGTTATTCTATATGCCTGTCTGTCTGTACCTGTCATCGCAGTTCCTAAACGGGTGGACCGTTTTTTTTAAAGCTAGATTAACTGAGATTGTTCTAAGCCACATTTGATAGAAAAATGCATTCAGCCGTTCATGGAGATGGTCAACTGCACGCCAAAATGTAGAGAGGGAAAATTGTTGCCTTAACTAAAATAAGTTACACTTTTTGGTGTAAAAAAAATAAAATAGCGGGAAAAAATAACCGCCGAAAGTAAAGTAGTTTAGATATGTCTAAAATTTGATCAAGGGTTTAATTTCACATTTTTAGATGCATCTGCGCTGCCGCACGCCATCTGTAAATAACTAAAGGATAAAATTTTTCTCGTCACACTTCCCAAATCATTGCGAACTAAAGTTCAAGTTACAACTTCTTCCGTAGAAATCACGATTAAACCCATTGACTTTGAAATTTAATTTTTCATCATCATCATAATATCAGTCGAAAGACGTCCACTGCTGGACAAAAGCCTCCACCAAGAATTTCCAAGTCCTCCGGTGCCCGCATCCAGCGGCTTCTCACTACCCAGGCTGTCAGGCCACAGAGTGGGAGGCCTACTACGCTACATATTTCGGTACGAGGTCGCCACTCAAGAACTTTACTGCCCCAACGGCCATCTATTCTTCCGACACTAGCTCATAGCTCGAAATTCAATTAAACCACGTCCAGTTTTTTTTTACTCCAAGTCGCAGCAGGCTTGTCGTGTCCCACAATCGGCTCAGGGCGCGGTGTCCCGTAAAATTGTATTTGACGTCCAGAGTGAGGTGGTCCGCTTAGCAGCGAAACACCGGGACGGGATGAAATTAGCGGGACTTAGAACAAAATCTGCGTGTTATGATGTTTTGGCGTGATAGGCTTTGTTAGAGATCGGGAGACAGATTTCGGAATAGAGTTACTTTGGTGTGATTTTACTTTTGTGCGACTGAGGAGCGACGAAAGAGTAAAAAGGTATAAATATTCTCGCTGTACTTGGTCGCTCGAACGGATTGCCGCCGTTTTTTTTGTAAGCCCGCTTCCATCTTCAGAAATATCGTCGCTTACCATCAGGTGAGATGATGCCAAGGGCTTACCAATTGGGAATAAAAAATATATAAAATTTTGCACCTGATTCACTATCCTAACAGCCACTTAGAATGAGTCATTCCACTTATCATAGATAACTATCAAAAAGCAGCATAGATAATAATCTCAATAAAAATCTCTTTAACAATACCGTCATTCAATAAAAAAAAAACTCTTTTTATAAAAACTCACGGCACCGTGAAAACGCATCAGCTTACGGCGCGAAAACAAATTAATATTTTATTCACTTAACATTTCATTTATTTAACGCATCGCGGAACCGATAAAACTTAATCAGATTGGATTAATTTCGCGGTAAAAAAGTGAAAATAATGAACACTCTGTATATTCTATCGTTGGCGGGAACCACGACACTTGTTCGCAGAGAGTTCGAATTTCGAAATAAGTTTAAATTTAATGTTTGGGGGGTCAAGCGAAAGTGATCAGCTTAGGAGATTGTAATATGGCCAGTAGATTATGATAGTTTGTTAATTAAAAACTCCTTGTTTTATATAAACCGATGTTTTGATCGAGTAGCAAACTGAGGGTATTTCATGTTACGTTGTATATATAAATATATACCTGCATACAATCCGTCGGAAATATTTGTGGAGCTCGCTGGAATGCTTAGTTATACAGTAATTTTGGTTGTTATCACTATCCCATACGATGAAAACCTCGTGCAGGCCGATGCCGATAAAAGGACCAAGTACCTGGACCTGGCGCCCGAGGTTACTGATATGTGGCAAGTGGAATCCACCGGAATCATCCCCGTAGTCCTATCCGTGAAAGGGTTAACTTCAGTTGACCTTGAACGTCACCTAAGGCGGCTGGATCTCCGAGGCAGACTAATAATTGCAGCAATGCAGAAAGCAGTCCTCCTCGATAATGCCCGGATAGTTCGGCGCTTTCTCTCCCCGTCGCACTGAACTCCAGCCGACTGTGATTCCGCTGAAGGTGCTTCTGCCACTTTGCCTCGTTCCAAATGAGCAGAGTAGCTTAAATTGTATATCTTTAAATAATAATAATATAGCAAGATAACAATAAAACAATAATATCTCACCTAATATATATATATCCGAATATATTAAAGATATATGTATGCAATTTGGATTAGATAAATGTAAAACTGTTCATATAATTAGAGGAAGCCGATGGATGCGGGCAGCGCAGAACCGGTCGTCGTGGAGATCCTTGGGGGAGGCCTATGTCCAGCAGTGGACGTTCTTCGGCTGATATGATGATGATGATGATGAATTAGAGGCAATATCCGGCCCGGTGACTATGCAGTCAATGACAACAGCAAAGGAACCAACTGAATTATACAAATGCCTCTAGGATTTCGACAGCTAAAGAGACTAGACCATACAGCAATTAAGAAAACAGTAACCGCCGAATACATAAATAGACTTAATGCTATTTATAAGACTGAGCTTTTGGGGAAACACTTATTATAGGGCAATAATACAAACGCAATACCAACGCTGACCTACTCCTTCGGGATCATAAAATGGACCAAGACTGACATAGAACAAATTCAACGAATTACCCGCACTACATCATATAAGTTCATATACGTCCCCACCGAGGGGCTCGAGCCTACCCTGAATTTGGGCGATCAGGTCTTAGTCGACCACGCGGGCCCAGTGCGGGTTGGTCAACTTCACACACAACCTTCGAGTTTCATCGCAGGCGTGTGCAGGTTTCCTCACGATGTTTTCCTTCGCCGTTAAAGCAATCTGTAAGTATTTACGTAATTTTTGAATAACTCAAACCCGCACTACACTAATCAAGAATAATAACTTACAACCTAAATCTGCAATAGAAAGACTAACTTTTAAACGACAGAACGGAGGTAGAGGTCTGATAGATATACGACATCTGTGTAAAAAATAGATATAATATAGCTTATCAACATTTTTCACCACTAAAGGTCAGTCAAGCAACATTCACAAAGCCATAGTCCAAAATGATAATAAATATACTCGGCTTAATCTCAATGAGCATCCATCAAACCCAAGAAATATAGATCCATAGAAAAAGAAACTTGAAGACTGGAAGAAAAAAGTAATGCACGGAAGACACCCGAATGACCTACAGCGATTTCACATAGATCAAAACGCTTCAAATGAATGGCTTAAAACAGGCAGTTTATTCCCTGAAACTGAAGGATTCATTATAGCTATACAGGACCCAGTAATAAATACTAAAAACTGCAGGAAATATATCATAAAAGACCCCCACAGTTACAAATGACAAATGTCGCAGATGTCAAACACATTCGGAAACCATACAACACATAACAGGAGCATGCACAACCCTTACTCACACAGACTACACTCACAGACATAACCAACTAGCAAATATCATACACCAGAAACTAGCTCACAAACATAAACTCAAAAAAGACACAAACACCCCATACTACAAATACTCACCTCAGACTGTTTTAGAAATACATCACATAAACTTTATTAGGACCGCGCTATACTCACAGACAAGACCATACATTTCAACAGACCGGACATAACCTTACAAGATAAAATAAATAAAATTACTTATCTCATAGATATCGCAGTTCCAACACCCATAACATTAAAAAAACAATAGCTGAAAAGATAAGAAAATACGCAGACCTTAAAGAAGAAGTGACCCGAATCTGGAAACAAAATAAAGTTTACATCGTCCTCATAGAAATTTCAACCAACGGAGTTGTACCAAAAACAATAAATTAATACCTAAGAACAATAGATTTTAAAGAAAACATAATACACACCTTACAAAAAGCCGATATCCTGAAACCTGTCGTTTGGTGAGAAAGTTCCTGCAGTTTGACGAAATTAGCGATAGCTAATATATCACTTACACCCTGTAATTACTTGACGTAGCCCGTAATTACAGGCTTAAACAGCAAAAAGGTGAGAAAAAAAACAAAAGAATAAAATAAAATACTATTTCTATCTATATTGAGTCACTTTTCCTACACCTACAATCTTGAAAAATTTTAATAATAATCTTTTGTAAGACATTACTGGCCAGGTCCTACAAAAAAGAGAAAAATAAGTTTTAAATAAGGATACATCAATTACACACATACACAGGTACTTAGCTAAGAAAAAGTGATACGCTTACTATAGTTTGTAAAATTTTAGCTAAATCGCTGCGATAGCAGGTAAGATAAATGGAACTTCAATTAGTGTAAAAGAGATACAACACATAAAATGTACTAAGATGACAGCTGTCGCAGCGATCAAGCTAAATTTGACGAAGTATAACCTTTACCAGCTATGTGTGGTGTGTGGTGTGACTATCTAGCCCATCGTTCTTGGCATAATTATAATAGTATTATCTTCGCACCAACGAGAGTAGTATCATCTCACCAGACTGCTTATAAACTGAGGAAAAGAATAAAAACACGTTAATAGTACATTGTGATACAAGTGTGAAAAGTAGGTTATTGTAAACGAGCTGCCGATTGTTAGAATTATTTATATTATAGAAGATAGATAGATTATTAGAAGAAGCGAAGTTACCGAAATAGCTCACAGAATCGCTACACTAGAGAGAAAGTAAGCGGGGCACATATCAGATCATATTGGTCCCCACCGAGGGTCTCGAGCCTACCCTGAATTAGGGCGATCGGGCCTTAGTTGACCACGTGAACCCAGTGCGGGTTGATCGACTTCACACACAATCTTCGATTTTCTTCGCAGGCGTATGCAGGTATCCTCACGATGTTTTCCTTCACCGTAAGAGCATCGGATAATCGTACATATGAAATCGAAATTCGAAAACTCATAGGAAAGAGACAGGATTCGAACCACTAGGTCCTGGACTGGAGGTAGTGGCCCTAGCTGTTACGACACCAATCTCTTATGGTTTATATGCATAAAAATAATTAAGGAAATGTGGAAGCAGCGTAGGTGGGCCTTGCGTTTACTCAGAACCGACAAATCTGATGATGGTCACGGAAAGCCGTTGTGTGCGAGCAGCGCAGGACTGGCTGTTCTGGAAATCTTTGGAGGAAATTTATTTTGCCGAAAACTCAGATCAAAAATAAAAGATAGATTTAGTGTGAGCGCTTTGAAAACGGGGTATAATAACTCTGCTCCAATGACGACGGAGCAGAGTTTTACTTACAGTCACGCGTTGGCAGACTTTCCGTCAACATGCCGAAATGTGTTGTGACATGTCTCAAATGCACCTCAATAACAGTGAAGGATAGGACCGTAGAAACATTATTTTAGGTCTCCACTTAAGGTAAAGATGCATACGTATATAATAGAACAAGCTTTTTCCCGCTTTTTTGTTATGTTTGTTGTATGAAACTCAATATCTACATTATTTTTAATCTGAGGCCCAAAATCCAAAAATAATATTTATCACTATTTTGCCTTTCCCGTTAAGTGGTATCATAGCTACTAGCTAAACAATCCACCACTAATCACCCGAAAAATTTTGGAGGGCCATTCTGTAAGCGCTTTATCGCTTAGCAACGAACCGAGTTGATCGAGTTAAGCCCCCAAGATTCGAACGATTCGACCGACGAAGAAGATTCGAATTTGGAACTGTTCTCGTTTGTGATACGTGATTGGTATAAATGATAGACCGAGTGAGAGAAGGTGTTCAGAGTAAACGATACGATACGATACGATAATGTTCATATTCCTATTTTTATTTACTGATATAAGATCTGAAGTAAATTTTCAGTTTTCAGAAACAGGACAGAAATAAGTTTTTCTTATTTTTTTTCCTATTCTTTTGTATTGACCTCGGTTCTTAATACGTATGCATTTTATTTTGTTTTATCCGACACATTTAAATTTGGCCGTATATTTGGTGGCTTAGAATAGTGCCTTATTATCTCTTTCAATAGGTGTCGTAAGAGTCGATTAAGGGACTTAAACCGGAGGATGGGCAGCAGCGTCCTTTCCGCGACTATATTGCCATCGTCCTGCAACAACACTGCAATCGCCTACCCGCCCGCCAAGCGTGTCGATTACGGTAACACCCCCCAATGATCAACACAAAAAAAAACCGCCCCTAGTCCCCCGCGGCCCCTCTATTCCTGGCTCTGGTAGCGGTCAAGGTAACGGCGGGGCATGGAGTGTGAATAATTCCCAGCAGATGTCAGTCTACCAAACCAAAAGACCTCTGGCCCTGGCAACCTACAAACGCGCACACTGCAGACCAACGCAAAGCTGGCAGAACTTGCAAAAGAATTGAGCAGGATACGATGGGATATCGTAGGATTGTGTGAAGTCCGAAGAGAGAGGGAGGACAATATAATCCTTAAATTTGGAAATCTGCTTTATTTCCGGGAGGGTGACCAACTGTCCCAGGGTGGTGTTGGGTTTCAAGTCCACAATTCCCTCAGTAACAATGTGATTTGGATCGATAGTGTTTTGATGATGGTAGCGTACCTTAAACTCAGAAAAACCAAACGGTATGCACCGACCGCGGAACACCCCGACGACGAAGTGGAGATCTTATTTGTGGATATCTCTAGAGCTTAAAAAAATAGCTCCCAGATCCAATACACACCGTTATTAAAGGAGACTTTAATGCGAAACTGGGCAAACGAAGTAATAGTGAGCTGAGAGTAGGGCAATTTGGATACGGAGAGAGGAATGGACGCTGCCAACTGCAGGCCAAATTTATAAAGAAGAAGGACCTCTTTATGATGAACTTTATCTTCAAATAGCCTTCAGAAGCCTAAACAGCGGAAGTGGACGTGGTTGCATTCCAATGGCGTAACGAAGAATGAGATTAACTTCATCTTGTTGACAAGGAGGAAAATATTCAACGATGTCTCTGTGATCAATTCAGTCAAAACAGGAAACGATCACCGAATGGTAGGAGGCTTCTTCTTCTTGGGATGCCATATCCTATCGGATGTCGGCGACCACCACACGGAACTCTTTTTTTTTCTGTGCCAGTCTGCATAGACTGGTAGGATCTTTGGTGTGTGTCCATTTCTTTATATTGTCACCCCATGTTATTCGCCTTCTCCCTTTTCTCCGCTTTCCTTCTATTTTGCCTTCCATTACGTGTAAGTAAAATTTCAGCTCAATCGTAAACCAGTAATTGATTCGAACTTAGCTTCTAAGATTTGACACACACTAACTAATACGTCTAGTTAAATAAAAGCTTTTATTACATCGTATCATGTAAAAACGCTCTTTCTAGAGTAGCTCACCGCAGCTTAGCGTTGAAGTGTCCCCTAACTATGCGAGTCCACTCGCGTCCACCCACATCCACTCGGCACCACTGAAAATAAGGATTTGGTTAAGTTCGCCAGTTTCGGTGCCTCGCGGTGGACTCTGTCGAGTGCCGTAATCGCATCAACCTGTATCATGGGTTGCTTTTGTTGTGGGGATCGGACTGCTAGTCATTTGAGTTACTTTTTATGATCTGTCAAAAACGACATTTTGTTCTAAGTCATAGATTTTAGAGTCATTGGCGAACTTATTTTGTGGATTTGATCAATTAAAAATAGAAGACGTGATGGAAAAACAAAACAAGTAAGGTTTTTTGAAACTTCCAGATGAGAGCAATTTAGGAAATTATATTTCAGAATTTATTTTTGATGCAGTCCGATCCCCTATTGTGTATCTATTTACACCGGGCGATAATAAAATGTTTTACAAAATTTTTGACTGTCGCTTGTAATCATGAAAGTGAACAACTTATAAATAACTTTTCCGTTAAGTCCATTAGCTTCACGTCAGGAAGTCGCGGGTTCGATTCCCGGTGGACTCTAACTTTGTATGACTCGCGGTTGGCGAAAGGTAATTTTCTAAGCCCGCCTGGCCAGCTTTCACCATATTACCTAAACATCAATTTTAACAGCATAGATGTGTTCGGGCTTGAAGATAAGATAACCATTACCAATTAAGGGTTGGATGGAAGAGATCCCTGTTTGGAATAATTCCGCCTTTGTGCATGCTACGTCTATTCTGTTTCTATAAGTGTCTTTTTTATTTATTTTTTATTTACAATTGGTAAGCCCCTGACATCATCTCACCTGATGGTAAGTGACGATGATGCCGAAGATGGAATTGGGCTTACCAAGATTCCCCAACGCAATGGGTATATACTTTGTGTATTTTGATGTACAATAAAGAGTTCACAAACAAACAAACAAGCAGTTCCCCATTGCGAATCTTTGTATCATTCACCATTCAGTTATCACTTACCATCAAGTGAGATAATGCCAAGTTCTCACTAAATATGAACAAAAAAACATCAGCTGATCAGTCATAAGTCTTTATTTGCGAATTGACTTTGGGTCTCTTGCTTAGACAAGCTGTCTTGTCTCAGGTCTCTTGAGATAAGTTGTTCAGTTTTATAAGCAGATGCTAGAATTAGATTAGATGCTACAATTTTTTCAATATTTTTTATCATAACTATGGGCCTCTTAAGAATGCTAAAGGTCACCCAAAAGGCAATGGAGCGTGCTATGCTCGGAGTTTCCCTGCGAGATCTGCGAGAAACGAGGAAAGTAACCGACATAGGTCTCAGAATTAGCTCAATAGCTCGTAAAGCAGTTGGCTGTTGGAGCAGTAAAGTTCTCGAGTGGTGACTGTGCACCAGAAGACCTAGCATAGGCAGGCCTGCCACTAGATGGACCGACAACCTGGTGAAGGTAGCGGGAAACAGCTGGATGCGGGCAGTGCAGGACCGGTCGTTGTGGAAATCCTTGGGTCCAGCAGTAGACGTGTGGTGACGCCTGCATGAACCCGCCACAGAGAAAAGTAAACCGAATGAAAAGCGAAGAGAGCTCAAAATATATGTACAACAGCTAGAACGCGCTTTTCTTCGCTACTAAGTATCCAGGCTGTAACAAAATTGGTGTATGTAACTGGGGGTTCTAATCTACTTTTCCCTACAACCCTTAGTCAATTCCCAAAAAAAATTGAACCCTAGATTAAAAAACGCACAAAATTGTTGGATCAGCTGATCGTTTTGTATGAAGGGTTTTTTTGCGACTTTAGCAAACTTGTATAAAAAAAGTTGTTCAGTATTATGAGTAGAAGCCCCAGTTAAAGTGACTTACACCAATTTCGTTACAGCCTGTATATTATACAAGTGCCAGCCATCCACGTTTAGTTCACGGCCGGACCCCAGGCATACCACCACGTTTAGTTCACGGCCGGACCCCAGGCATACCACCACGTTTAGTTCACGGCCGGACCCCAGGCATACCACCACGTTTAGTTCACGGCCGGACCCCAGGCATACCACCACGTTTAGTTCACGGCCGGACCCCAGGCATACCACCACGTTTAGTTCACGGCCGGACCTCAGGCATACCACCACGTTTAGTTCACGGCCGGACCCCAGGCATACCACCACGTTTAGTTCACGGCCGGACCCCAGGCATACCACCACGTTTAGTTCACGGCCGGACCCCAGGCATACCACCACGTTTAGTTCACGGCCGGACCCCAGGCATACCACCACGTTTAGTTCACGGCCGGACCCCAGGCATACCACCACGTTTAGTTCACGGCCGGACCCCAGGCATACCACCACGTTTAGTTCACGGCCGGACCCCAGGCATACCACCACGTTTAGTTCACGGCCGGACCCCAGGCATACCACCACGTTTAGTTCACGGCCGGACCCCAGGCATACCACCACGTTTAGTTCACGGCCGGACCCCAGGCATACCACCACGTTTAGTTCACGGCCGGACCCCAGGCATACCACCACGTTTAGTTCACGGCCGGACCCCAGGCATACCACCACGCCTGGCGGAGATATCTCCCTTTGCTTTCTTTGTCAGGTACGAACACACCATCTTACGGATTTCTTTTGTTGTAGGTACAAAAGATATACCTACATATAATAATAGTAGTAGGTACATTACATAAAGGCAATAAGTTGGTAGGCAGAGTTTGAAGTGATAATTATTATGATAATTATCGATACTTATAACGTTGATTATTATAAAATTATTTGCAAAAACAAAACACTTATAGTTATCTTTGACGCGCTATGTCCTGTCATGTTTATTCGAACACGATTTGACGTTACGTGACGTATCGAAACGCGTCAAACCTCGAACTCGGAAATAAAGGCACAAAAAAGAATAAAAATTACACTTAAACAACTAAAAGTTATCTGGTAATTTTCTACATTATATTTTTGCATTTTTATTTTCAATAAAAAAATTAAGAGCCAAAAACAAGAATCAACGCCGATAATTATCATGATAATTATTAAAGAATATAATTAACTTTATAATTTTAAACCATATTGGTAGATATGTATAATTTTTAGTAAAGCTTTTCATGATTTGATTACAGTTAAATAAAGGTGAGTATCTAGATCTGTACCTACCTGCTGTCCTAAGTTATTATATACTGTTTGCAATGAAGAACTACGCACCTTTTACCATGTATGACAATTTGTGGAAAAGCCCAAGAAAAAATATCGTGTGTACCTTTAATATTTCCATTGATTGCACAACATTTAAAGGTTCATTTTACTTGAAAATCTACTGCGGAAAGGCGAGCCAACCCGTCAAATTTGAATTTCCGTACCTCAATTTACGTTTCAGATAGCAAATACGCAGTTCAAGCAAGTGCGAGAGAGAAGGAAAATGTTATTGCAAATTCAGAGATGCGAGCAAGAAATTCGGCTACTTACATATTTTTGAACATCTCCAAAGGAATCGGTGGATAGGAATAATTTTGAATTGAGAATACGCTTTGGCGCGTACCGCCTTTTGTGCAATCAATATTCAATGTTGGCAACACCGAACATTTGAATTGGAATCAGTAAGCTCGTATTCGAATTTCAAATTTTAAAACGTTCAGTGTGCAGCGTGACAATTCAATTTTAGGCGTACGTACCGGAAACTGTTAGTTACAGGTCTTAACTCTAAAGTAAACACCTATATTATTCATCAACACTTCGTGATTACTTTTTTCTCTAAACCTATCCAAGGTTAAGAGCTACCTGCAAATCAGCCTGCTTTGGTAGGTGATGATGATGACCATTATCACATCAGCCAATATATTATGTTCATTCAAGATTTTCAAGATTCAAAATATGTGCAAATTACACTCTTGTAACAAGTCATAATTGGTAAAAAAAAATCGGACAAGTGCGAGTCGGACTCGCAAACGAAGGGTTCCGTACCATTATGTATAAAAATCACGTTTGTTGTATGGATGCCCCCTTAAATATTTGGGTTATTTTTATTTAATGATTTATTTTTAAAGTGAATATATAAATAAATATTGTGTGAATATTTCAAGCGTCTTCCTGTTGCCGTTATAAATATCGAGCAAAAAAGGAGCAAAAAAATCACGTTTGTTGTATGGGAGCTCCCTTCAATATTTATTTAATTCTATTTTTTTAATATTTGCTGCTATAGCGGCAACAGAAATACATCATCTGTAAAAATTTCAACAGTCTAGCTATAACGGTTCACGAAATACAGTCTGGTGACAGACGGACGAACGGGCGGACAGACAGACAGACGGACAGCGAAGTCTCAGTAAAAGGGTCCCTTTTTACCCTTTGGGTAAGAAACCCTAAAAATAAACAATGATTAGGTAATAACGTCAAAATACAATCATTGAAATAAATAAAATTATGAAAACAATATGACACGAAAAGTTAAACATTAAAATCATTAAATGTCATTAATGCCTTCGACAAGAGTAGGCCAGTTCACACGGACAGCATCTGGTCACAAGTATAACGCGAGAATCAGCCATCGCTCCACTCAACCATATTAGAGGGAAAGGAACGACCCTGTTCACTGCAACAGATGTTCACCGCTGGACCCGAGTTGGGGGGGTTTTACAGTAATTACTTTGGTAACATTCCCTACTCTTTGCCGTAATCGCCAAGCTTGGCAAGCGGGTTGGCGATCGCAGTATGCAGTGTGGTGGCATAGTCACAGATGAGATACTAGTTACTTCATAAGCATGGTATGCGGAAAGGACGCTGCTGCCGATCTTCCGGTTTGATCCTTTAGTCGCCTATTACGATGTCCTCTTGAAGAGATGGAGTTAGGGATGACGAATACTAGTCACCTGATTTACTTTTTATCATCTGTCAAAAACGACATTTTGTTATAAAAATGTTCATTTTGTTCTAAAAATGTTTGAAATATCTAGGCGTGACGTCATAGTTTAGAAGCATCATTTATGTACTCGTTTTGTGATTTTAGTGAACTAAAAATCGAAGACCTGATGGAAAACAAAACGAGTAAGGTTTTCCGAAGTTTAAGTAGGACGGCAGTTTACTGATCAAGAGTTCATAATTTATTTCTGATGCTGTCGTCATTCCTATTCTAGGGTCGCAACACAGGCTCGAAAACTATCTTCATATAATGAAAATCTACATTTTTCAGTACCTACACACACATATATCTCTTAACTTAGGTAGATATTATCTATATGTGTATGTAGATATTATCTACCTAAGTTAAGAGATATATGTGTGTGAAGGTACTGAAAAATGTAGATTTTCATTATGTGAAGATAGTTTTCGAGCCTGTGTTGCGACCCTAGAATATATATTTCGTGTGTACTTCGTCCATAGAGTACTGTCATTATTCTTAATACTGTGGTAATAGCATGCAATATGTACTAGGAAAATTTCTTCAGCTACTATAGTTCATTATGCAATTGAGTAATGACTAATGATAGGTCTTAAGACATAAGTGTGTTATAACGAAACATGGCGAAGCCGAATTTCGTTATAGAATCACAGGAGTGTTTTAAAGCCTAATAGCAAATATCTAGGCATGACCTTGGATAAAGAACTAACGTGGAGTCTGCACACAGAAAGGATCATGGTCAAGGCCACAAAAATCTTTGGTATGCTAAGATCTGCGTACGGAAAGACCTGGGGCCTGAAACCCAGAGTTATCTATTGGCTATACACAATGATAGTAAGACCCATTATTACTTATGGCAGCATTGTGTGGTGGCCTAGAACGGAGTTAGGCACGTGCAGGCAAACACTGACAAAACTTCAGCGGTTGGCATGCCTGGCAATTACCGGAGCATTTCGTACAACACCTACTGCATCTATGGAAATGCTGCTAAATATAAAGCCGCTTCAAATACACATTCAAACAGAGGCGGCCAAGGCCCTACACAGGTTATCGTTAAATGGCATGTGGAATTTTGACATGCCCAAAACCAGACATACCAATCTACAACTAGACACAGGTATGGAAAGGCTTATGCACATGGGATGTGACAAAATACAGACTGTGCACATATTTAAAAAAGAATATAAAATCTATGTTCCTACGAGGGAAGAATGGAGTAAAGGACTTAAACAACAAGGACCAAACACTCTTACATGGTATACAGACGGATCGAAAATGGAGTCTGGTGCTGGTGCAGGCGTTTATGCTAAGGATTACTCAGCGAGTATTAGTCTAGGGCAATATGCAACAGTCTTCCAGGCGGAGACTTATGCTATCATTGCATGTGCACATGAGATTATAGACAAGGAAGTCAAAGACAAAACCATCTATATTCTCAGCGATAGACAAGCTGTTCTTAAAGCTCTTGACTGCTTCAAGGTTGACTCCGGGCTAGTGCTAAAGGTCCTCAATAAGGTGGGTCGACACAACAAACTGCAACTGGTCTGGGTCCCTGGACACGTAGGAGTGGAAGGCAATGAAGAAGCAGACAAACTGGCTAGAATGGGATCACAAACAACAATGTGTGGTCCAGAACCGAGGATAGGGCTACCAAGGAGCACTATTATAAGGGCATTAAAGGAACAGGCCGAGGGAAGACACAGATTGACATGGCTATCCAGAGATGGACATAAACACTCTAAGCTCTTCATCGGTGAGGTCACCACAGGGGCAACCAAGTACATTTGGAATAACAGCAGGACGCGAGTCAGGGCGATAACAGGAGCGTTGACGGGCCACTTTGCCCAAAATGCACACCTGCAAAAAATCGGCCTGACGCACAACCCGACCTGCAGGGCCTGTGGTGAAGATATAGAATCAATGGAACACTTACTGTGTCACTGCGATGTCCTGGCTAGCAAGCGTATGCACCTCCTAGGTGATGGTTACCCAACACCGGAGGACTACAAGCACCTTCCAATCAGCGGAATTGCTGCATTAATGCAGCACATCTTCGAGTAGGTTGGGGTGCAAAGGTTATAGGGGTGGACACAAAAGATCCCATTGGGTCGAAGTGTCGCTGCAACTGCAGCCCCTACTTACAAAGATAAGATAAGATAAGGCCTAGTAGCAACAGTTGCATACATTTTTATCTACATTCATATTATAATAAGTATCTACTCTTAGATGAGTTCAGAAACCGTAGGGAAATGACCTGCATTGCTACTAGTGCTATCTGTAAAATATTTATAGACTATAGATATTAAAATAATGCAAAAAAATAAATTTGAACAAATACAGAAACATTAATTTATTGTAATAATTGTAATTGACATTTACATTAGAACAATGGTATACATATATTTAATGGTCCTGATTGTGTGGGAGGGTCTTGGTTGAGACCTCAGATAAGAAAGAAAATTTGCCGCTCCTTCTATTCTGTGGTTGAGACCCACATGAGTTTTGACAGCTGTTCCAAATTTAAACTCTTAACGTTACAAAAATCGATACTGTAATAAAATTAAAGTACAGTTTTTAACTCTGAGATTTTACCTACCTACAACCATAGACAAGAAAGTTGTCATAGTAAAATTGGTTGTCATAATGCTGGTCATTGCTTACGGATTTTGAACGCATTTTAGAGGAGTTGTGTGTAGATAAAGCTTATTTCTACTTTGTTTCTAGTAAGCTTATTCGGTACTATCATAGCTCCATCTACTCAAATCATAACTGCCTTCTTCCAGCGAGCGAGTTATGAAGAATTGTTTCTCCTACCGCAATCTACAACAAACATAAAGAACTCTCACTACACATTAATTTCTAGTTTGCCATAATTAGCCATACATGCAATTACAGTAGTTCTATAAATACAGCATAGATGGCGCTACATGTACGTAGTTCGCAGCTCTATCTACTCAAATCATACCTACCGTTTCCAAAAGGGCGAGCGAGTCGTGAAGAATTTTTTTCTCCTTACCGCCATCTATAACAAACAGAAAGCACTCTCACAACACATTTATTCTAGTTTGCCATGCATGCAGTAACAGTAGTTCTATATATACAACATAGATGGCGCTACATGTACGTGCACAATGCTATTAAGTAAAGTCGTGCCCAAGGGTGAGCTTTCGTAGCCAGCTACGTCACAGATTACTAAATAGTTACTAGCTACGTGCAAAACTACAACACGGCTACGGATTAACAGTTCGATCTAACGTCGCAAGATGGCGGTATTGGTATCAAAGTTCCAGGTAATCTTTTATTTGCGACTTGGTGTATAGGGTTCGGTTTCGTTTTGTTTTTCCTGCTTCACAACTTGAAAACTGTTGGACACAGGAGACCCGTTGTAATTTTTATAAAGAGTTCGTACAGTCTACTCTACGACGACTACTCCTTGTTAAAACTTGGCGGTATTTATCTTCCAAACATTACAGTACACCTGAAAAAATGTGTTCTTCGAAAACACTACATCATTTGATTTTTTTATAAACTAACGACCATCACAAGAGTGTAATTTAAAAAATCCCCCTTTACTTGTACGGAAGATACCCCTAAAATATTAATAATTTGTAGTATATACTCTAATTATTGTGCCAGTTTTGTGCCAAATTTCATGCAATTTGTTTGTTAGGTGTAACGTTATGACACAACTTAAACTACCTGTAACTGAAGGATTTAACAATCTTGTCGATGGGTTCATATTAAAGTTTATGTTGTTTTAGTTGAATCGTTTACAACGGTTTACAACTTTAGCTTATACGGTGTCGTATCGTAGAGCAATAGTCAACATCTATTTCGCTCATATACAAACTCCTAACCATAAAATAAACAGTCCTTATTTTCAAGCTCTACGTACTAACTTTTCACCATTGTGTCAGAATAGGCAACAAGATACTTTAATGTAACTTTTTTAACCTACATTAAAAGGGTTCTAAAAATTTGATACACCATGAAAATGTCACTCCCATAGGAAAAGACACCATAACACAATGCACACAGGATGATTCAGTGAAACGCGCGCACCCGCGGGCGACGGACGCGCATCCCATCGATCCAAAACACACGTGTCCGCGGAGTGGACAAACACGCTGTATAAACTGAATTAGAATTTTAAAACCGCTCACAACTAATGCGATCTTTTTCGTTCATTATTTTATTTTGTGCCAGTGTCTTTGTGGATTTGAAAGGAGTGTTTAGTGATGTGCTTACATACAATTTTCTGTGGAGTACTTATTTTGTTAATGGCTGTTGGAACTGTAAGGAATGGAGGTGAGTTAGTTAGTTTACAGTTTGAATTTGATTAGTTGTGCTTAAGTGGGACTTTAATTATGTGTGGATGTAAATGGTAACTTAAGGTTTCAGGGCTTCAATAATGGAAGATTTTGAATTTAGAATACTTGAAGTTATAAAAATAAAAAAATCTTTATTCAGGTGGAGACTTGTAACTATAATTTTACGATTTATAGATTAATGTGCATACTTACCTATACGTTTGTCTATTAATCGTAAAATTATTTTGATGTCAGACTCCCGAATGTTAATATAATAAAATAAAACAAATAAGAAAAAAAATGAGAATACTGAGCCGGTATTTAAGTATTATAATTATAACTAGGTACCGTACTACACCGTTTTGATGGTTGTGTGTGAAGTCGACCAACCCGCACTGGGCCCACGTGGTCGACTAAGGCCCGATCACCCTAATTCAGGGTAGGCTCGAGCTCCTCGAAGGGGACGTATATGAGCTGATACGAAGACCGTACTATATCTATAATAAATGATTTGTCCATTCGTTTTACAAAGAGATATTGCGGGTGCCAATCCCGGTGGGGTTTTACTTTGTAGGTTCTGTTTACTTGGAGTAATGGCCCGCCTGGCAAGCAATACCACCACCTTATCTAAGTGTTGCCGCCAAACATCAGTGTTAATAGGACTGATGTGTTCCGACATGGATATAAAATAGCCAGTTGCCCATTGCGCGGGGGAATTTTGGTAAGCCCACTTCAATCTTCGGCATCATTACTTACTTCCATAAGGTAAAATAATACCAAGGCTTTATAATATTTGTAGATTAAAATAAAAACAAATGATCTATCCTGCTCACTGTGCACGAAGCGAAGTAGCAAGAACCTCCAGCGGGAACACAGTCAGCTGGATTTAAGTGTGGATGGGGAGAGAAAGCGTCGGACTATCCAAGCATTGCCGAGGAGGACTGCTTTTGGAATTGCCGAAATTATAGGTTAATTATTATGAATATATTAACTGTATGTTTACTATTTCTTTAGAATAGTATATAAAACAAAATATAACTTCAGATACCACTAACTCACATTTTGCGAACCGGTCCAAAGTATAATTATATGAATTCCAAGACCAGCTTCATAGTCATCCTTAAGGCTTTAAGATGCCTCAATCCGAGCAGGTTGATAAGTGTTAAAATAATATCGAACGTAAGTCTATTTATTTTAAGTTCAATTCAATGCGGGCTTCAACGCGGCTGTTACGTTGAAACCAAACGCCCAATTCTCGATTTTTAGATGTTTTATTCTTCACTTTCAAATAAGTTTAAAAAAATGTGTTCAATTAAAATGAAAGGTCTTAAAGTCACCGATTTTTGTGTGTTGGTTTCATTCAACTTTAACTATTTTTTTTCGAGAAATTTTACAATTAATGCTAAAAACAGGGTCTCCAGTATATTTTTTTACATCAAAAGTGGTCATATTTTTAAAATTGTATTTAATTAAATTAATTTTTATTTCTTTAAATATATTATTTTTTTTACATAGTGATAGCTTTACACAATCTTTCAATAAATTAAATTGAATATTGTCATTAGACCTATCTGAAGGCTTTGAGCCCATGTGATCATTGACACACCTGTAATCATTGTTCCAGAGCCAGAAAAGACGACAGAAAAAGAAATTCGACCAGAGTACATCCACCCAGATGGCCTAATGAACTTCGATCCATACCTCTCCGACTTCAAACCCACAGACAATGACGACGATGATTACATACCGCTACCAGAAAACGATGAAACCATAGACGGGCTACCAGTCTTTTTGCTCGAACCAGCGAACTCTTATGTAGTCAAATCAAAGCCTGCAACACTTTTGTGCAGATCAGCCAACGCTTTGCAAGTATTTTTTAAATGCAACGACCATAGAATAGATAAAACTATTCAGTTAGAACATGTGGATCCGCAGAATGGCGTAAGGGTTGTGGAAGCTGAGCTGAATGTGACAAGGAATGAGGTGGATGAGTATTTTGGTGGGAAATATAGCTGTCAGTGCTATGCTTGGAATAGTAAAGGGAAGATAAAGAGCCAAGTTGTCTCTGTCGAAGTGGCGTGTAAGTATTTTACACTTTTATAGGACTTTTTTCTTTATATGTACTTGAAAAAATGAAGTTGCTATTTTTTTTCTTTATTTGTTAAATATTTGGGTGCATTTGGCTGCACCTTACCTGATGATATTTGTCGATGCAGCCGAGGATATAACATGCAAGCACAAATAGTGCCTATTCACTCTTGTGTCTTGTAGATTTCTTTATATGAGTCGAAGAATACAGACACCGACAGGGAATTCTACTCCTACATTACTATTAGACATAAGAAAATATAGGTGACTAGCGCGCCTTATTCTCGTAAGGCCTAAGGCCCTACTTGCTTTTGGACCTAATTGCATTAATCATTCCTTTATGATCCAAAGCCCTTTTTTGACCATATATATTTTTAATTTCTACGGCCAAAGGCCCTACTTGGAGGCCTCAAACCACTAATGATTAAATTTCCTATGAGTTACGCATGAGTAATCTTGGGTGAGGCAAAAAAGTATTAGGCCTTAGTTATGACGGGTGGTTAGTAATAGTTAATTGTTAATCTTAGCGCATCGGGAGCCGGGTCGTTAACCTTTCCCTCTAATATGGTTGATGGGGGCGATGGCTGACTCTCGCGTTATACTCGTGACCGGGTGCTGCCCGTGTGAACTGACCTACTCTTGTCAAAGGCATTAATGACATTCAATGAGTTTTATGTATAACTTTTCGTGTCATAATCGTTATCATGTTCTAATGATATAATCTGGTTTATTTCAAGGATTTATTTATTGATTTTTCACAAATAACAATAAGTTATTATTATTTTATGACTATCAGAAAGAGTGTAATTTTCACCTATTTTAAATAAATACGTTGAAAATTGAATTTTGAATCTAGCCTCATTAATTGCTTTTCGTGAAACACCTATATTGCTTTCTTATGGTGGTTATCGTAATGTAAAAAAATCTACTTTTAAATTGTCCATCACCATATCAGCCGAAAGAAGTCCACTGTTGGACAAAGCCTTCCATCAAGGATTTCTACGACAACGGGTTCTGCGCTGCCCGCATCCAGCGGCTTCCCGCGACCTTCACCTGGTCATCGGTCTACTGTCTTCCATTCAAATTATTAATTTGAATTTCTGAAAAACAATAAATAAAATAAATAAATAAATAAATCTTTATTTCAGGCGCACTAGTACGCACAAAGTTTTACCCATAGAAGGATTATTGTCAAAATAAAATAACAATAAAATATCATAATAATAAAATAATTATTATGATAATAGTTTAACAGCACAATGTCAGGTTGAAATGATTCATATTCATATAAATGGTGCAGAACACAGCAACAATAAAAACTGTATGTATATGTTACTTTATTCATCTGAGCAAAAAATAAACCCTAGTGAGTGTACGATTAATTTTTTAGAAAAATTTTATATATACAAAAATATTGATATTTTAAGTGAAGATAGTAATTTTTAAATGCGCTTAACTTCTTTTAAATGAAGTGTTTCGAAAAGCTAAAGCGTACATTTACTACAATTTTGTGTTTAAATTATATTTATAAAGTTTCATTACAAGCGGCCAATCCATTTTCGAGAAATGAGAATTATTAATTAGTTAGTATGGAGGATGATTTGGTTAGGGAACCTTAGGAGCTACTTTATTAAAAATTAAATTCAACTCAGTCTATTTTCTCTTTATATAGTTATAGAAGGAAAAAGTGACTGAGTGATATATCAACGCACGCAGATAACAATTAGGACGTGGCCATCCGCTAAGAAATGATTTTGGGAAATTCCCACGGGAATGGAAAAAAAAAATAGTAAAGTAGTAGGACAACAAAGTCCTTATTGTATAAGTTACAATTTGATTTAAAAAATTGTCTTAATTTAACTTCAAACTTGCTGTCTTCAGACTTCAAACGTGCTATATCCACGGTAGTATCACGTACATATCAAAAAATATTTTTTTCTTCTTTCAGTTTATTGTTACTTACAATATTTTTAACATGTATCTCTAGTCTCTGTATGTAGTGTAAAAAGCGTCGGTGGCTCAACCGGTAACGACTCGGTCCATCTAACCAGAGGTACCGGGTTCAAATCTGGACGGCCAATGTACCAATGAGTTTTTCAAAAACTTACGTACATACTTACCGATTGCTTTAACGGTGAAGGAAAACATCGTGAGGAAACCTGCACACGCCTGCGAAGAAACTCGAAGGTTGTTTGTGAAGTCGACCAACCCGCACTGGGCCCGCGTGGTCGACTAAGGCCTAATCGCCCTGATTCAGGGTAGGCTCGAGCCCCTCGGTGGGGACATATATGAGCTGTAATGATGATCTCTAGTCTTTAGGTACTCCACGATATCCTTCCCCTAACTCCATACCATAGACTAAAACTTACCCCATGGCAGTAAAACGAACGCAACGGAAGCGCGGCGCCCGCCATAGACCACGATGAATATGTAAATTGCATTCGTATCATTAGGGCATCGCTTGCGCATACCATTGTTTAACGTCTCTGTAATTTATACATTTGAATTGCATCCAAGTTTAGTGAAATTTCGGAATTTACGACACTATTAAGTAATTTGTCATCCTCATCCTACTAATATTATAAATGTGAAAGTTTGTATGTATTGATATTTGTTACTCTTTCACGCAAAAACTACTGAACATATCTAGCTGAAGTTTGGTGGGTAAATAGACCTGGATTGACATAAATGCTACTTTTTTCCAAGCTCGCCAGCCGCTGGCGCCTCGCGCACTGTGCAGTGCACCCTTGACTTGAAACTATGTTCACGCGAGCGAAGCCGCTGGCAAAATCTCATCATCATCATCATATCAGCCACAAATCGTCCACTGCTGAACAAAGGCCTCCCCCAAGGATTTCCACGACGTCCGGTCCTGCGCTGCCCGCATCCATCGGCTTCCCGCGACCTTCACCAGGTCATCGGTCCACCGCGTGGGAGGCCTGCCTACGCTACGTTTTCCGGTGCGCGGTCGCCACTCGAGAACTTTACTGCCCCATCGGCCATCTGTTCTACGAGCTATGTGCCCAAAATCTATAATATTATAAATATATATTAAAAATGTTAAAATGTGTTTGTTTGTTACCTTCCACGCTTTAACACCTTAACCAATGACATGTAGGTAGCCTGTGTCACGGGGAAGGACATAGGCTTTTTTTATGCCGTAAAATAGTAAAGTCTGATGCATTACCTGAGAAAACTGAAAAAATCTCTTTTTTAGTAAATATCTTTAACATTGCAACGGAACAATGGATTGTTGTGATTTTTTACAAAGTGATAGTTGAGTCAACCTTCGTACACATCTGGAAACAGATGTGTAGGTTTCCGTACAATGTTTTTCTTCACTGCTAAAGCGATCGGCAAGTAAATGAAAACTCATTGGTACCATTCGCCGTCGGGATTCGAACCCGGCACCTCTGGTCAGGAGGACTGAGTCGGTATCGTTGAGCCACAGACGCCTATTGGAATATTATTGGTATCTCATTCCCAACAAAAAAACGCATTTTTTTTTTAATTTTCTTCATCTACAACTTCTAGTGTCATAGATACACCAAAGTACACGGACATACCATGTATAATACCTATATATAAGATAAGTTAATAATAAGAATATCATGGGTACTTACTTTTCACACAGCAATATTAATTACAAAATATAGTTTAAAAACGAAAAAAACACGCTATAAAGCACATAAAACTAAAAAGTGAAAAATAATTCTTAATATAAGCTGAAAACAATAATGTACGAAAAATATTAGTATTATTGTGAAAAAAGCGTGGGTTGCTCGAAATACGAAAAATTTAGCTAAAAGCTCCCCACGCTTTTTTCACAATAATACTAGTATTTTGCGTTTATTATTGTTTTCAGCTTAAATTAGCAATCATTTTTCACTTTTTAGTTTGATGTGCTTTAAAAGCGTATCTTTTAGTTTTACTATATTTATTTTGCAATTTTTAGTTTGATGTGCATTTAATCCTGGCGATCCTGATCAGGATAATGATATAAACTTATGAAATTATTGTATTCTTGATAAAAGTAAAAAGTTTGAATTAAATCTGTCAGTTTAAAGTGGGCCAAAATCAAGTGCAAAAGAGTCGGTTACAAACATTCAAACAAACATACACACAGGTGAAGCTAATAAAAGCGTGATAAATATTTTTTTTGTACGGCATGTAGGTTTTCATAATGTTTGGTAAATAAAAAATCTAGTAAATATATTCAAGTAAATATTTCAAACATCTGTAGTCTGTACTTACAAGTGCCAAATTTTATCAGTCAGTCTTTATTTTATCAGCAGTTTCTCTATACTTACATTGGAGATACGGGGACTCACACACACACACACACACACACACACACATTATATAAAACTACACATAAATAAGGAAAGTTACTTAATTATTTTTTTTAGATTTATATGTTTACAAGCTGTTTCCCGCGGCTTCAGCCGCGTGGACAACGTTTCCATGACTTTTCAAGGGTGCGTAGCCTATGTGTTAATCCAGGTCCTAATCTGTCTTCCTACCAAATTTAAGCAAGTTCCGTTCAGTAATTTCCGCGTGAGAGTATCAAACATACATACATACATTCTTACAAACTTTCGCGTTGATAATATTAGTAGGATGCAGCATTTAAAAGTGTAACCCCTCAATACTCTGTAAGAGGAAATCGCCGAAAATCCAAAAGCAACTCGAAGAATAAAAATAAATAGGAGCGGAGACAATTAAAAGTCGGCCATTGTCTTAAAATAAACACCCCACGCTGAGCAAACCTTTAAATGACAACTGACAACTCACAAAATGGCCGTCGAATATGAAGCAACATTTGTATGCAATTGAAGTATTTTTGGAAATGTGAGAAGACTTACTGTTCAATCAAAGTATATATATATATTAATACTAACATACAGTATGGACACTCCCTGCCGCTCTCTAGATTGCGACCTCACCCCCTCGTCACCCAGATTAGTTACAGTTTGATTCTCGAACGTATAGGAGTTCGCCGTGATTTTGCTTGCTCCGTCATTTGTTTTTAGAAATGTCATTTCACGACCATTTGTATGCAGTGTCCGGGGTGTGGTCAATGTTCTTCAGATTCTGAAACCTTTTTTACGTCGTTATAGATTCAAGATAATATTTATTAAAAATAGGTGCAAATTACACTCTTTCTGATATTCATAAAATACATAGTGATTACATAATTTCATTTGTAAAAAATCAAGAAATAAACAATCGTTAGTTAATAACGTCAAAATCAAATCCTTGATATAAAAAACAAATTATGTCATTATAACATGAAAACAATATGACACGAGAAGCTATACACTAAAATCATTGAATTTCATGAACGCCTTTGACAAATGTAGGCCAGTTCACACGCACAGCACCCGGTCACGAGTATAACGCGAGAGTCAGCCAACGCTCCTCTCAACCATATTAGATCCCTATTCTAATAGGTCAATAAAAAGTCTAGAGTTTAAACGAAAAAAAATATTAGGGTGAACTCATCTAACTTCGTGACAAAGGCATTTAGGTAATAAAATACCAATAAATTATTAATTACTTTAATTCAGACTTAGCATGAGTTTGAATCAGTCTTTTATGAGGAATATAAGCACAATTAATCACATTTTTGTCTAGAAACCTAAGAGTTATATTAAAATTACTAAATCAAATCAACTTGCCTAATTCCGTGGTGACCTCTTTAAGTCCGTGATAGCTACTACTTTAATTCTGATATAACGGAATTAGGCTAGTTAGTTTTATTTAAGTAGTACAAAATTAATATCATAAAATTAACATAAACATAAAAAAACAATATAAACATTTTAGTAATATCTTCTAGAATCATTCTTCGGTGTAACACATAACACACTTAAAAATTGACAGATTAGCCTCAAATTCTTGACTTTGGCAATGTTCGTGGTAAATTTTGAAGCAGAATTAACAAGAAATCCAGTCTGCTCCATTTTTAGAAGCTGCATCTTCTGAGTACCATCTCTTACATATTTCACATAGCCAATCGTCGTCTTCAGTTGTATTTGTCTTCTTAAATTGTTTCTTCGCAGGTGCAGTATTAGTAAATACATTGTATGGAGCGGCAAAAAAAAATTAACATCACAATGAAGCAATATTTTTTTAAGTGTTTTTTGCACTAGGCTATCTCTTTTTTGTTTTGTATCATGTAGATACATTACCTGGACATTAGAAAAACATCATTTTAAACTGTATATATGTAGTATATAAAAATAAATAGTAAAACAAAACAAAAAAAATAAAAAAAACAAAACTCAAATTAATCGTGTTCTATTGAATTATTTTGTGATAGAAGAAATCTAAAAAAAAATATAATCAACAAGAAAATTTAATCAGCTTACTAGATCAGTAATTACTTTTTATAGGTTTTATACAAAAATACTGAGAAAACCTCGGAAATCTGAAGCGGCGGCCGACCCCCGCTAAACCAGATCGGATGTATGGGCGTGTCAGCAGCGCCGGTACAGTTTAAATGGTTGTTGGAAGGGATAATAAATACATACCTGCTTAAATTTAAGCGTTTGTTTAATATTACAGCTCGTATTATCAAAACAAATGCTGGAAAATTAGGTAATAAAACTACTCAATTACGTGATAAGTCTAAAAAAAGTGTCACTCAATTCCGTGATAGCAAAATATATAATAGTGGCTCAAAGTCGTCATTTTAATTGAGAAAAGATAAAACTAATAAAATAACACCAATCTTGTCTACTAGACTCAAAACAAGTCAATACTTTCAGTTGAAATCACAAATAATTGTACATAACTACTATAATTCTGTGATAGCACAGAAACCACTCAACCACTGAAACGCTAATATTTTTGACGAACAAAACAAGCTCTAACACTAAAAGAACGCAGAACTATGACGAATTTTTTACTGCCACATCAAAGGAATATCAATTACATTTCACCTTAATAGAAAGAAGCTAAGAAATTTGTTAAATACTTACATAAATACAGCAAAGTTCGCCACCAATTCACAAACACTGCCAAAACCGTAGAGATTTGCGCGCGAACTAACAAAACCGTTATTTGTTGCCATCTCGCTTACTCGAGCGTCCCCAAACTTTGCAGACTAATTTGAACTTTATTACCGAGGCATGAGGTTGTATTAAAAGTCATTGATTTTAATCGTACAGCCTAATGGTAGCGCTCAAACCAAATATCACAGAATTAGGTGAGTCACAGAATTAGATGAGTTCACCCTACTTATATTTTTTTTACTCACAATTAGTAAGCCCTTGGCATCATCTCACTTGAGTGACGATGATGCCAAAGATGGAAGCGGGCTTACCAAGATACCCCAACACAATGGGGAACTGGCTATCTTATCTTTAAGCCGGAACACATCAATGTTGTTGGCATTGATGTTTGGCGGCAAGAATTAGATAAGATGGTGGTAGCTAGCCAAGCGTCCAACCAAACCGAGTCTTAAAAAGTTAGACTCCGCCGGGAATCGAACCCGCGACCTCTTCATGTGAACCATTATGCCACGGAGATGGTTAAAATCCTAATACAGTAGGACCTCTATAAGTCGAAACCCAAGGGAGGCGCCAAAAAATTCGAGTTATAGAGTTTTCGACTTATGGAGGATTTCGACTTAGGAGGATTTTATTTCGACATATAGAGGTTGAGATTCATTCGTATAAATTTTGAGTTAGAGAGGTAAAATATATAAAAATTCGAGTTGCAGAGGTGACACACATATTTTTATAAATCAACAGTTTACGTTTCACAGCACTCATGTTTTAACAATTTTATTTGTAAACTGTTGTACAAATTGATGTATGTGTATTGCAGTAGAACCAAACTACTTCTGTCAATATTTCAGTCGACAACAAATGACTTGCTTTGCCAAAGTTCAAATGAAATGAAAAATAATAAATTAAACACCTGACACCAATCAAGCAAACACGTGTTAACGTGAGTAATAAATTCGAGGTCAGGTTCCAGCGGGTAATAAGACCTAGCTGATGGATATTTGTAATGAAATGGAAAATATTCAATTTAATCAACAATTTTTAAAGTTAATTATTAGTTTAATACATTTTCTATAAAATAATAAACAAAAAATGCATTTTTTTACCATAAACAAAAACAAAATTAAACTTTTAAAAAACGTTATAAGTAGGCCTTATTTTACTATGGTAGGATAAGGCCTACTTTACCATAATTAAAATAATATATTAGTTATATTATTGTTTAAATATCTTTGGTTATTTAAGATCATTAATCACAGAATAGTTGTTTCATCTATGTGATTATTGATGTCAAATCCCTTATTACCGGACAGGGCTTATTACCTGAAGGTACCTTAATCCTATTTATTGTATACTCCTTTGTTTTCTAAGCAACAATGGTGTACTTACATTATCGGCAAATTCTTAAAGTCGGTAACTTATTTTTCTTAGAACTGTACAGGAAATAATTTCTAAATAATCGAGTTGTAAAGGTTGTAAAATAAAACATTGCTATGTTCGAGATACAGAGGTCCAATTTAATTTTTCGAGTTATAGAGGGAAAATATGTACCATAATGGCTTGCAGGGACTCACTAATTATTTCGACTAATAGAGGGTTGAGATTTCGAGTAATGGAGGTTTTGGTGTTTGAAGGGAAGGGAACAAGACATTGTTTCGAGATATGGAGGTTTTCAACTTATCGAGGTTCGACTTAACGAGGTTCTACTGTACTATTGTTTTAGGGTTTGATAGCTTATAAAGCTAGAGGTATCGTCACAGACTGCTTTCTTGTCTCTAAATCCTAGATTTATAGTCTTAACCTGTCTTAACCCAGCGCCTACGCAAGACAGATAAATGAATTATAGATTACTAGCTTTTGCCCGCGGCTCCGCGCGCGTGGACATTGTTCTAAGGACTGTCTTTGAGGGTGAATGGTGCGCGAGCCGCAATAAGTCTATATCCTTTCCAGTGACAGGATTGGTCGCACTGTTGAAGCGTGAAATGGTAACAAACAAACACATTTTCACATTTATAATATTATAGTATAGTATAGTAAGGAAGCACTCTGCATTGCTCCTTAGAGGGATAATATTTGTTAAATTTATATTTTCTAGATTTTGATTTTCATGCGAAACGTAGAATAAGTAAGTTAGAATATAATTTATAACATCGACACTTTAGACACGCTTCGAGGAGCAGTGACTAGATAAGGGTTCTTACACACGAGTGGTCTTAAAGGGGACGTCACATGGGATTACTTAAACTGTCGAAAATAAGGCCGCGTCCTCATGAATCTTCCTAAAATAAAACAAGGGAGAATGATAAATATTCAACAACTCAGGCATGCATTGTGTTTAGTCTAAGAAATTTAAGGAATTCAATAATGAAGGCTATTATAAATCGGTAGTTTTCTACATTAAAGTCTGATAATGGAAATTATTTAAATAAACAGTAGGTAATAGCTTGCTGCCAACGGCCCTAAAATGGACTGGTGTCCGCTCTAGGCTCAGAGCATCACGTCCTCATTCCCCCCTCTCCCATTTACCCCTCTCCATTTCATCTGCGTTACTCTGCGACTGTGTTCCCCGATTCGTATGATTTAGGAATCTTCAAGACGAGAGTGAATAGGCACTATTTGAGTTTGCGTGTTACAACCTCAGCTACATCGGCACTAACCATCAGGTGAGGTGCAGCCAAACGCACTCAAATTTTTAATAAAAAAAAAGTGCAGTAATAACTAACCCTTTCTAATATTATGAAAAAAAACGGCCAAGTGCGGGTCGGACTCGCGCACCGAGGGTTCTGTAACACCACATTTCTCCACACTTGTATAATAATGATACATACTCATTTCAAACAAAAGATGAAGATTTCAATAATGATGTTTGCTATTCAGTTTGGACTCCCTAGAGCGAGTACGACTCACGCTTGACTAGTTTTTATTACTTGTTGTTTAATTTAGGATAAGTGCTATAATGTCATATAGTTTTAGGCTTTTATATATTACCGTTTTTACGAGAGAGGAAAAACAAAAAAAAAAACATTATAAAACACGTCTCTTGCGTGGAGTTCATTTTCTTTCATTTTTAATACTTTAGTATGTTTTTTAAACAAATATTATTAAATCCTCATTAATTAATTAAATGTATTTTGTAAATATTTCAGCTAGCCTCCTATCATGGTCCAAAAGATACAGTGTTTTACAATTCATACAGATGGACGGACTGACGGACAGCGTTGGCTCAGTAATAAAGTCCCGTTATACCTGCCGCAGAACCTTACAAAGGGGCAATTCCATTTCCGTAAACTTTGCCTATTAAAGTAAATTGCGGCCAAGTTTACATCTTGATTCCTATGAATATAAACTTTACGGTCAAGTCCACAACTTGATTCCTATGAATGAAAACTTTGCGGTTAAGTTTACATCTTGATTCCTATGAATGTAAACTTTACGCCTAAGTTTACATCTTGATTCCTATGAACGTAAACTTTGCGGCCAAGTTTACATCTTGATTCCTATGAATATAAACTTTGCGGCCAAGTTCACATATTCATTCCTAAGAATGTAAACTTTACGGCTAAGTTTTCATCTTGATTCTTATGAATGTAAACTTTGCGGTCAAGTTTACATCTTGATTCCTATGAATGTAAACTTTGCGGTCAAGTTTACATCTTGATTCCTATGAATGTAATCTTGGCGGCCAAGTTTACATCTTGGTTCCTATTAATGTAAATTTTGCGCCTAAGTTTACATCTTGATTCCTATGAATGTAAACTTTGCGCCTAAGTTTAAATCTTGATTCCTATGAATGTAAACTTTGCGCCTAAGTTTACATCTTGATTCCTATGAAAATAAACTTTGCAGCTAAGTTTACATCTTGGTTCGTATGAATGTAAACTTTGCGGCCAAGTTTACATCTTGATTCCTATGAATGTAAACTTTGCGGCCAAGTTAAAATATTATTATGTGTGATAAAAAATATACCTACGTGTATCGATGTATAGGAAAAATAAAATAAGAGTACTCCGGAGCCACAAGTCGCGTAAAATGAATTTTGGTGACCAAACACTTGATACGTATGTACCCATGTATGTATTTTGTTTCGTGTTACGGTAATTTTTTTTGTTTTACATGTTTTCTCATAAGTGTATTAAAAACCTCTTATTATACATAGGTATGTAAATGGTAAACGAGTAACGATGGCAAACCCTCGCTTGCAGCTCATGCTTACAGATGTCACTCTTTAGTTATTTTTTTTTACCACCATTTGACAAAATAGTTATTTAAGATAAACTGTTTTTAATTAAAACTGGCCAAGGTTTAGACAAGTAGATTAATGAAAACAACATATTTGTTACATGTATGGCCGTACCTTTTGATTCCATTGATTTAGTAGCTTTAATTTTTTACTATTATAATATTACCAATTTCAACTAGATATCTTTATACATTCCTGAGAAAAATGTTTTGCTTGACAGACGGATGGACAGGCAGACAGACCGATAGCAAGACAGATCGACAACAAAGCGTATTCGGTACGGAACCCTAAAATAGATCTTATGACACTCACCTCAACATTTCGAAAAATGTTCTAGCTAAATCTCAGAACACATAAATACATAACACCGATTTTGGATTTTTAATGAGCATCCTTACCTCCCCTTATTGCGACCATTACGAAGAGGAAACATTATTTCCGCTCGTTAAGTCGAGTGGTACGCTATTTGATAAATGCTCTCTAGTTCGACTCTGTGTTGCCAACAAGAATTTTGGAATCCCTCTAAGTTAGTTAAAGACTACTATGTAGAATTTTTAAATAAAAAAATGTTATGACACAACACTTATAAATTATCTCATGATAAGCATACCATATCTATAATCAGCGGTGATAATTAATTACGTGCATCGATTTTAGTGATTTTTCGACCCTCTTGCTGAGATGTCGTGAGATTTGATTGCCTTGGATTTATTTAAAAATTATAATATAATAGTTTTCTATATTATTTATATCTGAGAATTTTTCATTTAAGACTATTTTTATTACGATATAGTCATATTTTAGTAGAGAAACATGTTTCACTCAATTTAAACCAGTTTTCTCGCAATGTTTCACTGTTTCATGCGGAAAGAAACGTGATATTTGGCAAGGGGTGAGAGGCTAAACGCCTTACGTAATTAATGGAAGCACCTATTGTAATTTCGTGACTATTTAATTTTACCAATAAATCAAATAAATGATTGTATTGTATTCCCATCAGCCTATAACTTTTTCTTCCAAACGGCGATTTTAAGAAAATCCCTTATTGTTTCCAGTTCATATTATCCCCCGAAAATCTCCTTTAGATCTTTGTCCCGTTTCCTCTAGAAAATCTCCTAGATTTGCTGGGAAACCGTGGAGACAGCAACACTGTTTCGACTTAGCTTGACTTGCCTTGTTTAGGGTGTGATGCCGGGTGAGTGGGTTGTTCAAGCCTTTTAGTCTAATCAACCATATTTTGTCGATTATATTGCTAGTTTATTAGCGTTTTTGTGTAGCATACGTTGTATTGTTAGAGAGGCTTTTAATGTTATTGGATTGTAACGTAAATGCGCGATTATTGCAAGTTTTGCATAAAATTGTTTTCGTAACTTAACTAAGTACCATTATGATGAGTTATTATTAGTGGCCGACCGAAAATGGATTTTCAGCCGAAAACGAAAACGAAGCTTCGACTTCAATCTCATTTTCGGCCGAAAACGAAAATGATTTAGACATTAAAAATTGAAGATATTAAATGAATTACTAATGGAATATATTATTTCCGCTGTATAATGAAATATTGTTTTTTTTCTTTGTAAATGTAGGCTTTAAAAGAAATAAAATAAAATACGACAATTCCATTAGGGGACAAAAAAAAATTGTGCATTTATTGCTGTATAATACAATCAATATAATATGTACTACGATAATCAGTATATGTAATACGATAATCACCATTAAAACCAACAAAAATTTGTCAAAAATCAATAAATTAAACTAAACAGATTATATTCGGCTTGGCCGAAGCTTAAGCTGGTTTATGGTGAATATTTGGTCGGTCACTAGTTATTATTGTCACTTCCATTTATATCTTTCATATTTTAACCGCCTCCGTGGCGTAATGTTAGCTTTAGACCAGGAGATCGCGGGTTCGATTCCCGGCGGGGTCAACTTTGTAAGACTCGGTTTGGTTGGTGGTAGGGCATTTTCATAACCCATCTGGCTACCTAACACTATCTTATCTAAGTCTTGCCGCCAAACGAGATCGAGAACTTGACTGCCCCAACGGCCATCTGATCTACGAGCTTTGTGACCCGCCCACCGCCACTTAAGTTTAGCTATTCTGAGAGCTATGTGTGTTAATCTGTTTTATCTTCCTTAACACACCGAATCTCCCAACAGACATAAAGAAGCACTTCACTCAGCAGCCTCAGTCAGCAACAGTTGAAGCTGGTCGCAGCGTCACCCTCAAATGCGTTCCACCGCAGGCTGCTCCACCAGCTATCCTAAAGTGGACAAGAAATGGAGTCACCATTGAGCCCAATGTTGAGGTTCTGGTGCTGCCGAAGGTTGGTTTGCAGGTGAGGACTTTGATGTGAATTTCATCAATGTAGTCGAACGACCTCTCTTTTTACTTTTGAGCGATAAGGGAGTGAAGAAGGTATTGTGATGGCAAAAAAAATTGAAGTCGAGATTAAGATCGTGATCGACTGTCTTACACTAACAGAGATAAAAAACGATAAAAAAGTGTAAGTCCAAGTGTGACTGTGTGTGTGTGTGGGTGAGTATGTGTGTGTGTGTGTGTGTGTGTGTGTGTGTGTGTGGGTTTGTGTGTTCCCAAACTACTGGATGGATTTTATATTGGATTGGATTATAAATTGGTCAACCAGCTGATCGATTTGTATGAAAAGTTCAATTTCCATAGGCAACAAGAAACCCTTATAATTTCGCTTTGTCTGTTTGTCTGTCCGTCTGGGCTTAGCTCTGGTACTGTTAGTACTAGAAAGCTGTGATTTAGCACAGGTATACATACTTATTACGTCGACAAACTGGTACATAAAAATTTTGAAAAAAAATAATTATAGGGTTTCTCCCCTACATCATATCAGCCAAAAATCGTCCACTGTTGGACAAAGGCCTCCCCCAAGGATTTCCACGACGACCGTTCCTGCGCTGCCCGCATTTCCCCTACATGTAAAGAGTTAATTTTTGTTGTTGTTGACGTAACTTATCGTGTGGGGTATTGTTGAATAGGTCTTTCGAAACTACTGCAAGTTTGATTTTTCAAGTAACCCCCCCTCTACCAGCTCAGGAAATCTAAAAAAATGTAAATAGTAGGAAATAAAATCAGTTTCAAAGGAAAAATATCACAATTAAGTAGCCATATTATCCTACTGATCGTTAAAACGGTCCAAATGACTTGAATTTTTATTTTAAATATTTAAAATACTTTTTCCAAGTCAGGAAAAGATAACAAATCACATGCAGTTTTAAAAAATAAAATAATAAATTCAGGTTAAAGTGGGTTAAAAGATGTGCAGTTGGATTAATTAAAAGTTCATACATTTTCCTCACAAAATGTTCTATTACCAACTGTAAAAATTATTTTGTTTTCCATAACATATATTTATTTTTTAAAAGACTACAGAACCCTACTTTGCGCGAGTCTGACTCGCACTTGACCGGTTTTTTGTGCTATAGCCAAGTCGAACAAAAGTTGTTCAGTTTGATGAGTAAATGGCCACCTTTTAAGTATGTATTAGTGTTCCTTATTTACACGTTGCAAACCTACCTACCTCAACGAAAATTCTTCCTTTGCAACTGGTTGCGAAACATGGAGTCATGGTACATCCCTATCTATACATTTCATGTAGGAAGACACTCACCTCAATTCATGCTACATCTAGGACATGGCGAACTACACCTGCCTCGCTGAGAACATCGCCGGCCGTCGCGAGTCCGACGTCGCTGTTTTGTCTGTCTACGGTATGTTTATACGACTAATATATGTATATGTCACAGTCAAAACTTATAACCAGTCAAAACCACTTTTGAAGGCAAAAATCAGGCAAAAGTGGTTTTGGCTGATGCTTTTAGTCAAAAACAATTTTGACTGGTTTTTGCAATCAAAAGTAGTTTTAACCGATGCCCTTAGTCACAAACAGTTTTGACTGATTTTTGCGATTAAAAGTAGTTTTGACCGAGGTCTTTAGTCAAAAACAGTTTTGAATGTGATTATAAAAAATCTACTGAGTAAAAAACTATACATGAGGGAGCGAAGCTAACGATATTAAGGTCGGTGAGGTTTGATTGATTATACAGTTAAATAGCCTCGCGAAGCAGAATGCTTCGTAGAAGAAGAAATCATCGGTTTTATTCGGAGTTTCGAAGTTACGACTTGGCGTTTTTAAGTTATGTCGTGACCAAGGGAAATAGGGATTCTATATAGATTCCTAGTCAAAGTACTTTCAATTTTAAACGATACGATTTGGTCACAAACACTATTATTACCGTACCCAATATTTTTGTAGTTAAAAGTGGTTTTGACCAACATCCTTAGTTAAAACCACTTTTGACTGCATAAATCAGTCAAAACCACTTTTGCCTTATTTTTGCAGTCAAAAGTGGTTTTGACTGGTTATGAGTATTGACTGTAACATATATACTTTGGTTTATAGTGTACATTGTATGATAACTTGGTCGTATTGTTTTGGATTGTTGGCTTCAGATGTATTGTGTAAATGGCGTTAGTTTGCTCCTATAGAATAGTGGCATTTGTCGCCAAAATTATAGATAACAACTGACATATAATATATATATATTATACTAACCGACCACCTGCGACCATTTCATACAATTACGAGGGTGGCATACTTAAATGCTCTCAGTGCGCGAGGAGTTTCGCTGCGAAGATTGGCTACATAAACCATCTTCGAGCGCACGCGCGGCAAACCGACTAGGAGTCGAAGTGGTCGCCATGACCGAAATCGGTCGGATAGATCATCATCATCATCATCAGATAACTACTTCATAATTTTTGCCGTCGAGCGACGAAGGAGTAAAAAGAGGCTTATGTGATCGACACCGAGGTTTTGAAGAAACTACACTCTATATCAAGGCCTACCAATTGTAATTAATAAAAAAAATATCACCTAAAGATACCAAAAAAAAAGTTATAGGAAAAAAGTTCGTATCTTCGATGTGGAGAAAAAGTGTGTTAGACCGATTTTGATTAAAATTTTGCACATACATTATTTAATGTTATTTTAAAGGTATTTTTAAAATATCTAGTACTTCCTATACAAGAAAAAACTTCAAAATATTTTTTTCTTAAAAATGGCACTAATAATGATTTCCAAATTTTTATCATCGACAACACTCCTATCTATCTATCAGCTCATATACATATATCGTAACCGAGGGGCTCGTGACTACCCTGAAATAGGGCGATCGGGCCTTAGTCGACCACACGGGCCGAGTGCGGGGACAACTCTTACTATTTGCTAAAAATATGCCATATGTGAAGTATAACTTCATTGTAAATTGAAATAGTCGAAAATACACCGATTAATATAATTATTTGCTATTGCAGTCACACACACACACACACACACCCACACACGCTAAAGAAATACAAAAAATATCGTCCAAGTGCAAGTCGGAATCACGCAGGAGTGTTCCGTACCACCACACCTCTGCAAAAGCAACCTTGAAAAGATCGAGTACTACAATGATGCCTATTCATTTCAAACAAATAAACTCATCAACGAGAGCGACACTTTTTACAATTTCAGTACGGGATCCTTAGCGCGAATACGACTCTCACTTGGTCAGTTTTAATTACTTTTTGTTTTACTCTAGAATTTGTATTGATTTGCAACGCGTGGTCGACTAAGGCCCCATTGCCCTAATTCAGGGTAGTTTGCTCGATCCCCTCGGTGGGGACGTATATAAGCTGTTTAGGATTTCTACAATGTATGATTACACGCAATTTAACGCCTGCCGTCTTTATGATAGATCAAAAATGAATCCGCCATTACAACACGCAGGTATTCTGTGATAATTTTAACTAGCCTCAAATAAGCCTTATTTTATTCACAATTGGTAAGCTCTTGGCATCATCTCACCTGATGGTAAGTGACGATGATGCCAAAGATGGAAGCGGAACCAAGATTCCTCGACGCAATGATAGTGGATGATGATAGATTGCAATTTCGATATACTTTATTTTAAAAAAGATTAGCGAATCTTAACAATAATATGAAAGCCTTAAATCACTATTATTTAGTAAAAAAAATTTTTTTTGAAACTTTTATCTATTCACAAACTAGGATTTTGTGACTTGCTTATGTATAAAAACTTTCATTAGAATCGGATTATCCATTTTCAAGAAGTAGTAATTTTAAATTTGTATGAAAAAATATTTTGTAGATACGCTCTTCAAAGTCCCACAGACAGTCGTACTGACGGTGAAGGCAAAGTAATTAAGTAAGTGATGTTTTTGTATGCTTTGTTGGCCGATTTTTTTAAATGGGGTTTCGTTGTTACCCTTTTGCTACGGAACCCTAAAAAAAAACAAAATAATTTTATTGTAATACGTCGGGGAAAAAGTTTCTAGGTATTTTATCTCTATAAATTTGTAATCAAATCTCTTTGCTTGTATTATTTGTACCTGTCTGGTTATAATAAAATTAAATAAGTGAACTTAGGTTAAAAAAATACCGCCATATTAAAATTGTTTTTTCTGTTTATGAAAATGAGTGAAAATAATCATCAATTAGTTTAAAAAACACGCTTTTAGTAAACACGTTAAGTAGTTATCTTGGATGTCCGCCATGTTGGATTTAAGTCACGTGACTATTTGTTAGTATTCCTAACAGCAAACCCTTTCATTTGATACCCATATCATGGGGGTGGATTTCAAACAGCCTGTCCGCTATCTTGGGGAGGCCGCCATTTTTGATTTGTAATGACGTTTCTTAGCTAGTCATGTATTGTCATCAGAACTCAGAGCGTGTGCAAAATTTCATCCTAATCGAAGACCGGCAAGTGGGTCAAATTAAGATTCCAAGATTTTCTTACATACATAGTTACAAGTGAAGCTAATAAAAGCGTGCTAATAACGATAAAATCGCTACATTTTAAATTTTTATGTAATATAAAATTGCAACACAGGCCGCGAATAAAATATGTGCTGTTTATTGACCTAATACAGTATCAATCAGTATCACAAACTTAGTTCAAACAATTCCAGTATGGAAATCTGAACGTTTAAGATGCAGCTCGTTTTGTTCGCCCTGTTTGAATTTGCATACAAAATACGAAGAAACTTGTACCCCGACCTAATATAAACTATTAAGTACGCTGTTACCGCACGCTGCACCGGAAAGCGTAGTGTAGGCAGGCCTCACACTCGGTGGACCGATGACCTGGTGAAGGTCGCGGGAAGCTGCTGGATGCGGACAGCGCAGAACCGGTCGTCGTGGAGATCCTTGGGGGAGGCCTATGTCCAGCAGTGAACGTCCTTCGGCTGATATGATGATGAAGTACGCTGTTTTATTTAACCTCCCTTTCCATTATTAGTAAACGGTGGATGGTCAGCCTGGTCACCATGGGTGGCTTGCCGCTGCGGCGCACAAACAGCCGGGCGACGGCGCACGCGCGCTTGCACTGAACCAGCTCCAGCCAATGGCGGAGCACCATGCAGAGGTCCCGCCAGTCAAACTGATGACGACTGCATTCGGTGTCAGAATGGTATGACTTTTAGCCGGTTGAATATACAATGTAAACTCTATATAGCGACACTCAAGGGACCGGGCATTTTGTGACGTTATTGAGAGTTGTCGTTATACAGAGAGAAATTAGCGTCAAAGTAGACCAATTTGGTCAGAAAATTTTGACGTTTTAAAGAGTGAATCGTTATATCGAGTGACGTTTTACAGAGTTTACACTGTAATTTTAATAGAAATCCTTACTAATATTATAAACTAGCTTTTTTCCGCGGCTTCGTCGGCGTGAACATCGTTTTTATGACTGTCTTTGAGGGTGAGTGGTGCGCGAGTCGCAAGCGGCTGGCGAGCGTGGACATGAATTTTCTCCAGATCCCTCGGGAACTATACAAGTTATGACAGGATAAGCTAATTAGTAAATTATGTCATTTCCTACCCTCTCAAACATCTCTGTGCAAAAAATCACAACAATTCTTTGTTCCGTTGCAATGTTAAAGAAATTAACCAAAAAGAGTATTTTTTCAGTTCCTCAGAAACTGCATCGGACTAGGTTATTTTCACGGGATAAAAAGTAGCCTATGTCCTTCCCCGTGACACAGACTACCTGCATCACCTGCGTGCCAATTTTCATCAAGATTGGTAAAGGTTTTGAAGCGTGATTAGGTAACAAATAAATTTATAATATTAGTAAGGATGAGAGAATTTATTTGTTTGTTACCTTTTTACGTTTTAACACCTTGACCAATAGTGATGAAATTTGGCATGCAGATAGACTGTGTCACGAGAAAGGACATAGTCTTCTTTTTATCTCGTGAAAATAGCATAGTTCGATGCAGTTCCTGAGGGAACTAAAAATATACTTTGTTATAATTTCTATAACACTGCAACGTTCGAGGAGGTAGGAAATGACATAATTTACTAATAAGGATATCCTGACATAGTTTCCGAAGGATCTGGGGAAACTCATTTCCACGCACGTGCACTTTGGCGTTGCAATGGAGCAACGGATTGAAGCGATTTTTTTGGTATACAATTCTTTCAGGGGGTGGGATTTAGTGACACAAACTGCTAATTAGAATAGGCCGATCTCTTAAAATTTATATTCACTCGCTAGCTGCTCGCGACTCGCGCATCACTCACCCTCATAGTCAGCCATTAAAACGATGTCAATGCGGGCGAAGACGCGGCGAAAAGCAAGTATAAATATATTTGTAAGGTAGATAGATGCTGCTGCAACGACTTAAAAGGACCAGTATGAATGTTATAAATATTTTTAGTATCATCGACTTTAATGCGACTGCGGATTTTGTTCATGATCCGTGGGTTATGGCAATGCATTGGAAACTTTGGACCCAGGGATCTCAATTTTTCTCAGCAATTACAAAAAAATTAAAGTGATGTTTTGTGACCTGATTTTTCATTCCAATGATTTCATTTTGTCAGTTGCAGAAACACGATTCGTTAACTTTATAACTGAAAACAATATATCAAAGTAACATCTTTTAAAACAGAGATTTTCATTCTACATTTTCTTAGTCGATTAGTCTAAACACACACTTCAATATGCCAGTTGGATTTAAAAAAAAAATAGTTTTTAATTGAATTCAAAAAGTGCAAAAGTGTGGTTATTTTATTTACTCTTTACACGTAAAGAAAATAACAGAGACTATAGTTCCAATACATGCCTCGCCTTAACCGTACCAGCACCATCTGATAATATATTGGGGCGGGAAGAAGCTTCCCGCTAGACAAAAACGAGTATGGCTAGTAAAAGACGATTTAATTTCAGTACCTTCCTAATAATAAAAAATAAAAAAATGTTTAATATATCAATGCATTAGGTGGAATATGGTCACCCTGGGGAGACTGGTCATCCTGCAGCGTGGACTGCGTCAGGGTCAGAAGAAGGCAGTGTGCAGGGCTCTGCACCGGATCCTCATTGCAACACGCTGCGTGTGTTGACGGATTATGTGCTGAAGGATTAAGTGAGTTATTAACTTATTATTTTTTCTTTTAATGTTTTACTCTTTAGGTGATTATCTCCCACTTTTTGTTGTACATACTTACCTTACGTGGTTAGGTCACCTTAGCTCAAATTGTAAATTATAATTTGTATTCATAATCCTACACTGATTTATATTATTTCCTTAAAATTAGGAATTACGTTAAATTTAATTTAATTGTTGTTTTATAAATTTTTGTTTCATCATTATCATGTCAGCCGAAAGATGTCCACTGCTAAACAAAGGTCTCCCCCAAGGATTTTTACAATGACCAATCCTGCGCTGCCCGCAACCAGTGTATCAGGCTTTGTTTACTAACTTGTTACTATGTAAATTTTTAACTTACTGTATTAAGTGAGCACGTCCAGATTAGGTGCGCAAGTAGTTATATTAGTGTTGTTATGTAAGTCAATTGTGTTTGATTAGTAAGTTCATTGAGAGAGTTTGAAATATGTTCATCTAAGTTGATTACTAATTCGATCCATTTCATTAAATGATCAAGACTTGTTACGAGTATGAATGAACGAGGAACAGGACTTTCTGCTACATTATAAAGTTTAAGTGATCTGGTTTCTATTTGAACTATACTGACAATTTTTACATGAGATGTAATATGATGTCGTATGAACTGGTATGACATGCATAGTGTAAGATTAGGTATTGAATTTAAATTATTAACAAATCCGTTATTCACTGCAGGTCTAAATCGACAAGACACAGCTATGTACGTTGGCATCGGGATAACAGTAGCAATGATGATGGCGGGAGTGGTTATCGTTGTGGTCTGGTGCAAGTACAGGCGAGCTGGTCCTGCTTATACAGCTGCCAGGATTGGTGAGGCGCACATATAAATAGAAATAAAATAATGGCTATTGTAACTAAACACATTAAAGAACCGACTTCAATCGCAACAACTTAGTAAAATTTTGCTAGATTTTGATACAATTCAACGAATTATAAGGCATATCCTATCCATTAAAAAAATAATCATCAAATTCACGTAACAAAAACACAAAAATATGTACAGTCGAATTGAGAACCTCCTTCTGTATTGCGTTTAATTGGATATAACAATACCCTTCCTTTGCAGTCAGGTAAAAATATTGCATCCCTTAATGGCGATAAATTAAATTTTCCATCGCAGAAAGATAACGAGAAATTTTAGAATAGCGTTTAGAATAGGCTTGAACAAACGTAGTTCATTTTTTGGCCCAAATATAGGTATACAAAACTTACCTGGACATAGATGCACTTTGATTTCGGGATCAGGGAATCAGATTAGTGTTCCACTGTAAAGTATTTTTGGGCCAGATTTTTAATCATCTTGAATATTAATATTATATATAATTTTGTATCACATTATCTTGACATGACAGCATGTTGAAAAAGAGTAATTTGAATTTTAGGTATACCAAAGACATACCCTAGAAGGGACAAAAGGAACACAGCACCAGACTTGACAAGAACATGCAATGAATATTGGATGCAAGGACCTGATAACCATTATGATCTTCCACAGCTAAGAGACAGGTATATATTTTGCTATCATCACCTAAGTCTTGCCACCAACCACCTTAACGTTCACCTGTCCTCTGATATTATGAAGAGATACGATAAAACGTTTTTTATTGTGATGGAATTATTCAATTAAACATTTTTTGGTATTGATTCTCGATAAACCTGCTTATTTTTATTTTCTTCTTTACCTTTAAAATGATCAGGTCCTTCTGAAATTTGCACAATTCGCTATTCAAAATTAGATTTTTGTTTGCGTTTTTCTACTTATTTGTAGTAGAGTAGAGTTCAGATTCAAATGCCTACACATAAATTTGTCTCTGCACTGCAGGTCCCTTCGCCCCCAATATGAGTTGATCCCGAGGCCTACAAACCTCAGATAAAAAATCCCTAGCGTAGCTGTACATTCTAAATTGAAGCAACAAATTGTAGGTAAAATTAGTGTACGACCCGATAACTGTGGCTTCGAAAGTCAATTAAAAATTTTACTGATTTAATTTTGTATGAAGTCCAAGAAGTTTTTCTCAATGCTTCAAAAAGTCATTTTGAGAAAGTTGTTCAGTTTGATGAGAGAAGTCCCAGTTATTGGGTCCTACACCGATTATGTAGCACTATGTATATTCTTTTCTACTTTGTGATTGATATAATTTTGTATATATAGCTACGCATCACCATTTGGGAACAGAAGCAGACAGCATTCATCTGTTGGAAGTAATCATTATGAGATGAAGCCGTACAGCCCGTCTGGAGACTCTGCTTCTAGTTGCTACACTAACAGTAAGTGCTAAGTACCTAATTTGTCCAGTAGGATATTGTTTCTATGTCTAGGTATCTTTGAAGGTGTGCGGTGGTTTCTTTTCTGGATCCCTAGGGAAACATGAATTTTTTCGGGCTTAAAAGTGTTCTGTATTGTTTTCTGGCTTAGCTCTACTAACACGTGAAAAAGTAAAAAACGGTCAGACAAATGCATACTTTCGGAATTATAATATTGAGTAATATGTAATACTTAAAAAATATATACTTTAGGCACCTACCTCCAATATTGTTGGTCTAAGATGTCAAACAGTCAAGAAAGTTCAAAACAGTTCTTTTGAGTCGCATTATTGAATCTGACAATTCTTAATGTATTTTGCAAGCTCGTTACCCTTGATAAGACTATGCTGTGCCTACGTTTCGACTAAATAAGACTTTTTTTATCTACAATTGGTAAGACCTTGGCATCATCTCACCTGATGGTAAGTGACGATGATACCAAAGATTGAAGCAGACAAGATTCCCCAACGCAATGAGGAACTAGCTATCTTATTATCTTCAAACCGGATCATATTAATGTTGTTAAAATTTATTTTTGGTAGTAAGACTTAGATAAGATGGTGGTAGCTAGCCAAGTGGGCATACAAAATGCCCTTCCACCAAACAAACCGTGTCTAACTTTGTAAGATTTGGTTTTGTTGTTAAAATTTGTAATCAATCATCTTATCTAAGTCTTGCCGCTACACAGCATTGATTTGTCCCGGCTGGAAGATAAGATAGCCAGCTTTCCATTGCGTTGAGAAATCTCAGTAAGGCCGCTTTCATCTTCAGCATCATCATTACCTCATTCATCAAGCTTACCAAATGTGAATTTCAAATAATCCAATATTTTATTTTTTACAAAACATGTGCTCCACCAAACTGGGACTTCATTCCAGTGTGTGGTACAAGTATCTAAGTAGTTAGTTAAAACCCCGCCGGGAATCGAACCTGCGACCTCCTGATGTAAAGCTCCATTACGCCAAAACTATCTTAACCTAAACTAAACTTAAACTATCAAACATCGTCATCATCCCAAACAAAAATTAACAATATTAACTCAATTTCTTGAATGACTAAATGTCGTTGTACTTTAGCAATTGTACTTAAATTGTGAAGTCAACAGATGAATTAATCTCAAGTTTCTAATTCACGAGCTACCTACATAGTCTGTCTAATTGTTCTAGTGCAGTGAAAATGTTTCTATTTTGGAAAAGATACCCAAAACATGTCATCGGTCCACTGAGTGGAAAGCATACGTACTTCGTCTTCCAGTGCGCGGTCGCCACTCGATAATTTTACTGCCCCAAAAGCCGTCTGCTCTAAGGTGCCCTGCCCACTGCCACTTATGTTTAGCGATTCTTAGAACTAGGTCGGTTACTTTGACATGGTGACAGTTGCAGGAAGTCACTGGATGCGGGCAGCGCAGGATCAGCCGTTATGTAAATCCTTTGGGGATGCCTTAGTCCATCAGTGGACGTATTTCGGCTCATATGCCAATGATGACCAGAAACATTTGTATATAAAACAATTTTATTATCATCTGTTGCTTTATTTTCAGCTAGAACTATGACGTCACGATCCAGTGAGTGCTCCTCATCCCAGCTCGCAGAACTTGTGACGTCATCACCTGCCTCACACTCCAAAGTAGATGTAGCCGTTACTTTGCCACCGGGAAGTATAGACTCCAGCTATAGGGATAAAATCTGTTTGACCATCGTTAAGTAGTTATCTTTTGTTAGGTCGTTTCGCTTAAGAAACTTTTTGTTTTGTGTAGTAACTTTGTGTATTCTAGTTGGTTTTCGTATTGTATTGAATACTAGCCTATAACTTTCTTAAGTATGTACCTTAGTATGAAATATGATTTTGAATAATATAACACCATTTTTTTTAAATCACTGCCATGCCGAACTGTAATTTTCGTAAACTATCATGTGTAATGTAAATTTCTTATTTATTTCTTTGTGTAAATAAAAATGTATTGCATTTAAATAAACTGTGATATTTTGTAATAATAAAACAACTAAGTTATTCCAATGCGTTTTATTTGTCGAGGTTGTATTTGAAAAGATTCAAAAATAAATTTAAAACTATATACAGTTTTAATTCTGCCAGGTTTTAAAAATTCACTTAATTTCAAATAATTTTAGTGATCACTATTAAATTACATTACATCTTTGTTTATCATTATTCGGTAATCTTCTTTTTTACTGACAGTTGATAAGCCCTTAGCATCATCTTATTTGATTGTATGGCGAATGGGAGGCCTTCCTACGTTACGTCTTCAGGTGCGCGGTCGCCATTTAAAACTTTACTACCCCAAGGGCCATCTGTTCTACGAACTATTGTACCCCGCTACCTAAGTTCATTAAATTACGATAATTTATAAGGTAGGTAGCAGAATATTCGTCATCTTATTATAGGGTGTTTTTTTTAAATCCACAATTGTAAAGCCCTTGGCATTATCTCACCCGATGGTAAGTGACGATGGTGCCGAAGATGGAAGCGGGCTTACCAAGATTCCCCAACGCAATGGGTTCTTTTCTGTTATTGTATAGCACATGTCCATAGGGTCCGAATGTGGTTGCCTGTTATTGCACTAAGCATTAACCGCGGTCACGTGCAGAACACTTAGATTTATACCGTTGTGTTCTGTCGCTTTCGACCTTCATGTACGTCAGCAATTAGATGTGCAGGTTTCCTCACGATGTTTTTCATTACCGTTAAAGTTGATGGTAAGAAATAATTTGTTCGTTTTGAAAAACTCATTGGTACATTGGCAATGCTCGGATGCGAACCCGCAACCTCTAGTTAAGAAGACCGTAAAGCCAGAGAAGCTTTTACTGCTTGGTGAAGAGATATCAAAAGTACAATGCGCATCTACCCATATTAAACAAGACTTTTTTCAATTCACAATTGGTAGCCTTTTGGTATCATCTCACCTGATGGTAAGTGACGATGATGCCAAAGCTGGAAGTAAACTTACCAAGATTCCCTAACGCAACAGGGAACCGACTATTTTGTCTTTAAGTCAAAATACACTACTTGGCGGCAAGACTAGTTAAGACGGTATCTATCCAGGCAAGCTTAGAAATGCACTTCCAACAAGCTAATCGAGTCTTACAAGTTTAAAATTTCCAAGTTTACTATATAAGGACCTACTTCTTCTTCTTCTTTTCGAATCGATGGTTTGAATATTGACTCTTGTTATTTTATATCTTATTGGCCCAATAGGACCTACCATTTACAATGTTTAGCAATACTCTGATGATTTAGCTAACGGTAACTTGCTTCTACTCAGTCAAGGAATACTCAAATTACAAAAAACTGCTAGCTAGTAAGTAACGAACGAGATTAAGATTTAAATAATTTTCGAAAATCCTAAAAGATTTTTGGTACAAGCTTTTAGTGTCACGCAATATATTTGAAAAATTTCAGCTCAATCGAAAACCGGAAAGTGGGTCAATTTTAACTTGCAAAATTTCATTACAGACACCGGGACAGGTGAAGAGTTCCTATGGTCACCTTCCAACTCCAGCATCGGTCAGCTCCATGTCATCATAATATTGCATTGCCACGCGATGTACATATGCATGCAAAATTTTATGTTAATCGGTAACCAGGAAGTGGGTCAAATTTAACTTCCAATATTTCATTAAAAACACCGGGACAGGTGAAAGTAAATAAAAGCTTGCAATAAAAAAAAGTATCAACCTTGTAGATTATGTTGTTGTGACATTTGCGCATGCTGGTAACAATTGTCACCAGATTTAATGCAAATTAAGGTACTTACTTACTAGATTCCGCAGGGGATCGAATTCGTGACCTCCTGATGTGAATCTATTGCACTTAACTTGACAAAAGTTAATGATTGACATTTAAACAAAAGTCATAGCATTTACGAGTCTAAAGTTTTCGTCATTTGAAATGACGTGACAAAGCTAACTTTTAGCAAAACGGTGAAATATACTCACCGCGCGCGGTGCGTCACAGTTCTCGCTAGGCGTGACAAATTCTTTGATCTTTCGGCTATCCTGCGATAGCATTAAAATTTAACATAGTACTTATATTTACGGAACTACACTACATAACAGCTCTATACCCATTTTCGCATTAAGCATCATTTAATTTTAGTGATGTATGGGAGCAAACTTAAACACGTACTCACGTCAAAACCTCTCGTCGTTAGTAGGTATACTCGTAACTTCAAACAATTTGAAACTCATAACCCCTCAATATATTGTTTTTCTCAAACAAAAGTATCTAGCACTAGCAAGTTTAACAAATTGTACTTTGGTGAACTAGTGCATTTTGTGGCGTCTTTACAGAGGCATTTATTATAGACGCTTCCTGATTTTCATGACTCACCCCCATTTGGCCACAAGACTGTTTTCGTCAATGCTTAGTCATGGTGACTAAGCAATTCTTTTATGGATCACAATTATTATCATGTTTTTGAAGTCATTTGAAAACTGTTGTCTAATTCACCATCATATCTTCAGCCGAAAGACGTCCACTGCTAGACAAAGGCCACCCCCAAGGATTTCCACAACGGCCGGTTCTGCGCTGCCCACATCCAGCGGCTTCCCTCGACCTACACCAGATCGTCAGCCCACCGACTGAGAAGCCTACCTTCGCTAAGTCTTCCGATGCGCGGTAACCAACAGGCCCAACAGCCGTCTAATTCACCATCATATCATCAGCCGAAAGACGTCCACTGCTAGACAAAGGCCACCCCCAAGAATTTCCACAACGGCCGGTTCTGCGCTGCCCACATCCAGCGGCTTCTCTCGACCTACACCAGATCGTCAGTCTACCGACTGAGAAGCCTACCTTCGCTAAGTCTTCCGATGCGCGGTAACCAACAGGCCCAACAGCCATTTGTTGTCTCATTTTATCTAATTACTTATATACTCATGTTTCTAAATTCTTCAGAAACAAAGAGTTATCATGTCATATTAATTTGTTAGTCTCATTCTTTAAATTAAGCTATGTTTTGCGCAAGGTTGCTGATGATAGCTGGATGCGCAAAGCCGAAGATCGGTATGAATGACAAGCCTTGGGTGAGGTCTACGTCCAGCAGTGGACAAACACGGGCTGATGATGATGATGCTGATGATTCTTTTAACTTGTGATCTTGATCGACTCTCCGTAATGATTTTAGGTCAATTTATTTACTTCTCAAACAAATGAATTGATATCAGCCTGACAGGCTAACTTTGTAAGCTTTTAAAAATGATTTTATATTAAGGGTCTTCATAAAACTACAGACACTGTTTTAACTGGGGCTTCTAATCAAAAAATTTGAAATCTTCTGAAGACAACCTACCTACTAGTAAACATACAAAAACAATACTTTCTATTCACAGTTGGGCGATTGTATAATGGATGTTAGATGTTAGGTATGAATGAATTAAATGATAAATGGTAAATTATTAATATATTGATTATATGGTAAATTCAGTAAGTATACACACATTCTGCATCGGTGGCCTAACAACAAGGGCCGCTCCCTCATATCCGGGAGGTAGTGGTTCGAGTCCTGCCACGTACAAATGTATTTTCAAATTTCTATCTCATATGTACGTTTATCCGACGCTCTTACGGTGAAGGAAAACATCGTGAGGAAACCTGCATACATCTGCGAAGAAACTCGAAAATTGTGTGTGAAGTTGACCAACCCGCACTGGGCCCGCGTGGTCGACTAAGGCCCGATCGCCCTAATTCAAGGTAGGCTCGAGCTCCTCGGTGGGTACGTATATATGAGCTGATGTGATGACACACATCCTGCTTAAGACTTAAACAGTAGTTTCTTCCAACTTCACATCACTACAAATTCCTTGCAAATTATTAATACAAAATACAAAACCTCACAAAATTAGGTCAAAAAATATTAATCAATACACCAATCCATTAATCAACATTGAAATAATACACTGTTGAAAAGCAGTTAAATGTTTGTATAGAAGGTCCCAAAAAGCTTGCTACGTAGCAGTAACTGGTAATTGAAAAGTTGGCGCATTAACGAGAGTTTAGGATCATCGCGATAATTTACGCGCAAAGTTTACCGGTGGAGGCGATGAGGGCTATGAAACAAGAGGAAAGCTATCGAATAAATGAAAGCAATAACTTTACTAATTTTCAAAGGATTTTCTCTTAGTCCACAATTGGTAAGGCTTTGACATCATATCTCCTGATCGTAAGTGACAATGATGTCCAGATGAAAACGCGGGCTTTACCAAGTTTCCCCAACGCAATCAGCCGAAAGACGTCCACTGCTCAACAAAGCCCCTCTCAAGGACTTCCACAACGACCGATCCTGCGCTGTCCGTATCCAGTGGCATTCCGCCTTCACCAGGTCGTCCGTCCACCATTCTGCCTACGCTATCTTACGGTGCGCGGTCGCACTCCAGCACTTTACTACCCCAATATGTTCTATGAGTTATGTGCCCCGATTCTGTGAGCTATGTCCGTTACCTTGGTTCTCCTACGGATTTTCTGATTCAGACACGTAGGGAAACTCCGAGCATACTCAAAGGAATAATTTTTTTATTTACAATTGGTAAACCCTTGACAACGTCTCACCTGGTGGTAAGTGACGATGTTGCCGAAGATGGAAGTGGGCTTACCAAGATTCCCCAACGCAATGGGGAACTGGCTATCTTATCTTATCTGATATCAACATTGATATTTGGCGGCAAGACTTAGATAAGATGGTGGTAGCTAGCCAGGCGGACTTAGAAAATGCCCTACCACCAACCAAACCGAGTCTTACAATTGACCCCGCCGGGAATCGAACCCGCGACCTCCTGTGTAAAGCCAGTAAACTTTGCCTCTGAGTTACGGAGGCGGTTAAAAGAATTACTAAGAATTTGCAAAAGAAAGCTGATGAAAACGGATGCATACTGCCAAATAGCGACCAAACAAAGCTTTAATTCAATGAAAGATTTTGACCTCGACAACTGCGATCAGCATCACAAAAAATCCTAGCGCCACTTTGATGACGAAGTCAGAAGCACTGTAGAAGTAACTACAACCTTCGGTAAACTTTTGAGAAAAATAACAAACAACCTGTTTTTTATTAGAGGTACCTTATTCCGATTTTTCTTGGAATAGTTGAAATTATTTCGCGTGCGCGTGTTGCAGCCACATTCGTCATCATCTTATTAGCTCACAAACGTCCCCACCGATGGGCTGGAGCCTACCTTGAATTAGAGCGATCGGGCCTTAACCGACCACGCGGGCCTTCATACAGAACCTTCGAGTTTCGTCGCAGGCGTGTGCTGGCCATGTTAAGATATATCAACGTACCGAGTTTCATCAAAATCGGTAAATTAATTTTTAGTACAAATTTGAGGAAAAAACGGCTGGATATAAAAATAATATTGCCTTGAACCAAATCGCTCTAATAGTTTGGGAAGTATAACACCGAACGAACGCACAGTCACACACACACACTATTTTTGACTTATTTTGTCTTGTGTTATAACTTGAAATTACATAGGTCTTCTCATTTGTAATCAAAATGGTTTTTAAGATGTACTTTTTTATTTCAATAAGCCCATTTTGCACAATTATTCATGATCGTGACATAATCTCATGTAAAATTCTACACACGATTTCATTTTACAGAAAATGCGCGCCTGATTGGCTTTGTTACACAAAAACACTTTCTCTAATCACTCTGTGCTTTCAGCACTGAATTACAGACCAGACCTAAACAAAGTATATAATATATTAGTACTAACATACAGTATAGACACTCCCTGCTGCTCTCTAGATTCCAACCTCACCCCCTCGTCCGTCACCCAGATTGATACAGATTGGTTACAGTTTGGGTGTCGAACGTATAGGATTTCGCCGCCATTTTGTTTGTTCCGTCATTCCTTTTTTGCAATGTTATTTCTGGCCCGTTGTATGAAGTGTCCAGGGTGTGTCTAAAGTGAGACTTATCTGGAGTATTGTAGATCAAAAAACTATTTTGTTCCAAGCAATATTGTATACATTTACAGCCTTCAAAGTGAGCCCTAGGTCCATATCGTGGCCAATCAGTCTACTAAACAACAACTTGGACGCCTCGCTCATTCACAACACAAAACTAGCAACTGAAACTTCAGTCTGTAAATTGTCTAGTACACAGACAACCAATCACAGTGTGATTGTTCGTAAGTTCTTGAAAAATCCACGTAGAAAGAGATAGAAATCGTTTCAGGGTCCTTATTATGCGCGTATAAGTAGGATGTAGATTTTGTCACCTTGTCGTACCAACAATAAGCTTGGTGATTATAGTCACCACCTAGTCACCATAGTAAAGCGAGCGGATAAGAGACTTTCGTGGCCGCACGTTTAGTGATTTATTATCTTTTAAAAGCCCTGCATTGGGGTGCTCCCAACCAAAATCTTCGAAAAGTACGCTACATCAGTATATTATGTAAAGGTGTAGCTATTCGTAAATTACTTTGTTACTTGACTTGATGGCAAACCTCTATACCTTTGGCTACCTAGTATTTCAAATCCACGAAGGTTTTATTTTGCTGGATTCTTGAATTTAGTTGTACTAGGACATTTTTTGTGAGTCTGACTGCATTTCACCTGATGGAATGGATGTATGCCAAGGGCTTACTAATTGTGGATAAAAAAATAATAATTATAGACTGCTTTTAAATTTTAAAAAGTGATGACGTCACAAGCCTAAACACTATGAAAAAAAAACGGCCCCAGCGTTAATGAAATTATGTTAGTTATTTAGTGTTTTTAAATTACTTTTTACAGTACAAAATCATTATTAATTCTCCATACGCATTTTTTAACATACCTTATAAAAACTGAAAATGCCAATTCCATTTCCTGGCTGTCCGCATACACACTGAAAATAATCCTTACAAATATTATAAACGCGAAAGTTTGTTTGTATAGATGTATGGATGTTTGTTACTCTTTCACGCAAAAACTACTCAACGTATCTAGATGAAATTTGGTAGGTAGACAGATTAGGACCTGGATTAACATAAAGGCTACTTATTTCCACGTTCGCCCACTGCGCACCCTCCGAAACAGTGACAGGGCATATATTCACGCGAGCAAAGCCGCTGGCAAAAGCTAGTATGAGCTACTAGCCTTTGCCCGCGGTTTCGCCCGTGTTGACACAGTTTTTTTGACTGTCCGTGAGGGTGAGTTGTGCGCGAGCCGCAAGCCGCATATATCTATGTCAAAGTGTAAAAAGGGGGTAGATATATAAAATTGTGCCTTAGCTGAGAATGGGCTCCGGCTCAGCATACGCTGCAGGTAAATATGTACCTACAGCGCTGACATTCTGCTGGCGCCGCGCCGGGACGGAAACTGATGGTCTGACTTATTTCATAGTTTCCAGTCAATTTCAGATAAATGTAATATAAATTCTAGTCTACTGTATTGTGCTTTCATGTCTCGATTAAGCTATTAGGCATACCGTTGTGTTAATATATACAACTGGCAGTCCGCCCGCAGCTACGCCCGCCTTGTTTTCGATTTTCCCGTGGGATTATGACATCTTCCCGGAGTAAAAAGCAGCCTATCTCCTATTCCAGGGCCTAACCTATATGTTTGACAAGTTTCATCCTGATCCGTCGAGTGGTTGAAGCGTGAACAAGTAATAAACATCCATACATACAAACTTTCACATTTATAATATTAGTAGGTTATTACCATTACGAATATCATTCAGTCGGCATTGTGTTGCTGCAGAATGTTTGGAGATGCTCAAACTATAGGACGGTGGCTGGCTTCCAGTCAGGGCGTTAAGATGCTGCTGAAATGAAAATGAAACTACGATAATGTTTTTGACTTGAGTTAGTTTGTGCAAATGTTATAGTATTTGTTAGGATAGTATCGTCAAATTGACTCATTAAAGCATGATACTGCAATTTGTGGGTTCGATATCGCGACTTCGGTATGCGAGGTCTTTTATATAAAGCCTTTTTGGTTTGTACACTTTGGCAAGATTCATATCTAACTTTACATTGCACAAGTAGGTACAGATAAGAATAATAGTAATCACACGTAGGTTAACAGAACTGAAGTACGGTCATTACTTTCGCACGACACATTACACCGTTCGTGTTGGTTGCTATCTCTAGACGGCTGTCATATAAAAAAAAAAAATTTAGACATTCTAAGTCCATAGAAAAGTAAATATACTCGTATATTAGTGCTAAAATACAGTATGGATATTCCCTGCCGCTCTCTAGATTGCGACCTCACCCCCTGGTCACCCAGATTGGTTACAGTTTGGTTGTCGAACGTATAGGATTTACTGCCATTTTGTTTGTTCCGTCATTCCTTTTTTGAAATGTTATTTCTGGCCCGTTGTATTTAGTGTCCAGGGTGTGTCCATAGTTTGTTAGTAACACTTTTACTTATGTCTTTGTCAGTAATTTCACAAAAATACATAAAACAAAGTTACTCATCACAACATAGTTTTTATTAGTTGATTAATTAATTAGCTACAGGTATTGTTCTAAAGTCAAAATCGATTAATTTATTTAATGTTGTTGCTAGATTATCTGTCACTTATTTTGTGACAAGCCAGTTAGTGCTAATACAAAAGCGCCATTTTACCCCAACACATCGGAAGTCAGATCTTCAGACGCGCACACCACATCTGTCAGATGCCGGCCGAGTGTTCCGACTTCCGAACACTGGAGTCTGGAGTATGTGTGTGCTGTGGGATTTGAACGCGCTTGTGTCCAAATATTGTACAATCCCATAGGTCTGGTCTGGATATTTAACATTGGTAGGTATGTTATTCGAACAAAGTTCTGAACGTGATTGGAGACAGAGGCCAGCACGTCTAGCTATACAATCGCAGTGCCATTTTGATCCATATGCATACGGCATAAGAACGGTACACAGTCCAAATTGTCTAGCTTGATGTGCTGGCCTCCGTACATAACTATAGACAAGTATTTATATTTTAAATTGCCAAATAACAATTGTTTTGAAAACCTGCACAAAAAAGATAAAATTCTTAAATTTCGCTCCATCGTAAGATCCGTGATAAAAAAATAAATGTTATCTAGTAGAAAACTACAAAAAATTGCGGAACTTTCGTATATGGGGTAATCGGGTTTCGTATATTTTAATCAATAGGTATAGTTTTGCCCTATCACCTTACACCTTACAGAAAGTAGGTACCCTAAACATATATAATACTAGCTGACCCCGCAAACGTTATTTTGCCATTTATCTTATTATTTTTAGATGAAATTACGACCTATTCTCATACCTACCAAATACACATAAAAAAAATCATAAAAATCGGTCAAGCCGTTTCCAGGAGTACGAACACAAACACCGTGACACGAGATATTTAAATATATTGCTTAGTGCATATCGTATACCAAAGGTATTTTAATCGTCAATTTATTTATTGTTTTTGGTTTTTAGACTCTACTATTATAAGATAATCGATCCCCTTGAAAATCCAGCTTCGATTTTTTTATACTAACATAATAAAAATAAAAGTGGTACTTACTTAATGAAAAGATTCCTACAATAAATTTTAAGCTTAAAAAATTAAATTAATTTTTAAAGCTTTAAAAATTAAACTTTGCTACTTTAGCCTAAAACGTGGCAAATTTTAGGGATAGTCCCCGAATATTTATTTGAGCCGTTTTATTCCAAGATTGAAAGATTTACCATCACCTAATACAAAAACTAAGATTTATAATTAAGATTCCTGCAAAGGTGTAAAACAATCTATTTCAGACAAATCTATTGAAATTTATACAGTTGTTAACTCAACTCTGCACTCTACAACACTTAAATGCATGTCCAGCATATTGTGTGACGTCACACGTAATACGTCATATCAATAGCGCCTAATGACGTGCACTCGTTAATTAAACGTCATTTCATGCAGTACGGTTTCGAGTTTTGGAGTGTCGAATGCAGTGTCATTACAGGGAAGGCTACGTTAATTAAATATATTTCTTCTCGTTAATCGTAAACCTTTTTATTTTAAACTAGCTGTCCCGGCGAACTACGTACCGCCTTACATTACATTACACTGCCCTACCCTACCCTACCCTACACTACACTACACTACCCTACCCTACACTACCCTACCCTACACTACTCTACCCTACATAGACTACACTACACTACCCTACACTACACTACCCAACCCTACCCTAGACTACCCTTCCCTACACTACCCTACCCTACACTACCCTACACTACACTACACTATCCTACACTACACTACCCTACCCTACCCTACACTACCCTACCCTACACTACACTATACTACCCTACCCTACATAAGAACCTTCTCCTGACAATAACGAACTCGACTAAAAAAGAATTAGCAAAATCGGTCCAGCCGTTCTCGAGTTATGCGCTTACCAACACATTTTGCGATTCATTTTTATATTATAGATGAGGTTTAATTAAAATTTAGAGAATGGATTTTCATGTAACTAGGCAATTTAAGCCTTAATCGCTATAGTAGCAGAACGTGATGTTTTTTTATTTGTTTTGGCAGTGTTATGTGGGCAGTGATAGGTACGTTGTATTACGATGGTCGTGAATTCAAGAGGAATAAAAGCTGTTTTATTTTCTCCTTCTTATCTAATTTGATAACTGAAAGTAGTTGTGATACTGACATTATAATATAACGTTAAAGACATGTCGTAAGTTTAATTTTTTTTAAGTTTTTACTGAATTATGACTTCATGTGTTTTTGTTAAAAATGTCAAAACTTATATGACTTTTGTAATTTTAAAAATATAATTATGGCTTCAGCTGTAATCTAGAACGCGCTATTAAAGTTTCTTCGCCACTGAGTATATATACAACTACCTACCAATTATCAACGGTTGGTCCACGGCCGAGACCCAGGCATACCACCTCGCCTTGCGGAGATATTTCCTATTGCTCTCGTCAAATAAGGACGCACCGTTTCCTACATTTGGTGACCCCGACGCAGCGCAAGCACCGCAACGTAACTCATGGATCGACCTCCAGCCTCGAAGGGGGGGAGTAATGTGGCTAACTTATATGGAGTAACTTTTTTATCCATTCGGCAATTTCGTACTTAAACACCAATATGTGACTGTTAACGTGGCAAGGATTTCCCTGTGGAGATCTTGTAGAAACTCTTTCTAAGATATGGCACCACTTCTTAAATATACAGATGTGATGACGATGACGCTGAAGATAGAAGCGGGCTTACCAAGATTCCCCAACGCAATGGGGAACTGGATTTTTCATCTTAATGCCGGAACACACAAATTCAACATCAATGTCTGGCGACAAGACTTAGATAAGATGGTGGTAGGCAGCCAGGTGGGTTAAGAAAATGCTCTACCACTAACCAAACCGAGTCTTTCAAAGTTAGATACCATGCCGGAAATCAAACCCGAGACCTCTTGGTGTGAAGAAAATGGACTAACTATTACGCCACGTAGGCGGTTAAAAATATTCGTATTGCACGCAACATAGTCACAACACGATTAGTAAACATTAAAATTATTAAATTTGTCTTTAATCCCTTTGACAAGAGTAGGCTAGTTCACACGGACAGCACCTGTTCACGAGTATAATGCGAGAGTCAGCCATCGCTTCCACGATCATATTAGAGGGAAAGGAACAGTCCAACTCCCGAAGATGATCGATAATCATTATCACATACCAAAGCAGACTGGTTCTAATCAGTATAGCAAGTTTTTAGGGTTCCGTATCCAATGGGTAAATAAAAACGGAACCCTATCACTAAGCCTCCGCTGTTCGTCCGTCCGTCTGTCACCAGGCTGTACTTCATTGATAGCTAGACAGCTGAAATTTTCAAAGATGATATGTTTCTGTTGCCGCTATAACAGCAAATACAAAAAATTCGAAAAAATGAAAAAATAAGAGGGTCTCCATACAAAAAAGTGTTTTTTTAAAACATGAAGTAACTAGCGCTATCTAGTATAATGGTACGGAACCCTATGTGTGCGGTTCTGACTCGCACTTAGCCGGTTTTATTAAACAGTTTCATCTTTTGTGTTTCCACATGATTTTCACTTCAAAGTGAACGAAACCTGTACTACCACTGCAAAACAGTTCTCATATCCAGTACAAACCTGACATTCACTCAATTTGTTTGTCGTCTATGCTGACCGTACTGAACATGGCATGGCGGAAGTGTTGTCGATCGTACTATTTAGCCACAACGCTGTTTCCGTAGTGTAGCTGGCAATATGTACCTAGCCGAATTTGCTTCGCTGATATGCAGACCAATAGTGGACCAATAGTGGACCAATAGTACGCTAGTAATCTTTATTGTACTGTGCCAATAATGAAGAGCAATGTGCAGTCAATATATTGGGTACCCTACCTACCAGATAGAAATTCAATTCAAGAGCATTTTTTGAGGGTCTTCTACGAATCTAGTGACACAGATAAAAGCATCGGTGTCTCGACGGTAATTACTCGTCCTCAAAACTAAAGTTCAAGAGTTTCGTTTTGACGGAAAAACTTCATGCCGTCTTACTTATAATCTACTTTTTAATTTAATTAGGTGGCAAAAAGAAGCTCAAGGTCACCCAAAGGGCGATGGAGCACGCTATGCTTGGAATTTCCCTACGCAATCGAATCTAAAATGAAGAAATCCGTATGAGAACGTAACCGATATAGTTCATAGAATCGCTAAACTTAAATGGCAGTGGGCAGAGCACACAGCTCGTAGATAAGATGGCATTGGGGCTGTAAAGTTCTCGAGTGGCGATCGTGCACCGGAAGACGTAGCGTAGGAAGGCCTCGCACACGGTGAATCAACGACCTGGTGAAGGTCGTGGGAAGTCGCTGGATGCGGGCAGCTTAGGACCGGTAGTCGTAGAAACCCTTAGGGGGAAGGTCTTTTTCCAGCAGTCTTTAGGCTAATATGATGACGATGATGAGGTAGCAACAAATATCTCTGAACCTGTCGGTATTTCATCATGCAACTTCTTACAGGATGCCTGACAGGGTTTTATGTTCTTTGGTGGCCAAAGGTATACCTGATGGAAAATGGTAACCATCATTGTCCTTAACACCAAGGATGTTATTAGTATTTTTAATGTGCCTTTTCTTGTAACCAGTATATTTTTTTGGCATGAGAACCGGAACTGGTGAAGATCTTGGGAAGCCGCTGAATGCGGGTAGCACAGGACCGGTCGTCTTAGAAATCCTTGGGGGAGGCCTTTGTACAGCAGTGAAAGAATGAATGAATGAATGATTTATTTATTGTATTGCTTAAATACAAGTGGACTTCTTTCGGCTGATATGATGATAATGAGAACTCCCTTTCTAGGACATACTTAATTATTTATATCTGCGCAACAAAATTCATTCAAATCATTATATTGAGCAAATCGCCTCCGTGGCGTAATGTTTAGTTAAGTCTTTTCAAATCAGGATCTGTCGCAGGTTCGAATCTCGGTGGCTGTAAGGTTTGGTTAATGGTAGGGCAATTCCTAAGCCCGCCTGGCTAACTACCACCACCTTATCTAGGTCTTGTCACCAAACATCAATATTATCATTGATGTGTTCCGAAGTGAAGATAAGATAGCCAGTTTCGTATTGCCTTGGGGGATATCGGTAAGCTAATGCCAAGGGCTTATCAATTGTGGATCACTCTCTCTTACTTGTCATTGGATACTTATGCACCTATAACAGACGATTAAAGATTGTCCTCCCTACAGACACCCTGGGACACGATGAAAGAAAGCAGGGCATGCCAGGACCTGCGTTACCCTGCGCAGGCTAACTAGCGAGCTGAACCCACTTAAACGATAAGCCGATACTTGGAGAACTTGGACAGTCAGCATTTGAACTCTATTTGCGCTTAAGGATGTTTAATAATCATCATATCAGCCACAAATCGTCCACTGCTGAACAAAGGCCTCCCCCAAGGATTTCCACGACGACCGGTCCTGCGCTGCCCGCATCCATCGGCTTCCCGCGACCTTCACCAGGTCATCGGTCCACCGCGTGGGAGGCCTGCCTACGCTACGTTTTCCGGTGCGCGGTCGCCACTCGAGAACTTTACTGCCCCATCGGCCATCTGTTCTACGAGCTATGTGCCCTGCCCACTGCCACTTCAGTCTAGCGATTCTGTGAGCTATGTCGGTTACTTTAGTTCTCCTGCGGATCTCCTCGTTTCTGATTCGATCACGCAGAGAAACTCCGAGCATAGCACGCTCCATTGCCCTTTGGGTGACCTTGAGCCTTCTTATTATGAGGCCCATAGTAAGCGACCATGTCTCAGTTCCGTAAGTCATCACTGGCAACACACACTGGTCAAAGACCTTAGTCTTGAGACACTGCGGTATTTGGGACGTGAAGATATTGCGAAGCTTCCCGAACGCTGCCCAGCCGAGTTGGATTCGTCGATTGATCTCTTTCTTGAAGTTGGACCTGCCTAGCTGGACTGTTTGTCCCAGGTATACATATTCGTCAACAACTTCCAGTGTAGAGTCTCCAACCTTTAGAGGAGTGGGTGCGACACGGGCATTTAACATTATTTTCGTCTTGTCCATGTTCATTTTAAGACCCACTTGTTGAGAGACCTTACTGAGGCCATCGAGCATTGTGCTTAGGTCTTCCATAGTCTCAGCCATGACCACGATATCGTCAGCGAATCGGAGGTGGGATATGTACTCGCCGTTGATATTGATGCCGAGTCCACCCCAGTCCAGAAGCTTAAAAACATCTTCCAGGGCGGCGGTGAACAGTTTCGGAGATATAACGTCTCCCTGTCTCACCCCTCGCTGCAACTGGATAGGTTTCGAGTTCTGGTCCTGGAGGCGAACCGACATGGTGGCGTTTTCATACAGACACTTCAACACCTCGATGTATCGATGGTCAATTTGGCACCGCTGGAGAGACTGTAGCACAGCCCAGGTTTCGACTGAATCAAAGGCCTTCTCATAGTCCACAAACGCCAAGCATAGTGGCTGATTGTACTCTTCGGTCTTCTGTATAATCTGCCGCAGCGTATGTATGTGGTCTATGGTACTAAAGCCTTTTCGGAAACCGGCTTGTTCGGGAGGCTGGAAGTCGTCAAACCTGCGTGCGAGACGATTCGTAATGACTCTCGAAAACAGCTTGTAGACATGGCTCAGAAGTGAGATGGGTCTGTAGTTCTTCAGCAGAGTGTTGTCACCCTTTTTGAAGAAAAGCACGACCACACTTCTGTGCCATGCCTTAGGCGTTTGTCCCTCGAGTATAACGGAATTAAATAACTTCTGAAGAGCTTTAAGTACCGGTGTTCCACCTGCTTTCAGAAGTTCAGCCGTAATTCCATCATCACCCGGTGCCTTGTTGTTCTTGAGCTGTTTGAGAGCCATTCTAATCTCGTACAGGCTGACGTCCGGGATATCTTCGGTTTAATAATATCTTCATATTATCATCATCGGCTCATATACGTCCCCACCGAGGGTTTCGAGCCTACCCTGAATTAGGGCGATATGATCTAAGTCAAAGAAACTCGAAGGTTGTGTGTGAAGTCGACCAACCCGCACTGGGCCCGCGTGGTCGACTAAGGCCTAATCGCCCTGATTCAGGGTAGGCTCGAGCCCCTCGGTGGGGACGTATATGAGCTGTAATGATGATGATCTAAGTCGATCACGCTCGCCCAATGCGGGTTGGTCAACTTCAAGTTTGCAGGTTTCCTCAGGATGTTATCCTTCACCGTAAGAGCGTCGGACAAACGTACATAATTATGAAATCGAAATTCGAACATACATTGGTACATGGCAGGATTTGAACCACTACCTTCCCGATAGGAGGTAGCGGCCCTAGCCTCCGACGCTCTACACCGTCACTTATAGAACCCTCGTCGGGTTTGATTTTGGAGTTCTTATTCTTCAAGGCGAAACCTTTTTCCTCCTAGACGATCCATAAATGAAATTGTTAAAACAAATGTAATTTCCAGGATGCTACACCTATCCAAGTCATCGTGTCCACCAACACCGTAATAAACTTTACGACAATATAAACGTCACGACTCGGCGGCCATGTTTTATTTCAACTCTAAATGTAAAATGACCGCCATAAATTAACGAGTTTATGTCGCTTTTATGAAGTTATTTAGCGGGTATGGACTTAATCTGTTAGTTGAACTGAAGTTAAAGGAACTATCGCCCTTAAGCGAATTGGTTTTCTTGGAAGATCGATGAAACTGGCAAACGGTTGATACGAGTACAAACATCTTTATCCATTACAGTAAGCAGTAATTTATTGTGCTATATAACCAAAGGTGAGATGATGCCAAGGAATTAATAATTGTGGATAAAAAATAATAACTTAGAAACGAGTTTATTTAAAGTAAGCAGTATGCTATGGAAACTAGAAATTATTAAACATACACAGGTCATCACAAAAAAGACATTTTCAGTTTTCTTCATGTAAAAAAGGCAAAATTAAATAATTTGAAAAAGTCCTCGACAGCTGTTAAAACGTTAATAAAAAAAGATTTTTCTCAAACATGCTTGGAAATTTGACCATTATTTTGACAACCTACTTCGAAATAAATCGAAATTGCTGTACTGGCCAAATACATGCCAGCAGCGGCTGGCAAAAGTTGTATGAAAATTCATGTCTGTCGTGTTTAGCGGCTAATTAAATTACTGTGTTAACTCTTATCTGTCGAGTAATTTAAAAACGGAATTCAATTTTACTCCGAAAAATGGCAACCAAGGAGGTAACTCAAAGGTTTTATTTAAATTTCGAACTTACTTACAAATAGAACGTTGTTTATTAAAAAAAAAACAAATAAACACTTTGGCGCGTGAAAAATTATTGTTATTCGTTGTTCGCCACGCATTATTTGAGAAGACTTGGCCACAACTAGGCATTGATGGACTTACGTATGTGTGCCTCGGGTTCGCCTTTTACACGTTACACGTTCGTCCATCAATGCCCCATTTGCTGGCCGCTGCAGTAATGTACTATTACAACTTTAAAGTCATCCTACTAGACGAAAATAAGAAACGAAAGATTTTTTTTTATAAATCCAAGAAAATCTATGCATGCCACTAACTAAAACATAAAGATCTAATTACTTAAATGTTTTATTCAAGTGTGCTTACCTACCTATATCATTACCACAGTATATATATTAGTACTAGCGTACATACCATTACTTTTGCCTTCTTCGTGCAAAGCTATCCGATAAAGCGGGTTTACCAAGCTTCCTCAACGAAATGGGGAACTGGCATCTTATAAGTATTTATGCCGAAACACATAGACGCTGTTAACATTGAGATTTGGCGGCAATTAGATAAGATGGTGATAGCTAGCCAGGCGAGCTTGGAATTACCCGACAAGCAACCAAACTGAGTTAAAACTGAGTACAAGTTAAACCCCGCTGAAAACGAACCCGTGGCCTCCTGATGCGAAGCGAATTATACTTTTTTTGACAAACATGTCCAGAAGAGTCCTTTCATGTTTGTTAAAATAGTCTCAGAGTAAATTAAAATAAGGTAGACGCATTTCAAAAAGCCAACCAACCCCTTGCATTTCAACCCCTTGGACAACCACCTTCTAATTTCCCACTTATTAATCACAGTACACATTCAAACACCCTTCTGAATAGCTAAATCGACTGTCTTGTCTATAAAAGTAGCATATAATTTGAAACCGCGATATTAAACCTATAATATTACCTTGTACGTACGAACCCTTTAATCAGAGCCTTTAAGCCCTTCCTATAATTTCAAGGCTTCAAAAGCGACTGATTGGTAAAGGGGAACAAATTTCACATACCAATTTTTTTATCTATGACATTCGGGAAATTTACCCAGCAAATAGTGTCTCAAGAGTAAGGTTTTTTTGGGTTAAAATATATTAATATCTCTGGGTACAAGCCCTTTTGATACAATCTTCATTTTTAGTTTTCATTACTTTTTTGATTTGAAATGCTAGTGCCAGTGCATTATAAATTCTGAGTTGGAACACCCGGTCACAGTAAGGCGTCTATAAAACTGCACCCAGTTCAAGTTGGGTCTTCATGTCCTTTTTCATTTTATTTTCTTGTTCTCCACATTGGTCACGTGCACCAAACAATTTTCTTGAAAACGCACCACTTTTTGAAACAAAACTGTAGCAGAAAACAATGCAAAAACAATAAAATAAAACTACGAATGCGTTCACCACAAATCCCTTCCAAAAAACTCAGTAATGTCTTTAACCAATGTGTGTTACCAGTGACGACATACGGAACTGAGATATGGTCGCTAGTAATGGGCCTCATAAGAAGGCTCAAGGTCACCAAAAGGGCAATGGAGCGAGCTATGCTCGGAATTTCCCTTCGCGATCGAATCAGAAATGAGGAGATAAAGTAACCGACATAGCTCACAGAATCGCTAAACTGAAGTGGCAGTGGGCAGGGCACATAGCTCGTAGGAGGACATCTGGCCGTTGGGGCAGTAAAGTTCTCGTGTGGCGTCCGCGCACCGGAAAACTTAACGTAGGCGATGGATTCACGACCTGGTGTAGATCGTGGGAAGCCGCTTGATGCGGGCAACGAAGGACCGCTCGTCGTTGACATCCTTGGGGGAGGTCATTGTCCAGCAGTGGACGTCTTTCGGCTGATATGATGATGATGATGATTTATTAATAACTTATATTTTGAAACGTATTCAATTATGTAGTAAGAAATTACCTTTATGATAGTGCTTAACGTACATATGTAAATTAAAAAATAAATGAGTTAATTTGACTTTACTTATTTGATATTTAATTTTTCTTATCATAATTTACTCTTATTTGGATTCAGATTTAGATTCAAATATTCATTAGACACAATACTAAAACTCAACACAAAACATTTACACTAGTTGACAAGAAGCATGTAGATACACAAAGTAAAAAATAAAAAAAAAAACAAAATCGCCACGTGTGGAAGGCAGGTATGCGTGGCGCTAAGTCACACCCCGGACACTCCATACAAACGAGCGAGAAATGATATACATGTCGGAGGGTCATTGAAAACGCGACCAATACCAGCTCGAGATAAGTTTACATAGTTACACTTTGTTTGGATCAAACGTCAGGTATTAGTACCTGGGTGAAACCGGTGGTGGCGTGACGATCGCTTGTACTCGTGAGACGATCGTTTGTGGTAGCAAAGATGATGTATTAACGGAAGGCTGTTTGTGCTGCCACACTGAGTTGAGAATTTATTAGATCTGTGGAGAAGCCATATTAGCTGGACGTCAGTCTCGGAGCAAACACTTTTTGACGGAGCGTCGAGCAGAACACATGCAGTGGTGATCTGTGAGAAAAAAGCGTTTGCATCCATTGTTATCCAAGGCATCCTGTACAATTTCGATTACCAAATGATCAAGACTATTGAAGAAGGACCTCTGTGATATAGCTGCATTGTTATTTCGACGCCCAATACCGAAATAGTTAAGGACGTGAACCACAAGGCCATCCATAACCTAACCTAACCACTCACTTCCTTCGAGATCAGAAGTTGGATTGTTCCCAGCGCTCGCAACAAGTGGACAACGACGGGAAAATGTGAAAAATGATAATGGAGCAGCGAAATAAAAACCAACTGGCAACAATTCTTTGTGCTACAGAAACAGAACATGTTGCGATTGATTGAGGTTATGCAAGCACCATCGACTACATTTGCTGCAATCACACTGCCAGAATTCAACCAGAATATACCTGAAGCTAATACACGTTCACGGTGCTCGTTTGTCGACATCTCCCTTACGGAACGACAGTTGCAATGAGGTGCAATGCTTATTTCACTTAGCAAACCGTTGAAAGGCATATGCTCCTGTGCTTCCGGAATGACTCGGAGCCAGTTTAGAAACCTGTTCCTGATGCGCTGTTTGGAAATGGGCGACAGTATGGGCTGCGCTGGCAGCAGCGGAGATCCACGCAAGCGGCGCGTGCAGCTTCAGCGAAGTGCGTGATGTACGCGGAGCTATGAAAATCCGGTGAGTCGTACCCCTTTTGTTTTGATAGTTGTGGTACGAGTACTATTACCTAATCTGTGGTGGTACCGAGTGTTCTCTCGTTAAAGAAAGTTTCGTGTATAGACTTTCGGGAGTGTGTTCAATACTAACGCACTATTGACTTTTGTAGGCAACTCTTAAGTTTACTGTACAGAACAAATATCGAGTGAGGGTAATATTGACGGGCATCGTTCAGAATGGTCATATCTTGTTATGCCAGACGAGTACGAACGATATTATGATCGACTCAGATATTTTAAATCTAGGATTGACGGTATTCTTAAACGAGTCTGTCAATAACAAAACAGCTTGACTGTCGGTAAGGATGCGAATAGAGTAGTTAGTCCCTTACCCTTCTAGTAGTGATTGCATTAGCAGCTAAAATGATGCCTTGTGGAAAGTACTCTTTCACATGCTTTCGGATTTTTACTTGTGACACAACGTCGTGATTGAACGGAAGATTTAAAAAGAGGACTCATTGTAAATATGATGATTCATTTAGTTAACTAGTTTCGGTTATACAAACCTAAACCAAGATTGAAAGTATTGAAACCCCTTTAAGCTTTTATAATATTGAGACTGACATTTTTACATGGAGTAAAAAAAAACCTTTATTAGCTTTCGTAGTATTGGGACTGATATTCTCATTGATCATAGGCCAAAGTTGTTGCCTATTTTTAATAGCTTTCGTGATGAATTTGTCGAGGGCATCCTTAATGCCCCGCTATCGTATAGACCCTATGTAGGTATATGAGTTTCGGGGACCCCAATAAAATATTTTGTTTACCAATTGTAAAAAAAAAAAGAATAATAACAGGGTAGTATGCGGAGTGCAGTGATGAACGTCTTACGGCTGATGTGATGATGATACAGGATTCATGGGCTGGAGGCTGCGAATGTCATAAGCCCCGAAGCTTTCCCTTTTTGACGGCCTTATCATGCTGGTAAAGAAAAAGGATAGCATAGAACGCAAGTGTTGATAACCGTGAAAAAAAATATGATAACAACATGCCTGAACGGAAATTGCTTCCTCTGATAGCTTGGAACATCGATTGACTTCATAGGTGGTCACTATTTAACCACGTCAGGCATAGCTAGTGGTTACATCAGGTGCATTCTTTACCTATTAAATCGAAATGACTGATTTTGTAACCTCTGTTCAAATACGTCCACGTGTCATTCTATCTACGTAATGCCCCCTTGTATTTGAACTTACGTTCATAAACGCTTTAGGCGCGTGGCAACGGTCAGGTGAATCTTAGCACGTTTAAACGTTGGTACTCTTAGTTAAGTGTCCTTTAAAATATGCTCACTTCCTTCGAGTATAGTAATGAGATTTCAATGTTACAAGTCCTTCCATGATGATCATTTGGCAGCAACCAAACTGTTGGGTTAACCGAGTTACGAAGTACAGCCTCCTGGAGTTGCTTCTAGGTACGAGTAAAGTAGCCTAACCTCTAAATGTCATGTTTGTCGATTACACACACAGGCTGTAATTTTATCTAAGTGAAGCACGACAACATACTAGTGATAATACGGAGAGTAACGCATCCTATTACAGGAGTTGTTAATCAGCTTGCTGCTGATGTGATAATAGACATGGGCCTCCCCCATGTTGGAGCGGTTTCACCAATTGTAAAAAAAAAAAACAAAAAAAAAACGCTACGCTTGGCGGGCTGTTTGGCGGTACAGTATGAGCGTGAAGGACGATGTTGCTTGTCCTCAAATTTTTAGTCCCTTAGTCACTTCTTGTGAAACCCTTGGGAAGAGATGGGGTGGTGTATTGCTCTGAGGCAGCGCCACTGGCTGATTTCTAGACAAAAGCTTAGTTTCACAAGTTACCTAACTTTGTGTTGTTACAAATGGAGAAGCGTTACCTACCACTTTAGATATCAAATACCGTCAGTTATTGAGGACAGACTACGTTAAATGCCCGATAGTGACAGTATTATTGACTTGGACAGAATTGATGATGGAGAGACTGAACCTCGACCATCTACTAGTGCAGATTAAGGACTTTTGTACTTGACCGTGATTTTAACGTTCACTAGTTTGTATTTTGAACCTTAGACGTAAACAATTTTTCGCAACTGGATGCCAATAGCCTCAGCCATTCGTAGACGTAGGCGTAAAACACCGAGTTGATTTTCTCGTTGCTGTGCGGCCACAACTGTGTGTGGCGTGCGTTTGGCTCGCAGGCGTATCACCGGGGAGGTGATGTTGGCAATGACCAGAAAGAGGTGATGTTTGAGATCGCCGCATGGAAGCGATAGTGTGGTTGGACACCGGAGGGAGGTGGTCCAAGAGTCGCCAGGTAGGGTGACTGTGTTTTTGGGCGGACACCTGAGAGGTTGTCTGAGAGTCGCCAGGTCGAGTGACTGTGTGTTTGGGCGGGCACCGGATGGAGGTGTCTGAGAGTCGCCAGGTTGGGTGACTGTTGTTTGTTTGGGCACCGGATGGAGGTGGCCCAGAGTTGCCAAGATGGGTGACTGTTGTGGTGATACAAAATAAGGAGCGTAACCAAACCAAGTTAGATCCCAAATACCGAGGGCCGTTCAGGGTCGTAGAGGTCTTAGAAGGTGACAGATACAAATTACAAGCTTTGAATTTGAGACGAAGTTACAAGTATGCCCATGACCGTTTACGTAGTATGTCCGAAGGTTATTTGCCTCCGGATGTTGACGATGAATCTGGTGCAGAGGCGTCTACCTTTCAATGTTAATTGTATTGACAGATCGTAACTCAATCAATTGTGTACAGTTGTAATTTTTTTTCTTTATCGTTTATTTTTGTGTGTAGTACTGAAGTATTCCAACATGTTTCAGCGGTAAATGAAGAGTGCTGAATGGCGCTATATGTTTGCATGAATTGGCTGCTGCTTGTTTTGTCAGACTCGTTCTGTCATGATGTGTAGCAGGTACATTCGTGTTTTTGTAAAAAAGAAGTATCCCGTTTACCGGCTAAAACTGTTGATGGTATTCCGTCGCCTGTACTGGCGATGATGGTATTCCGTCGCCTGTATTGGTGATGATGGTGTTCCATTGCCTAGATTGGTGATGATGGTATTCCGTCGCCTGTATTGGTGATGATGGTGTTCCATTGCCTAGATTGGTGATGATGGTGTTCCACTGCCTAGATTGGTGGTGATGGTGTTCCGTCACCTGGACTGGTGATGATGACTGATTGGTATTCCGTCGCTTGGCGTTAGTGATGATGATTCTTTGTGGTGTCCCGCCACCCGGATGTGGTGATGTTTAGTTCTGGTGTTCCGTCGCTTGTGATTTGCGATGATGATTATGTTCCGTTCTATGTGCCCCTAAAAGTTGTAAATGGTTGTAAGGTTTCAAGCCTTGCAGCTGTGATTTACCTTGGAGACCTAAACTGATTTGAGATTGTTTGAGTTACGATGCTAATGCTGAGGTTTATTTAGTTTACGAGAGTGAAATTATTTTGGTTTTTTGAGGCTGTTAAAATGTGTTGTTACCATGATTGTAGTCTTGAATTAAAGCTTCACATTATTAGCGTTGCTTTTATTCCTTGAGCTGTGGACCTTCCTAATGAAGGTCAGGATTGGCCGAACGAAATGGAATCTACTGGTTACCCTTTTCTTTTTCAGGTTAGTCACCCGAGGACGTGTGACTCGCAGGATGGCCGTGTCGGAGGGTCATTGAAAACGCGACCAATACCAGCTCGAGATAAGTTTACATAGTTACACTTTGTTTGGATCAAACGTCAGGTATTAGTACCTGGGTGAAACCGGTTGTGGCGTAACGATCGCTTGTACTCGTGAGACGATCGTTTGTGGTAGCAAAGATGATGTATTAACGGAAGGCTGTTTGTGCTGCCACACTGAGTTGAGAATTTATTAGATCTGTGGAGAAGCCATATTAGCTGGACGTCAGTCTCGGAGCAAACACTTTTTGACGGAGCGTCGAGCAGAACACATGCAGTGGTGATCTGTGAGAAAAAAGCGTTTGCATCCATTGTTATCCAAGGCATCCTGTACAATTTCGATTACCAAATGATCAAGACTATTGAAGAAGGACCTCTGTGATATAGCTGCATTGTTATTTCGACGCCCAATACCGAAATAGTTAAGGACGTGAACCACAAGGCCATCCATAACCTAACCTAACCACTCACTTCCTTCGAGATACATATATATAACTGACGTTTCTATAGACAAGAATGCAGGTAGGGTTGAATCACACCGGGGGTATTGGTCACGAAATGTTTGTTAGTTATTTACTGAATGCAACAGTGTGAATATACTAAACTCTTTTTTTTTCATACTTTTCGTTATAAACAAACACCGCTCGAACAAAAAACACCACTTTCCGAATACACCATATACGTCATTATGAGACTAAAAAACATTGTAAATGGTAACTGCGATGTGAACGTATGAATTAACACTGAAAACTGCTATTATTTTGTACATCTTTAAACACTTTTTCCATAAAATTGCGAAATTGATAAGGGATTTTGTCACAGATTAAAAATCGACATGATAGTTTTGTTGCTTTGGTGTAGAAATGGGACGAAGTGAATGACTGAATGAATGATTTTGAACTGTTGTTGCGAGGTATCTTTGGGCTCAACTGTTCTATAGGGTACATCGATTTGGCATTCCGCGATTTTTTGGGAAGAGATAGGCTTTAGCTGAACATCCATACCAAATTTCAAGGTTAGGAAACCAGCGGTTTTTGAGTTATGAATTTTTAAAAATTGTATTTTTAGGTACTCTTTGGTCTTTGTTTTGTGAGTTTATGTAAGACCAAAGATGACTTATTACTGATTGTATAATTTGATTCCAAAGATTCATAATATGGGGTTCGCGAAGCCGGAAAAGCACGCGGGGCCGACTTGAGGGCGGGCAAACTTGGGGGTGACAAATCGAAAACCAGGGGGTAATCTTTTTTGTTAGGTAGTCTTTGACCGACAAATCGCTACCGCTTATTTAAAAAAAAGGTCATCCACTTCTCTGACGGCGAAAATCGCTACCGCTTATTTCAAAAAAAGGTGTAAGTCAATTTGATCACCAAGATTCATGATATGGGGTCCAGGGGGCCTAGCCCCCGCCACCCATTTAAAGCCCCCAACAAACCTTCGGTATCCGAAGGGGATGTGGGAGTATCAGGGCGGGGAAAGCACGCGGGGCCCGGACCCCTAACGGGGGCGTAGCCCCCGCCACCTATTTAAAACCCCCAACAAACCTTCGGGATCCGAGGGGGATGTGGGAGTATCAGGGCGGGGAAAGCACGCGGGGCCCGGACCCCTAACGGGTGCGTAGCCCCCGCCACCTATTTAAAATCCCCAACATACCTTCGGGATCCGAGGGGGATGTGGGGGTATCAGGGCGGGGAAAGGACGCAGGGCCCGGACCCCCAACGGGGGCGTAGCCCCCGCCACCCATTTAAAACCCCCAACAAACCTTCGGGATCCGAAGGGGATGTGGGAGTAACAGGGCGGGGAAAGCACGCGGGGCCGACAAACTCGGGGCTCCTACTTCTGCATTCTCATGTTAAACCTAACACTACGACTGTGCGGGGAGGCGAGCTTACCTAACGGATCCGAGTCGGGGTGCTCCGAAAGTCCGAGCTCGCTTCGCTCGCTCCCGCTTCTGTTTAGAACTCCCCGTACCTCACTCGCGGACCCCATATTATGAATCTTTGGGATCAAATTGACTTAGACCTTGACCTTGAAATGACCTTGACTGATTGACCTTGACCTTAACAGATTACCCCCTGGTTTTCGATTTGTTACCCCCAAGTTTGTCTGCCCTCAAGTCGGCCCCGCGTGCTTTCCCCGCCCTGATACTCCCACATCCCCCTCGGATCCCGAAGGTTTGTTGGGGGTTTTAATCCCATATTATAAATCTTAGGAATCAAATTATACAATCAGTAATAACTTATTATTACTAATAAGTCATCTTTGGTCCTACATAAACTCACAAAACAAAGACCAAAGAGTACCTAAAAATACAATTTTTAAAAATTCATAACTCAAAAACCGCTGGTTTCCTAACCTTGAAATTTGGTTTGGATGTTCAGCTAAAGCCTATCTCTTACCAAAAAATCGCGGACTGCCAAATCGATGTACCCTATTGTACAGTTGAGCCCAAAGATGACCCAATTTTTACCTCGCAACAACAGTTCAAAATCATTCATTAAGTCATTCACTTCGTCCCATCTCTACACCAAAGCAACAAAACTATCATGTCGATTTTTAATCTGTGACAAAATCCCTTATCAATTTCGCAATTTTATGGAAAATGTGTTAAAAGATGTATAAAATAATAGCAGTTTTCAGTGTTAATTCATTCGTCCACGTCGCAGTTACCATTTACAATGTTTTATAGTCTCATAATGTGTATGGTGTATTCGGAATGTGTTGTTTTTTGTTCGAGCGGTGTTCGTTTACAACATAAGACAAGTATGAAAAAAAAAGAGTTCAGTAGGGCCTTTACGTTCGGTAACTGGTTGGTTTTTATTCCTGTGAACGAAATCACAGCGGCGCGCAAAGTGAATATAGTGAATAAAAGTGCTTGCGTAGCTCGTCCTTTACGTTTGGTACTCAATCTACAGCCAATCTGAGTGACGGGGGGGTGAGGTCGAATCTAGAGAGCGGCAGGGAGTGTCCATACTGTACGTTAGTACTAATATATATACTGTGGCTAAGTATACTGATAAGTCCATTGGAAGAAATTGAAAGACTGTGTCAGGTAATCTAAATATTATATTATTATACTACATCTATTTCTAATAGTTCGTCTAAATTAATTGACCCCAACAAGTGCAATTAAACTTTTCAGCCACTCAATTTTTTCGGATGATCTCCGAACCTAACACAAGACGTTCAGCTTATTCACGATAGAACTTCGATAACAACTTAGAACTTCACCACTGTTGTGTGTGGCATGGAACGTTTCCCGAATCCAATAAGTTTAGGCCATGTTGATGTTCCACCTTTTCGCACGAAGCGTTACGCTTCCTCATTTATTGTGCGTACAGCGAAGGAGTGGAAATCCTTGCCTGCGTCAGTGTTTCCCGATTCCTATAATTTGGTGATATTTAAGGCAAGAGTGAATAGACATTATTTGAGTTTGCGTGTACCATCCTCGACTGCATCATTACTTCCCATCAGGTGAGTTGCAGTGAAACACACTTAAATTTTTAACTAAAAAAAAATCTCTACACACGGGGTTCAAATTGATGGAGGTTGTAGAGTTAAGGCGAACCCAGTGGTATTCAAGCCTCTAACACATCTTCACGGCTGCCATCTAGTGACAGCAGCCAGGCTTAACTTGCCTAGCGTTGCAGGTAAAGGCCGAGATCATCACATCAGCCAAAAGATGACCACAATTTGGACAAATGCCTCCCCCAAAGATTTCTCGACGACCGTTATTGCGCTGCCCGCGTCCAGCCGCTTTCTGCGACCTTCGCGAGGTCGTCGGTCCACCGAGTGGAAGGACCTCCTAGGCTAGGTACGGTCGCCATTCGAGAACTTTACTACCCCAACGTCCATCTCATCTGTTCTACGAGATAAATGCCACTAACAGTCAAACCCATCCAAGCTATGTCTATGCTTATGGTCAGTTATCAAGTTGCACTGAGCTAAAAGCAGTCGTAGTGGAAGCGAAAGCTATTCCTAACGTGTCAAAGTTTACCTTGTAACCGTGAAGCAATGCACAGCGAAAGACAAAATCTTGTTAACAAAAAAATCTGTCTACACCAGCGCCACAAATTAAATTAATTAAAATACCTCTTACAGACTTAACGAGAATCCACCCCAGAGATTTCCGATTGGCTTCACAAAAGTCTGGCACAAATAAAAAGAAAATCTGACCGTTTAACGAAGGAGACCGTGGTTGAGTTGGTCCTTAAATCACATTAACTTGGGAAAGTTTTTCAGTATCCCCTCCCCCCTTTCTGCAATCCCCCCAATGGTAAATAACACCGCGACAAGCAACGGAACTGTGGGTACCAATAAAACACTAATTCTTCCTTTTCGGGTATGTCTTCTAACGTGGAAGCGAAGCTTTTTCAAGCGAATGAAGAATCGACGAGACCCGTGATAGCTAATGTTACAGGTTTGTATGAGATTTTGAAGACAATCTTACCAATATTTAATCAAACATTGGACGAAGAACAGACGATGCCGTACTTTTTTATGTGTGGCTGAACGTTGGCGTGAATTTGTAAGTAACACGTACCGTGATTATGTATTTTTACACTGAATGTTCATACATATTAGATTATAGGTGTTCATCTTTCGTTCTAAGGAGAACCAAAGTAACCAACATAACTTACAGAATCACTGAACTCAAGTGGCACGTGGATGGGGCAGATAGCTCGTAGAATGGAGACGGCTATTGGGGTAGTAAAGTTCTTAGACGGCGAGCGTGCACCGATCCCAACGGCTATCTGTTCTACAAGATATGTGCCCCGCCTACTGCCACTTAAGTTTTGTGATTCTGAGAGATATATTGGTTACTTTGGTTCTCCTACGAATCTCCTCGTTTCTGATTCGATCACGCAAGAAAACTCCGAGGATAGCACGTTCCATTGCCCTTTGGGTGATACTGAGCCTTCCTATGAAGCCCATAGTAAGTGACTATGTCTCAGTTCCGTATGTCGTCACTAGCAACACACACTGGCCAAAGACCTTGGTCTTTAAATACTGCGGTATTTGGGACGTTAAGTTATTGCATAACTTCCCGAACACTACCCAGCTAAGTTGGATTCGATGATTCATCTCTTTCTCGAAGTTGGACCTACCTAACTGAATTGTTTGTCCCAGGTACACATACTCGTATTCAGCAACAAATTAGAGTGTAGAGCCTCCAACCTTCAGAGGAGTAGGTGCGACACGGCTGTTGGACATAATTTTCGCCTCGTCAGTGTTTATAATTCTAAGAACTACTAGTTGAGTGGCTCTACTGCGGCCATCCTGCCTATGAACCTATTGAAGACTTAGGCACATTTTCATCAAATTTTCGAACTAGTTTACCACGGAGATAAGTAGAAATTTAATGTGACTAAAAATTAAGTTATGTATGGTTCAAATCATGTTTTTGTTATTCTATAAGTATCTACTCAAATTGACAGACAGTTGTTGTATGAAATAGGACTAAAACTTTTAATCGTTGGTTTAGATTATCTGTGACAGTGGGTAACATGCCTAGTTGTCGTCGACTGGACGAAACAGGAAATTAAGTTTCTCCCTCTCGCGTGACAAGTTTATTAAGAATACTTTTCTTATTTATTCTTTTTATTTTCCTTGTTTAATCTTTTAGGGTCATGCTACAAAACAAGAGCAGTTACTTTTAATTTAAATTTTATGGACATGTGTAAAAGTTTTCTTTTTACTTCGCATAAATTTGTCGCGATTAAAGTAAAATGAATGAAACGTACGGCTTATGTAAACTGATCGCGCCCTTGACATGTCAATAAGTTTGTTTTTTTAACCGTCTTCAAAAAGCAAGAGGTTTTCAGTTCGTCAGAATTTTTTATTAGAAGAAGTGAAGAAAGCATAGTGATGGCAACATTAATCTATGTTGAGATTTTGATGGGGATTGATTGTCTTATACTAATAGAGTTTAAAGGACAAAAAAATGTGTGTGAGAGTGATAAAATATTTCCCATGACAATCCCAGATTTTTTTTTTCTCAGGCTATATCGATTTCAATGAAACTTTGTGATTTACTAGAAGAACTTATAAAAACCTACTTCACTGTGAATTTTATTACTTCCCATGCAAATCCAGAATTTGTTAATAATTCATAGGTAGGTACATCTCTTTTCTTTGCAACTAGGTGATGTTTTAGTTCATAGTTCATTTATTTGTAAAGAATAAGGTAATTACGATGTTAATATACGTGCGTGCTGATTAATTAATATCAGACGGCGAAGGATACGCAAGAAATAATGCACAGAAGAAAAAAAAAATCCTTACTAATATTATAAATGTGAAAATGTGTTTGTTACCTTTTCACTCTTCAACGCCTTGACAAATATTAATGAAATTTGGCATGCAGGTAGCCTGTGTCACAAGGAAGGACAAAGGCTACTTTTTATCCCGTGAAAATAGCATAGCCCGATGAAATTCCCGAGGGAACTGAAAATATACCCGAGGAACAATGGATTGTGTGATTTTTTGCACAGAGGTGGTTGAGTAGGTGAGAAACGACATAATTTACTTAATCACCCTTAAAGACAGTCATTAAAACGATGTCCACGCGGGTGAAGCCGCGGGAAAAAGCTAGGAATAAATAATTTTTAAAAATGTTTTTTTCATTACCTTCCTCATCATCATATCAGCCGAAGGAGGCCCAATGCTGGACATGGCCTCCCCCAGGGATTTCCACGACGACCGGTTCTGCGCTGCCCACATCCAGAAACTTCCCGCGACCTTCACCAGGTCATCAGTTTACCTACCTAATTTATTATTTTTTTTACGACAGAGAAGTTTAGTTTATTAAGCTATTGCATAGCTTTTATCACGGGCTTTGAGCGCGGCGACCGAATCAAAAAATTCCGTAACGAAAATAAAACCTAACACCCCGCACTCCGCCTACCATGTAGCTCGGCCGAGCGTTACCGCGTTCTAAAAACTTACAGTGCCATCTATTAGCGATTTGCGGTACTAAAAGGACTTGGCCAATTTTACTGGTGTAACTTTCTTAGTGTTAATTTATTACATAAACATCCCTCGCCCCAAGGACTATATGGTACTGGTAAATACTGCGTAAATAAAAAAAAAATAAAAAAAAATTGCATAAGTTGATAAAAAACGCTATGCAATAGCTTTACCGCGGCAGCCCCCGAGTGCCACACGTTTTTTTTTTAAATTAGCACAGATACATTCCACTTGAGATGTATTAATAAGGACTGTGTGGCTGACTATTTTTTTGACTATCTCAACTCTTGAATAGAGTTTTGGCTCGACTTGTATATCATAGTCTTCGTTGGTTTTGACATGAAAACCACAGATAGGAGCCCCGTGGTGTATGATAGATAACATTTTAATCGCCTCCGCGGCGTAATGGCACAAGAGCAGGCTCTCTTAAGAGTGAGTTAGACTACCATACTGCCGTCATAAGAAAAAAGGCGGCATCTACTAAAATAAGCATATTACGTAATTAGTATCATTGGAATCGAAATCAAAAGGCCTTTATAAATGAACAACATAAAAAAGCGGCAACTATCCGGGTTATTAAATTTTTCATCAAGATTTTGTCGTATCTACATCGATTTCGGGTACAAAACTGAGTAAAAAAGCGGGAAATGCAAGAACATAAGATAGAGAGCGACAACTACATTCAGATGCCGCCTTTTTCCTCCTTTTTTGCATATGCCGCTCTTTTGCTATGCAGCGGCCACCATTTTTGACAAGACGCGAAATATCATGTCAACAACCATTTATTTAGTCGGAGTACCCACATTCAACGTAACGAATGAATCGCATTTCTTTTGTTCGACTGCTATTTCTTGTTAAAATTGCTGTTGTGGTTAATTAAAGTGTTGATTGTGTGACTTTGTCAAGTAAAATTATCGTCATCGTAAAACCCACTTGAAAAATAAAGAAAATAAGAACGTGCCTCCCAACAGACGACAAAGCTTAACTGACTAACCCTTCTGATGATTTTTCTCCCTAGACAGTAAAGAACTGTTAGGCAAAATGTGTAATTTTTATTCACTTGAAACAAAGGAATGATGGCGTTTGTGGACTATGAGAAATCCTTCGATTTAGTCGAAAACTGGGCTGTGCTACAGTCTCTCCAGCGGTGCCAAATTGACCATCGATACATCGAGGTGTTGAAATGTCCGTATGACAACGCCACCATGTCGGTTCGCCTCCAGGACAAGAACACGAAACCTATCCAGTTGCAGCGAGGGGTGAGACAGGGAGACGTTATATCTCCGAAACTGTTCACCGCCGCCCTGGAAGATGTTTTTAAGCTTCTGGACTGGGATGGACTCGGCATCAATATCAACGGCGAGTATTTATCCCACCTCCGATTCGCTGACGATATCGTGGTCATGGCTGAAACTATGGAAGATCTAAGCACAATGCTCGATGGCCTCAGTAAAGTCTCACAACAAGTAGGTCTTAAAATGAACATGAACAAGACGAAAATAATGTTAAATGTTCGAGTAGCATCCACCCTTCTAAAGGTTGGAGACTTTACACTGGAAGTTGTTGACTAATATGTATACCTGGGATAAACAGTCCAGCTAGGTAACAACTTCAAGAAAGAGATTAATCGACGAATCCAACTCGGCTGGGCAGCGTTCGGAAATTTTGCAATTTCTTCACGTCCCAAATACTGCAGTGTCTCAAGACTAAGCTCTCTCACCAGTGTGATGACTTACGGAACTGAGACATGGTCGGTTACTATGGGCCTCATAAGAAGGCTCAAGGTCACCCAAAAGGCAATGGAGCGTGCTATGCTCGGAGTTTCTCTGCGTGATCGAGTCAGAAACGAGGAGATCTGCAGGCTGATCAAAGTAACCGACATAGCTCACAGAATCGCTAAACTGAAGTAACAGTGGATAGGACACATAGCTCGTAAAATAGATGGACGTTGGGGCAGTAAAGTTCTTGAGTGGCGGATGCGCACCGGAAAACGTAGCGTAGCAGGCCTCCACGCGGTGAACCGACGACCTGGTGAAGATCACGGGAAGCCGATGGATGCGGGCAGCGCAGGACCGGTCGTCGTGGAAATCCTTGGGGGAGGCCTACTCCAACTACTACCCCAACGGCCATCTGTTCTACAAGCTATGTGCCCTGCCCACTGCCACTTAAGTTTAGCAATTCTGAGAGCTGTGTTGGTTACTTTGGTTCTATTATGGATCTCCTCGTTTCTGATTTGATCACGCAGTGAAACTCCGAGCATAGCATGCTCGAAGTTGTTACCGAATATGTGTACTTGGGACAAATAGTCCAGTTAGGTAGGTCTAACTCCGAGAAAGAGATCAATCGTCTAATCCAACTCGGCTGGGCAGCGTTCGGGAAGCTTCGTTATTTCTTTACGTACCAGATACCGTAGTGTCTTAAGACCAAGGTCTTCGACCAGTGTGTGTTGCCAGTGATGACGTACGGAACTGAGACATGGTCGCTTACTATGGGCCTCATAAGAAGGCTTAATGTCACCCAAAGTGCAATGGAACCTAATATAGAAATATAATATTATATAAGAATCGCAAAGTAAAATAATATCTCATGTGATATAAAACTTAAGTAGATGCCGCTTAATTGACTTGTTTTCACAAGAACATGTCTACATATTTTTCAAAATATAAATGCGGCATCTTTTTTATTTGTCCACATTTTTTTATCTTATTATGAAAAATGCACAAAGTGTATAAATTAACAAACTACCATACAATATAATCATTTACATCCCAGAAAATATAACTAACCTTCAATTAAAACACGTATATAGAAAAGAAGTGAGTTTGGTTCAATAGCTCTAAACTAGATATAAGCAGATGCCGCCATTTTTCTTATGACGGCAGCATAGGTGTGAAAAAATCGGCCTCATTTTCTCCAAACTCTTTTTTGCCAGGATGTAACTGAGTTTCGCACATTCACGGTAACATATACACTATTATTATATCAGCTCATATACGTCCCCACCGAGGGGCTCGAGCCTACCCTGAATCAGGGCGATTAGGCCTTAGTCGACCACGCGGGCCCAGTGCGGGTTGGTCGACTTCACACAAAACCTTCGAGTTTCTTCGCAGGCCTGTGCAGATTTCCTCACGATGTTTTCCTTCACCGTTAAAGCAATCGGTAATGATATGTACGTAAGTTTTTGAAAAACTCATTGGTACATTGGCCGTCCAGATTTGAACCCGGTACCTCTGGTTAGATGGACCGAGTCGTTACCGGTTGAGCCACCGACGCTTTTTATATACACTACATATACACTAGCTAATACAAAATTATTTTCTCACTTCAAATTCGCGTTGCGGTCTGCAACCTGAGAAACAGTTACACAATTCTCGGTATTCCTTTCAAAAGAGACGTAAAAGTTATTTACGATACGGAAGCGAAGTACCTCTACGATATTGTACGAAGAATCCTTCAAAGACTGCGTTTCCTTTACTTAGTTTGTACGTGTAGGAACTGTGTGTTCCTACTTTAAGGCTCCTCCGTCCCTAAAATTATCAACTCGATTCACGATGTTTTAAACATTGAACGAAATGGCTTGGAAATAAAGTTCTTGTCAGCTCGTTCTGCAACGTGGCTGTTACGCCAATCGCTGCGGACGAGTCGTGCGAAAATTGTGGTTTTTAATTCATTATAAATAAAATAAGTAGAATTTCCAAAAAGTAAGAAAACAAAATCATTTTGTAATGTTTTGTTAAAAAGTTTATAAATTATCATAATATTTCGATTAAAATTGCAGCATTTCTATGATTACAACTAAAAAAGGTGCTTTAGGATATTTTTTTCTTTAGTTCTGTATAATAAAATAGAATCCGAGGAAATAAAATCACTCCTCATATCCTGTACAATACATAACAATTTTATTTTTCGATAAAAAATCCTTAATTGAAGTAAAAAGTGGTTACAAAGTTGGTCGTTGTCGTTGGCCTTAAGAGCAAACGGAGGCGAGGTGGTATGCCTTATGGGGTCCGGCCGTGGATCAACCGTTAATGGATGTTTAAAAAAATCGTGTAGGACCCGTTAACTATACTGTACAACTTTCCCCAAAGAAACTAATAGGCAATTTAACAAACAAAAAACTGTCTGAGTTTGCCGTTGACTCGAAAAGAAGAAGAAGAAGGAGAAGAAGCAAATATATGTAAACCGAAGTCTACAACCGCTCGATCGAGTGTAGTACCCTGAAGTTTGCGGACAGTTACAGCCCAACTCAGATTAAGGGCAACTCCTGCGTCAAATTTTTCCTTGTCTTCAAAGTGCGTCAAAATCAATCGTACATGGTTCAATTCGTACACCACCTCCTAGGTGATTATTTTTTTATTGTGCGCTCGTCAAACTCAAGAAACACCGCTTGCGGTAATTCTCCGGAAAATCTGCCATTTTGTTTGTTTTATTTTGATATACCCAGTGTCACTCTCACAGTAAATACGTATCTAACGAAACCCCTCAAGCTAAAATCCATCGAGCCGTTCTGACTGCAGAGCCTGCCAAAATTTGAATTTGGCGCCAAAAATCCGCCATTTTGTTTTTTTTATTTTTATATACCCAGTGTCACTCTCACAAAAAATACGTATCTAACGACACCTCTCAATCTAAATTCTACAGTGCAGTTCAGGCTGCAGAGCGTGCCTAACATTTGAATTTGGCGCCAAAAATCCGCCATTTTGTTTTTTTTATTTTGATATATCCAGTGTCACTCTCACAGTAAATACAAATCTAACGACACCTCTCAAGCTAAAATCCATCGAGCTGTTCAGGCCGCAGAGCGTGCCAAACAATTATACATAAATACATACATACCCTCGAAAAACATAACCCTCCTTCTGTCGCAGTCGGGTAATAAAAAATAGGGGTATAGCCCCTATTTCTTGCAAAATTTATTTTTGATGAATTATTTGGATTCAGCGCCATCGAGTTTCCAGAAATTGACTTTATTTTCGCTATTGTATATTTCATTTTGAACCAAAAAACACTCTTAAGCTCTTTAATATCCAAAATCGCAATTTAAATGATCAAAATTACTTCAAATTCTAACTTTGCAACCTCAAATTATGCGAAAATGACTCATTGATTGTCAATTTCGGTTAGGATTAGCTATTTTACAAATTTATGGAGTAATTCACCCCCAACTCTCCAAAAATCACCGCCTAAGGGGCGAACCAAACATCACTATGGGTGTCATTACAAAGGGTCACAACTATCACTGTCCCTAGCGGCTGCTTTTAACATGAAATGCAGTTTTCTATCGAATTATTGGACGTACCGCTAGTACTAAGTATGAAAATGTCTTTGGACGGAAGCAAAACACCGCGGGACTTCTAAGCATCATATTGAAAAGCCATAGTCAGGTCTAAAATAAAAAAAATAGAATAAAAAAAGTTTTTGGCTCTCAATTTAAAAATGTATATAAACGAGCCCAACAACTGATGGATTTGTATGAAAAGTCCAAAAAATTATGATATTATATGACTTATGAGTCTTTTAGGAAAATTTGTTTAGTACGATGTACACTAGCTGTTTCCCGCGGCTTCACCCGCGTGGACAACATTTCTATGACTTTTTGAGGGTGCGCAGTGCGTTAGCCGCAAGCGAGCGTGCAAAAAAGTAGCCTATGTTAAGTTAAGTTAATCCAGATATTATCTGTCTACCTACCAAATTTCAGCCTGATACGTTTAAAAGTTTTTGCGTGAAAGAGTAACAAACATACATCCATACATTCTTACAAACATTCGCGTTGATAATATTAGTAGAATAAGTCCCAGTAATCGTGTCCTACATAAGTTTTGTAAAACCCTGCATAGGCAGCGACGCAGTGGCTACCACTTCCCATCTGAAGGGCGGTCAACTTTTTGGCTACTCTTCACAATAAAAAAAAATCTTTACTCTTTTCCACTATTATCGATTTCACGTCTTCAAAACTCATAAAATGGAAGAACAAAAACCTTTTGGCTTCTCAGTTCACACATAATATTACATTGTAACGTGCACTTGCGTATCACTGGAAACGGTCGAAGATGGTTTTATGGGCTACAAAATAAGCCTTTTGTGGGTAGGCATGAATTTTGCGCGGCCTTTGTATGAAAGCTTTGCAATTTTGTAAACAGACCAATAAAACTTTGCGTAAACGCTGCATGAAATAATGTAATGCTTAAATTAGTGTTATGGAACATAATCTTAAGAATAAGCTTTAAAAGGTGAAAAGTATAGGCACCTTTTTATACTACTGAAAACAAAATAAGGGCCACCTTTTTTTCCTTTTTCTTTTATATTCACTATACCTAAGTATTCACAGTACATTTTTATACAGATGTTCATTTTTTTATTTACAATTGGTAAGCCCTTGACATCATCTTACCTGGAGGTAAGTGACGATGATGCCGAAGATGGAAGCTGACTTACCAAGATTCCCCAACGCAATTAGGATCTGGCTATCTTATCTTCAAGCCGGACGGAACACATCAGTGATGTTAACACTGATGTTTGGCGGCAAGACTTAGATAAAGCGTGGTTCATGCGCCCTACCGCCACCACCGCCACCACTCTCGCCGCCCCAGCGCCACCCGCTTGCTGGGCCTTATTGGAATTTCCGTAAGGCAGACCTATGTTCTCTGTACGCAGCACTTACTAACATTGATTGGAATGACTTACTGAGTGAAAATAACATTGACTCCGCTACAGATATCTTCTATGCTAAGCTGAATGACTGTATTAACCAATACGTCCCTCTAAAACGTAAAGGGTATTCGCCGAGCCGCTACATATATCCTGTCTGGTATAACTCGGAGACTATTCACAACATTTAACAAAAATACTATCACTTAGCGAAATATAAATCAGATAGTAAAGAGTATAACAGAGAATCGTATAAATATTATAGAATGTATGTAAAGTTCCTTATTAGCAAAGCACGTAAAACATACATTCGTCATATTGAGAGCAATATTGTAGAAGATCCCATCAAATTTTGGAAATATATAAAAGATAAAAGAAAGGATCGTCACATACCCTATGACTATAAGTATGAGAACGAAACTGTGACTGGACAAAATGCAGCAGACGCATTTGCCATATATTTTGGTTCTGTCTTTCACGAAAATGTACCGAAATTGGACGTTGAGCTTGTTCAGCGGGCCGGTGCGGTTGGTGGGTTATCTAATTCCGTGCATGTTTTTGCCAGTTGTGTGAATCAATCGGAAATAAGAAGCGCTGTAAAAAAGATAAAACCTTATTCCACACCAGGTCCTGACGAGATCCCCCCCTTTCTGCTAAAAGATTGTATATCGGCACAAGAACAGCTGCTCCTATACCTATACAATCTATCTTTAGAGCTCTGCAAATATCCCAAGTTATGGAAGATCTCAAGGTTAACGCCCATTCCAAAGGGCAATGGTTTGGTCTCGGATGTTACTATGCACCGACCTATAGCTTTGCTCTGTCTTCAGTAAGCTGTTTGAGTCTGTCATGAATCGTACTATCGGTATGCAGTGTCGCGTCTACCTCGACGACAGTCAGCATGGCTTCAGGCCAGGCAGATCCACTATCACTAGCCACATCAAATTTGTGGACTATGTCACCATGGAGATGGACGCGGGCCACCAGGTGGATGCATTGTACCTTGATTTTAGGAAAGCATTCGATGTTATTAAAAACGACAAACTGCTTTCTAAAATGGCTTCCATCGCCTTCACACCCAAGCTTCTTAAATTCTTCGCAAGCTATCTGAGTGGTAGGTGTCAATACGTCCGCGTTTGTGGCTATGAGTCCAGTAGTTATTATACTAGATCAGGCATTAGTCAGGGAAATACTCTCGCACCAACCCAGTTCCTAATAATGTTCAACGACCATCCGATGATTGTGAGTACGGCTAAATGTCTACTGTTTGCAGACGACTTAAAGTTGTACATGGCGGTCAGAACAGTCGCTGACTCTGAGAGCATGCAAAGAGACTTAGACGCGGTAGCTGATTGGAGTAAACGTAACCGTTTATCTTTAAACATATCCAAATGCAAAGTCATTACGTTCACTCTGCGCACAAGTTACCACCTTTTTGGTACACCACTTGAGCGTTTCGAGCAAATATGAGACTTAGGACTGATAATGGACTCACGACTAGTCCTCAGAGAACACATAAAAACAACCTGCGCAAATGCATACAAAACACTAGGCTTTATAGACAGAGTAGCCTCTTCATTTAACGACAGCAAACTTGTATCCACGCTCTATAACGCATATGTACGTAGTCGCTTGGAGTATAATGCGGTGGTGTGGGCACCCTACGAGACTAAATACGTGCATATGATAGAAATAATACAACGTCGTGTTGCTAGGTATATGTATAAAAGAACATACGGATACTATCCGTTCCTGTACCCGTCCCTTTTTTTTCTGGTATGGTGGGCCTGGAGACACTAGAGGTTAGGCGTAGGATGCTCTTACTCGTACATTACTACCAGCTGATATCTAATAAAGTGGACAATCCACTAGCGCTGGAGCACATAGGACTGTCTGGAGTCAATCAGCGCCACCTTGCGTTGGGGCCAGGCGTAACGCACTCGCGGCGCCCGCAGCGGCTAATTGCACCCGCCCCCGGTGCTCGCACGCACCGCGCGGCTGCCGTGCCAACTGCTAGGGCACTAACGTTGCTCAACTTGATGCTCACTATGCACCCAAACATGGACATATTCTTTGATGGACAAGGTATCGAAGAATACTATCCTTTGCTGAGAGCCTTCTGTGATATGTACCTACATATTTTCTTAACTTTAATTTATTATTTCCTTGTAACATTTTTTTTTCTAATTATTGTAATTTTATGTCTGAAATTCTATCAGTGTAAGTGCTTTGGTGTAAAACTGTTAACTTTCATGTAAATAAATAAATAAATAAGATGGTGGTAGCTAGCAGCCAGGCGGGCTATGAAAATGCCCTAAATGTCTTACAAAGTTGACCCCGCTGGGAATCGAAACCGCGACCTCCTGGTGTGAAGCGAATGGACTAACCATTACGCCACGGAGGCTGTTGAAAACAGTCGTTCGAACAGCCACGATTATTTTTTTTAATCAAGAAAAGTAAGAAATCTACCCAGCGCAGTCATTAGGTTGTATCTCTGGCTACAAATATGTCGAAGAGAACACATTCTGCAGACCCTCGGAAACTCAGTGGATTTCTAAAAAATGTATGGAAAATTTGCCAGTTTACTGTATGCTCTCATCTGAGCAGTCCACTGAGTTTCCGAGGGTTTGCAGAATGTGCCCTTTGACACACTTGTAGCAAGGGACCTAACCCAATGGCTGCACTTCGTAGTTTATTTACTTTTCTTGATATTTAAAAAAATATCGTGGCTGTATAAGCCACCTCTTTGTATGAAAATGTACTAAAAAAAATTTAAGTGGCCCTTATTTTGTTAGCCACTCAACGGTCGCGCGCGGTAAAACATTCTTAGCGCAAAGTATGTATATAATAATATTAGTACACTAACATACAGTATGGACACTCCCTGCCGCTCTCTAGATTGCGACCTCACCCCCTCGTCACCCACATTGATACAGATTGGTTACAGTTTGGTTGCCGAACGTATAGGATGGATTTTGCCACCATTTTGTTTGTTCCATCCTTCTTTTTTTGAAATGTCATTTCTGGCCCGTTGTAAGAAGTGTCCAGGGTGTGCCTACGGGGTCACTGGTCGCGCCTGTCGCGCATACTCCCGCTCCCGGTCACTCAATCGTCTTTTTATCAAGATTTCTCAAAAATGGCTGAGAATTATTAAAAATAAATTGTTGATTCCTACTTCCAGTGAAATTTTAATTAAGATTGTATTATTTCTAGTCGTATATTTATTTGAATTGAATTAAAAATAGCGAGTTAAAATTGCAGAACAAAAATATTTCACAATTTTTTTTGTTAAAACTAAAATAATACCGAAGATATCCCGGACGTCAGCCTGTACGAGATTAGAATGGCTCTTAAACAGCTTAAAAACAATAAGGCACCGGGTGATGATGGAATTACGGCTGAACTTCTGAAAGCAGGTGGAACACCGGTACTTAAAGCTCTTCAGAAATTATTTAATTCCGTTATACTTGAGGGACAAACGCCTAAGGCATGGCACAGAAGTGTGGTCGTGCTTTTCTTCAAAAAGGGCGACAATACCCTGCTAAAGAACTACAGACCCATCTCACTTCTGAGCCATGTCTACAAACTGTTTTCGAGGGTCATTACGAATCGTCTCGCACGCAGGTTTGACGACTTCCAGCCTCCCGAACAAGCCGGTTTCCGAAAAGGATTTAGTACCATAGACCACATACATACGTTGCGGCAGATTATACAGAAGACCGAAGAGTACAATCAACCACTATGCTTGGCGTTCGTGGACTATGAGAAAGCCTTCGATTCGGTCGAAACTTGGGCTGTGTTACAGTCTCTCCAGAGGTGCCAAATCGACTATCGATATATCGTAGTGCTGAAGTGTTTGTATGAAAACGCCACCATGTCGGTTCGCCTCCAGGATCAAAACTCGAAACCTATCCAGCTGCAGCGAGGGGTGAGACAGGGAGACGTTATATCTCCGAAACTGTTCACCGCCGCCCTGGAAGATGTTTTTAAGCTTTTGGACTGGGGTGGACTAGGCATCAATATCAACGGCGAGTACATCACCCACCTTCGAATCGCTGACGATATCGTGGTCATGGCTGAGACTATGGACGACTTAGGCACAATGCTCGATGGCCTCAGTAGAGCCTCCCAACAAGTGGGTCTTAGAATGAACTTGGACAAGACGAAAATTATGTCAAACGTCCGTGTCATACCTACTCCTCTGAAGGTTGGAGGCTCTACACTCGAAGTTGTTACCGAATATGTATACCTGGGACAAACAGTCCAGTTAGGTAGGTCCAACTTCGAGAAAGAGATCAATCGTCGAATCCAACTCGGCTGGGCAGCGTTCGGGAAGCTTCGCAATATCTTTACGTCCCAGATACCGCAGTGTCTTAAGACCAAGGTCTTCGACCAATGTGTGTTGCCAGTGATGACGTACGGAACTGAGACATGGTCGCTTACTATGGGCCTCATAAGAAGGCTCAAGGTCACCCAAAGGGCAATGGAGCGTGCTATGCTCGGAGTTTCTCTGCGTGATCGAATCAGAAACGAGGAGATCCGTAAGAGAACCAAAGTAAACGACATAGCTCTCAGAATTGCTAAACTTAAGTGGCAGTGGGCGGGGCACATTGCTCGTAGAACAGATGGCCGTTGTGGCAGTAAAGTTCTCGAGTGGCGACCACGCACCGGAAAGCGTAGTGTAGGCAGGCCTCCCACTCGGTGGACCGATGACCTGGTGAAGGTCGCGGGAAGCCGCTGGATGCGGGCAGCGCAGAACCGGTCGTCGTGGAGATCCTTGGGGGAGGCCTATGTCCAGCAGTGGACTTCCTTCGGCTGATATGATAATACTGATAAATAAACATTTATTTTATACAAATTTAAGTATTATCATATTTTATAATGATGTTTTAAGACAAAAGTAAAAAAAAATACCACATCTCAATGAAAAATATTATTCATTTGAAGAAGGAAAATGTATCAAATTTACTAAGCACGACGACGAAAAGCGCGCGTCTTTAACACTTAATTCTAGTGTTTGTTTTAAAGGTAACATTACAAATACTTAAACAAAATAAGGGTCTTTACTTAGTCCTGAATCATCATGAATAATCGCCCTAATTCAGGTTAGGCTCGAGCCCCTCGGTGGGAACGTATATGAGCTGATATGATGAATAATCATAACAAAACCAATGTTTATGATAAATGACCCTTCTACACAATTTATGCGTAAAAAAAATGCGTAAAAATATTACACAGAAAAAAAGCTCCACTCTACACAAACCCGGACAACCCAACCGTACCACGGGTGATGACCGAATTAAAGCATCTCTTATCGTATTTACGTACATACAACACTATTAAATGAACATCTATTCAAATTCTGCACTACCGTACCAGGCAACGGGACCCATATTACTAAGCTTTCGATGTCTGTCCGTTCTCCGGTCTATCTGTCCGATATTTTAAAGAATTTCACAAAATTTTTATAGAATATCGAACTAATGGGTGCCCGTGGCTTCGCCTCTATGAGTATGGACGATGCGCAGTTGGCGAGCCGCTTGCTGATTGTTTTTCCTATAAAACATTTCCGGGCTTGCGCGCAAAAACTGTTCGAAGTCTCAATGCAATCGGATGAACGCTATGGCAGAGCTACATACAAACAAAAAAAGGTTGATTTAAACTTAAAAGAAAGTTTTTAAATTGAAAAATTAAGATTAAATTAATTGAATTAATTAAATTAAAGAAAAAGTGAAAAACGTGTTTTTGAAACATGAAGAAACTAGCGCCATCTAGTATGATGGTATGGACCTTATGCGTGCAGTTCTGACTCGCACTTGGCCGGTTTTTTTTTGTTACTTAATTTGATATTCGCAAGTAAATTAAAACCTACAGGGTTTTTTCCGTTGCCCTAGAATCATGAAATTTGGCAAGAAGCAAGGTCTACAGCAGATTTTAAGGGAAAAATCGAAATTCTGTTTTTTAGTTTTAGTACATAAAACATTTTTTTTTGCAATTTACAAACTTACCTTTGCAAGTGAAAAATTGACTGTGACGCTTGTCGATGTATGAGAGAACATATTTTCAACTACATAGTTAAATTTGTCCCTTAATTCGAATGTTGTACTCGCTGATGTTTGTAAATTGTCTGGTTTCATACCTAAATGTGTTTTGGTACGGAATCGTCAGTGCGCGAGTCCAACTCGCCCTTGGTCGTTTTTTTTTTTTTTTTACTTTAGGATAAGTACCTAATAATATTCACACCAAGTTATAGAGATAGAGCTAAAACAAAAAAAAAATGACGTGTGGCACTCGGGGACTGCTCGGGGAAAGCTATTGCACAGCATTTTTTATCAACTTATGCAATTATAATAATTATATTTTATATTTATGCAGTATTAACCAGTACCATATAGTCCTTGGGGCGCGGGATGTTTATGTAATGAATTAACACTACGAAAGTTCATCATCATCATCATCCGCCATCATCAATCGCCTTCATCAGTCGCCATCATCAATCGTCATCATCAATCGCCATCATCAATCGTAATCATCAATTGCCATCATCAATCGCCATCGCCATCGCTATCATCATCATTATGATGGATAGATAGATGGCACTGTAAGTTTTTTAGAACTCAATATATGTATATTTTTGGGGTGTCAGGTTTTATTTTCGTTACGAAATTTCTTGATTCGGTCCCCTCAAAGCCCGCGATAAAAGCTATACAATAGCTTAAACACCTTTAAAAACCCGTTTATTTTACCCATTTATTTTTTTTACTTTATAAAATATTATAATGTAAATTCCCTTAACACATTTTCTGTGAAAATTTTAGCCAGGTCTCTGTAACGGTTCAAAAAATACAGCCAGATTCAGATACTCTAAAAACATAGGAAAGACGGACAGACGGATTTCGCTTTGGTACACTTTAAAAACGTTTTTCTCTTAGCCTTCCTTAGTTCGCTCTTATTCAAGGTAGGATCGAGCCTCTCGGTGGGGACGTATGTGATGGAAAACGTTTTTTACCCAATTGCTACATGAAATGCTTCTTGCATGTTCTTTTTAGGGTTCCGTACCCAAAAGGGTAAAAACGGGACCCTGTTACTAAGGATCCGCTGTCCGTCCGTCTGTCTGTCACTAGGCTGTATATCATAAACCGTGATGGCTAGACAGCTAAAATTTTCACAGATGATATATTTCTGTCGCTGCTATAACAACAAATACAAAAAATTAGAAAAAGTGAAAGTCTACATACAAAAAATGAGTTTTTTTAAACGTGAAGAAACTAGCGCCATCTAGTATGATGGTTCTTGAAACATAAAACTAGCGCCATCTAGTGTGATGTGTAGTAGACCTGATGTGTGTGGTTCTGACTCGCATTTAGCCGGTTATTTGAAAAATGTGCCACATCTAAGACAGACAGGCAAACAGAGCAACATTTTTTTATCAGAAAACAGTATGAGCAATGTAGAAAATTCACCACTATCGATATTATCAAAATTTACATGTTCAAAATGTATGTTTCACACATTTTTCCATTACTACTATACAATGAAAGCTTTACCTATTGTGAAAATTTATTACCCGAGACGCGACTTAAAATTTTCCACATAAAACGCAGGATAAAAGGAAATGTATTCAGAAAACCTATAAAACAAATAGCAGCATACATTTAAACTGTTGCAGCGATTTGTTGTAAGTATTTGAAAGTTTTATGTTGTATCGAAAATGTTTTAATAGAATATCATTTTACCGAATTGAGAAACCCATCCTTAATCCTTATTTATATACTTATACTTATATAATATTATAAATGTAAAAATGTGTTTGTTTTTGTTTATTTGTTTGTTACCTTTTCAGGCTTCAACACCTTGACCAATCTTGATGAAATTTGGCATGCAGGTAGCCTATGTCACTGGCAAGGACATAGGCCCCTTTTATCCCGTGAAAGTAGCATAGTACGATGAAGTTCCTGAGGGAATTAAGCAATTTTTATTTTGTTAATTTCTTTAATATCGCAACGGAACAATGGAGTGTTGTGATTTTTGCACAGAGACAGTTGAGGAGATAATAAATAAAATAATAAATATTCTGGGACAAATCACACATGGTCAACTGGCCCCAAAGTAAATGACATAATTTATTAATTAGCATATCCTGACATAGCTCCCGAGGGATCTGGGGAAAGCTCATTTCCACGCTCGCGCATATTGGCGTCGCAACAGGAGCAACGGATTGAAGTGATATATTGTATAGAATTGGTTGAGTGGTGGGGAGTGACAAAAACTGCTAATCAGAATATCTTTTTGTTAACACTAGAGTACACGCGTGGCCTACTATAGTAGACCATGGTGACATATAAGATTGAAATTTTTTTATTTCGCGCGATACCACGTTGTGCCTTAAGCTATTCCTCGTAAAAACAATTATGCTTAAGGTCAGTGACAGGTGCGACTCCAGCGCGTACGGATGAGTCCACTATTTGGCGCCAAAACTGCAGGACTACCATTGGAGTCCGCGCGAGCACTGGCGTAACAAATAAATGTAGGTGACTTTATTATGATAATATGTATAAAATATTATAAAATGTTTCTAATGTTGTGTTCTTTGTTTTATAGGTTAGGTTTCAGTTTGACATTGAAATATTAAGTCTAAAAAGATGTATTTTTTAAGTTTTGGAAAGAAATTTCTCAATAGTGCCATATTTTTGTTAATTTTCTTAAGTTTTTGATTTGTTAATTATTTCCTAGTTTAAAAAGCAAATAAATGCTAAAACTGTGTTCTTAACATAAGACTAATAAATAAAGAACTGATACCAAATACTATTTTATTCATATAGTACGTAAACAAAAAGTAAACATGTGTTTATAAGGCCTACTATAGTCGGCCACGCGAGCACTCGTGCTAAAAAAACAGGCGCGTGTACTGTAGTGTTAATTTCTTTAATATCGCAGCGGAACAATGGATTGTTGTGATTTACTGCACAGAGATGGTTGAGGAGGCAGGCATAAAATGACATAATTTATTAATTAGCATATTCTGACATAGTTTCCGAGGGACCTGGGGAAAGCTCTTTTACACACTCGCGTTTATTGGCGTCACAACGAAGCAACGGATTGAAGTTATATTTTGTATAGAATTCGTTGAGTGGTGGGAAGGGATAAACTGCTAATCAGAATTGCTCGATATAGTTCTTGAGGGATCTAGAGGAAACTCATGTCTACGCTCGCGAGCCGCTTGCGGCTCGTGCACTACTCACCCTCAAAGGCAGTCATAAAAAACGTTGTCCACGCGGGTGAAGCCGCAGGAAACAGCTTGTATCTTAATAATAATCTTTCGTTTATGATTATCAATGAAAAATAACGGTAAAAAGCACTTTTGACTCAAAATGTAAAGTTTTCGATGAAACAAAGTTCGATCAAAAACACCGCGTCCTAGGTTTCCCTATTTGAGTGGATACAGCACGAGCCCCATTGAGATAGGATTGAAAGCTGCAAATGCATACAAATGTGTGTTTGCTGTCTGGCCTTTTAATGGTTTTTTTGTAACGCGGGTCTTAAAACGGTCTCCGAGAAATGTGCCGTTTTAGTAGAAGGGGTTGTTGATGTTTTTTAAGGGATTTGACGACTGGGGTCTTCGCGATGTATATTATATACATGTATATTTTACATTATCTTATCAGCTTATATACGTACCCACCGAGGGGCTTGAGCCCACCCTGAATTAAGGCGATCAGGCCTTAGTCGACCACGCGGGCCCAGTGCGGGTTAGTCGACTTTACACACACAACCTTCGAGTTTCTTCGCAGGCGTGTGCAGGTTTCCTCACGATGTTTTCCTTCACCGTAAGAGCACACCTCGGACCAATGATTTATAATGTTACTATCTGCCTCGGACACTCAGTAGAATCGGCGTGATTTAAGTACCTACACCTACTACATAAACAGATGACTTTTGTAAATGAGTGTTTAAATGTATGTAGGGCTGTTCGCCAATTGTCTTTATTATTAGACTAGCTGTTTCCCGGGGATTCACCCGCGTGGACGTTTCTATGAATTTTCGAGGGTGCGCAGTGCGCGGGCAGCAAACGCCTCGCGAGCGTGAAAAAAAGTAGCCTATGTGTTAATCTAGGTCATAGTCTGTCTACCTACTTAATTTCAGCCAGATCCGTTTAGTAGTTTTTGCGTGAAGAAGTAACAAACATACACACTCACAAACATTCGCCTTTATAATATTACTGGCTTTTTCCCGCGGATCCGCCCGCGTGGACATCGTTTTTATGACTGTCTTTAAGGGTGATTAGTAAATTATGTCGTTTCACACCTACTCAACCATCTCTGTACAAAAAATCACAACAATCAAGTATTTTTTAGTTCTTTCAGGAACTGCATCAGATTATGCTATTTTATGCGAGTTCAATGGTTTTTTCCCATTTCAAATACAGTTTTGTAAGTATTGACCCTCCGAGTGTTCCTCGGTGTCGGTTAAATTACAGGTTACACTGTTGGGAGTGTCGGTTACATTACAGGTTACAGTGTCGCGAGTTGAAAGTTTAAGTTTATATATGTTGATTAAAGTTTTCACTTCAATAAATTAGACCGTTAAACAGTATACATGGTAGGTACATCACGTTAGCTCATACGTCCCACACCTAGGGCAAAGTATATATATTAGTACTAACATACAGTATGGACACTCCCTGCCGCTCTCTAGATTGCGTCCCTACCTGCTCGTCACCAAGATTGATACAGATTGGTTACAGTTTGGTTGTCGAACGTATAGGATTTTGCCGCCATTTTGTTTGGTCTGTCATTCGCTTTTTGAAATGTCATTTCTGGCCCGTTGTATTAAGTGTCCAGGGTGTGCCTAGGGGCTCGAGCCTACCCCGAATTAGGGCGATCGGGCATAAGACGAACACGAGGGCCCAGTGCGAGTTTGTCGACTTCACATACAACCTTCAAGTTTTCTCGCAGGCGTATGCAGGTTTCCTCACGATGTATTCCGTCACCGTAAGAGCGTCGGATAAACGTACATATGAAATCTTTTGTAAGCACATTGGTACGTGGCAGTATTCGAATCAAACCACGACCTCCCGGACAGGAGGTAGCGGCCCTAGCCGTTACACCACCGATGTTCATATATGGTACAAACAACCGCAATTTGCCTATTTGCCTCAAAGCCACACTTATCACATCAAGTGCAACCTTCAACGCACCAATGAGCACCTACAGTTAGTCCTTTAAATAAATATTAAAATCACTAGTAAAAACTGACGGCTTTACCCGGGGGCGGAGGAATTATCTGGACAGCTCGAACGGAGCGAAGAGCTGACCAATTGTAGCAAATTGCTGACTTGCGCTAATTAAGGTTTACGGTCGGTGGTTTGAAATGGGGCCATGAGATGAGCGAGTCGTAAAGAAAATTTTTATCGTATAACAAAGCAAAGGACTGGTCGTCGTGAAAATCATTGGGGTCTTTGTCCAGCAGTGGACGTCTTTCGGCGGATATGATGATGATGAACGAAGCAAAAGACCGATGGCCACCTAATGAAAATTTACGTCGCTAGCCTATAAACGACTGTGACATCAGAATCAGGAGGCACGGTAGTGCTCCCCGCCAAGTCGAGCATCAGGGGCACGGTAAAGCCAGAGGAAGAAGAAGAAAAAGTGAAAAAGTGAATTTAAATAAATTATGAACATTACAGACTTTGCAACATTTTCTCGATGATATTAATACACTTAACTACATGTTACGAGTATATTAACAGTGAGGCAGCAACGAACAGAAAGTCGTAATTTCAACAAATATTTGTACAGTTGTTCTGGTGTCATGTTTATATAGGCGAGAAAAGTATGCTTGTTATGTTCACTTCTATTGTTCTCACGTTGTACTGTTCTTTTATTTGTATTAAAATTGTAAATTATAGACCAATATTTAACCCGCGGGTAGTCGCGCATGGGTCGAAAGGACCCATTACTTTATTTCCTCTTCCTTTATGTTTTCAAGTATTGATTAAGGTCGCGTTCGCTTCTATATAGGCTACCCGCACATAACGCCTCATCACTCCCCCCCTCCTTCCCCCAGGGAGGGTCGCTTCCGATGAAGGCTTCAAGGCCCTACGGGCTAAAGCCAACTGCAGGCAGTGTTTATTGGGTAGGCACAGATTAGCTGTGAGTCCCACATAATCCGTACAGACGGCGGTACGTAGGGGTATCCATGAGGATTCACCGCCTCCCTCCCGCTGAGGGTACCCTTGCTGGGTGCAAAAAAAATCGCCTCACCAAGTTCAAGTGCGGCGCTTGGATAGCATGGACGCATTAATTAAGTATACCGGCTGGTTAAATGAAGTCATTTTAATAAGCTTGTGTTAACATCTTTCAAATAATTAAAAATTAACCATTTTAAAAAGCGTCATTTTTAGGCAGAATTTTTATAAATGAACTTCAATATTAACAGCATTGATGTGTTCCGGCTTGAAGCCAGTTCCCCATTGCGTTGGGGAATCTTGGTAAGCCCACTTACATCTTCGGCATCATCGTCATTTATCATCAGGTGAGATGATGCCAAAGTAACCAACATAGCTTACAGAATCGCTAAACTGAAGTAGCAGGCAGCAGGGCACATAGCTCGTGGAACAGATGGCCGTTGGGGCAGTGAAGTTCTCGAGTGGCAACCGCGCACTGGAAAACGTAGCGTAGGCAGACCTCTCACGCGGTGGACCGACGACCTGGTGAAGGTCGCGGGAGGCTGCTGGATGTGGGTAGCGCAGGATCGGTCGTCGTGAAAATCCTTGGAAGAGCCAGAGACCAGTGGTGGACGTTTTTCGGCTGATATGATGATAATGATGATGATGATGAGAGCGTAGCGTGCGTGCCGCAGCAGCGGCCGGCGAAGCGCCTGAAATAACTTCGCTCGTTGTCCTGGATTGCGTTGCTGAGTCATATTAACTGTAGCTCAGTCATATTAATTGTAGCTCAGTCGTATTAACTGTAGTTCAGTCTCATTAACTGTAGCTCAGTCATATTAACTGTAGCTCAGTCATATAAACTAAAGCTTTTTTTATAATATATGGACGACAAATGGAACTTTTAGACGCTCTTGAATGGTCGCTAACTTAGTAATTTAGGTTTTCTATTAACGCTAACTATAGCACCCTTTAGTATATTTTAGCCACAAAATTAATAACTTTTTAACGAAAAATTTAACCCGACGAAAACAGAAAGGAACTGGAAAGCAAAAAATAAAAAGATCCTTTTTAGTCTAACTGAGCTCCTCCACTAATGTAAATATCGAAATAATTTTGAGTTGGCGCCAACAAACAAACGGAACGTTCGGCAATATCCAACGTCGCTCCGCCGCTGTGCATGCCGCTGCCAGCATTTTATTTTTCGTAATAATTAATTTACTTATTTGTTTGATTGGCGTTGCCTCAAAATTATTTAGGTATTTATATTGGTGTAGGAGCTCAGTTAGATTAAAAAAGTTCTTATTGTTTTTCGCTTTTCTTTTTTCGTCGGTTTAATTTTTCGATAAAAAGTTTGTTGACAAAACATAATAAAGTTTGACTAGCATAATCGAAGAAAGTGTGACGTAAAATAAATAATTATTATTTTTTAAAATATTTTATTTCATGTATAGATAGTCTCTGGGTCGCTGTTTTTCTGGCTACACTTCAAACCTCGATGTCACAGTAATTGATAGCTGCTGGTCATTTCTCGGTTAGCGCATTCCTTTGACTTTAACGCCGACACGTAGGGTTTAACAGGACACTTTTGTTTACGTATTTTCTTAAATGCCATTTTTACTGTATTGAAGTAAATGAATAATTGGAAAATATTACGCTTTAGGGATTTCTTCGGTATGAGTAATTTAGATCTTTTTAACCCTCGTCTCAAACAGAGAGGTGTTATAATTTTAACTTAAGTATCTTATACATATGTCTGTTGGGGCAGTCAAGTTCTTGAGTGGCGATCGAGAACCGGAAGACGTATCGGAGACAGGCCGGGTGAAGGACGCGGGAAGCCGTTACGGGCAGCGCAGGACCGGCCGTTGTGGAAATCCTTGGGGGAAGTTTTGTTCAGCAGTAGACGTCTTTCGGCTGATATTATGATGATGATGATTAACTATCCGTTTATCTGTTTGTGGCATAGTAGTTCCTAAACGGATGAGCCGATTTTGTAATTTTTTTGTTTGAAGGGTGACTTGATCGAGAGTGTTCTTAGCTATGATTCAAGAAAATCTGTTAGGCCGTTACATCACGAGGTGGTGGGTTCGATTCCCGGCGGAGTATTACTTTGTAAGACTTGGTTTGGTTAATGGAAGGGCATTTTCTAAGTCCACCTGGCTAGCTACCACTAAATTAAACATGGTAACCACCATATTATCTGAGTCTTGCCGCCAAACAGAAATGCTAACAACATTGATGTGTTTCGGTTTAAAGATAAGATAGCCAGCTCCCCATGGGGAATCTTGGTAAGCCCGCTTCCATCTTCGGCATCGTCGTCACTTACCATCAGGTGAAATGATGCCAAGGGCATCAATTGTAAATGAAAAAAATAAGCTGCGACAAAGTTTATGCGACTTGGGGCGTTCCGTTTAGTTTTCATCATTATCATCATATCAACCGAAAATCGTCCACTGCTGGACAAAGGCCTTCCCCAAGGATTTCCACGACGACCGATGCTGCGCTGCCCGCATCCATCGGCATCCACCGCGTGGCAGGACTGCCTATGCTACGTTTTCCGGTGCGCTGTCGCCGCTCGAGAACTTTATTGCCCCATCGGCCGTCTGTTCTACGAGCTACGTTTAGTTTTAAACTCAACCAATAATAAAACAAATATATATGCAGCAGGGTTGACTGAAGTACCGAAGAGGGAGGGGGATGAACGGTTGCAGATAATCGGTCAGAGCTCGGTAATCCGTTAATTGACGCAATGAGAACAACCGACGGTTCCCACTGAGATCATTGCGATGCATTTCAAAAGGGAGACTGGAGCTTTGGTGGATGAATGTTTTTTGGATTCCGTACCTTAAAAGAAAAACACGCATCCTTATAGGATCGCTTTATTGTCCGTCCGTCTCTCTGTCAAGACTGTTTATCTCGGGTTTACCAAGGTCGAGTTGAAATTAAAACGATATACCTAGGTCTACAGTCCCTTGAAGCTGTGAAAAAATCAAACTTCAAAGTAAACGTAAAAAAAAAGTTATATTTCGACACTATTAAGGGAATCAAAATTCATAGGGTATTTTCCGTTGACCTGGAACTATGAAATTTGGCAAGTAATACCGTCTTATACTACAAGTATAGGGATAAATCAGAAAACTGCAATTAACACATTAAAAAAAATGTTTTTATTTAAAGTACGTAATCAATTATGCAGGGAACGGCGGCGGTCTAAATTTTAAATTGAGTTAACTGTGTCATGTGAGGTATCGTATGAAAGGGCTTCATTGGTACAAGCTTAAACATAATTTAAATATTTTTGTGATGTTTAGTTTTTAATTTATGACGAAGAATGAAAAAAAATCCCTTAATTGTTTGGTGTATGTAGTACCTAACAGTTTGCTTTTTTATGATTGATATTAAGTACTTACACATTTGTACGGAACCCTCGGTGGGCGAGTCCGACTCGCACTTGTTCGGTTTTTTTAAATAATTGATAACCACTCCTAAGCTAGGACATTTTAAGTAACTTCTCTAACTTACAAGTGACACATATACATATATCGCTTTGCGCAATGAGATCGTCCAAATCACAGATAAGAAAAATTCGCTAGTACGTTCCAGACTGTAGCAAATTTTTACTTGTTTACGAAACAAGTGTGCAGTATCCTCACGATATTTCCTTCACCGTAAGAGTAAAAAGAGTTCAAATTGGATCTTAATCGGATAAACTAATTGGTGCGACGCAGGATTCGAACCACGGCCTACCGGACAGAAGGTAGCCTAGCGGCCCTAGCGGTTATAACACCGACGCTCATTTATGAAGCGGTTGTTGCTGAGTGCGACTTCGGACTTGCGTAGTGGTATCGATCACGCAAGGTAACTGATCATAAGCACGACCTTTTTACAATTAACCGCATCCGTTGCGTAATGGTTAGTGCATTCGCTTTACACCAGAAGGTCGTGGGTTCCATTCCCGGTGGGATCAACTTGTAAGATTCGGATTGGTTGGTGGTACGGCATTTTCCACCATTTTATCTTAGTCTTGCCGCCAAGCATCAATACTAACAACATAAATGTGTTCTGGCTTGAAGATAAGAAAGCCAGTACCCCATTGCGTTTAGGGAATCTTGGTAAGCCCGCTTCTATCATTGGCATCATCGTCACTTACTATTAAGTAAGTTGATGCCAAGGGCTTACCGATTGTTTTTTTTATTTACAATTGGAAAGCCTTTGGTGAAGAACTGGTCGTCGTGGAAATTCTTGGGGGAGAGGCCTATGACCAGCAGTGGACGTCCTTCGGCTGATATGATGAAGATGAAGCCTTTGGCATCCTCTCACCTGATGGTAAATGACGATGATGCTGAAGATGGAAACGGGCTTACCAAGATTCCTCAACGCAATGGAGAGCTGGTTATCTTATCTTCAAGCCGAAGCACATTAATTTTTTTAACACTTATGTTTGGCGGCAAGACTTAGAAAGGACCACCATCCTTTCTAAGTCTTGCCGCCAAACATAAGTGTTAACAACATTAATGTGCTTGAAGATAAGATAGCCAGGCGAGCTTAGAAAATGCCTACCATCAACCAAACCGAGTCTTACAAGTTGACCCCACCGGGAATCGAACCCGAGACCTCCTGTTGTGAAGCGAATGAACTAACCATCACGCCACCGATGCGATTAAAAAAAAAGACTATTAATTACAGACCCCATTAAAGCATCTTGTAAAGTTATTAATGTTACATCTTACGTCCATCAAAATCATGACCGTATATCTCGAAGAAGATACACATTTGTTTAACAAATACCTATATTTATAGTGTACAATTTAAGTGCTTCGCGATGTTATGAGAATAAATCGCGGGCTGGGACAACAAACTGAACTGTGCGCGTCCCACTAGACGATGCCGTTATAGGCTAGTTGTACACATGGTTAACCGGATAACACTTTATGACCGGCTTGCTACGAAGAAATTATGCCGAGGCATTGATGGGACAGTTAGACATTCTAACCAGAGGTACCGGGTTCAAATCTGGACGGCCGATGTACCAATGAGTTTTTCAAAAACTTACGTACATACTTACCGATTGCTTTAGCGGTGAAGGAAAACATCGTGAGGAAACCTGCACACGCCTGCGAAGAAACTCGAAGGTTGTGTGTGAAGTCGACCAACCCGCACTGGGCCCGCGTGGTCGACTAAGGCCTAATCGCCCTGATTCAGGGTAGGCTCAAGCCCCTCGGTGGGGACGTATATGAGCTGTAATGATGATGATGATTGATGGGAACAGTTGTCTCGGCTTTTTCTTTACATGTGAAGAGTAAAGAAAATAACCTCACTTTTACACTTTTAAATGTTTCATTTACTCTCAAATCGTAAAGTTCGAATTATAAACTTCAAAACGAATTTATATTGGTTTTATTGTTATATTGGTTGGTTGGTCAATATAAATTCGTTTTGAAGTTTATAAGAAATAAAAAAAAAACACTAACATTATTTCTCTAACAAAATAATGTTATAATAGTACATTATGGTACAAGTGAGTAATGTTGGTGATTACCACTGAGACGCCATTGAGACCCGAGCCTTTAGGTGAGGGTCCTAAGAGAGCCGAGGACGGTAATCATCAATACACACGTGTATCATACGACGTTTTTCAACATACTTGTAAAGAAAATAATACTAAAAAATCATTTTATTTAGTAGATGAAAAGTTTATTTAGAGAAAAAAATTGTAAATGTGCAGTTAGTAAAATTATAATTAACTGTTTTTGTTGCCATAGCGGTCTTATCAGATATATTGATTACTGAAATACTTTCATGCTCTATTGTTCATTATTCGTGTAGGTAGGTGAAATCCAATCATTAATTTTAAGTCCACTCCATTCTTTGTTCGGGCTGTACTTTTAAACATTGAGTATATACACCACAAAGAGCTAGGTTTGTACTTAGAAAATAATTCTGTAAAGTACGCCATGAACACATTTTCTGAAGAAGCGTATTCTTGTTGTTTTGCCATTGTATGAAATTTTGTTACAATATTATTCCTTTGAGTTTTCAGGTAGTAAACTTTCCTTAACGTTCAGGGCTTCACATCTTATATCGGGCGGTGTACAACATAAATCATTTTCTTCATAACTAGTACTTGTAGAAATGTTAATTAATAAATAACTATAATTTCAACAGTGAAAACGAGTTGTGAATAATTTTTCGCTACGGCGGGATACATTAATCAGTTTTCCTATGCGCGCGCATCTAACAATGGCGATCGGCCATAGACTAAAATAATGTGGTTTCTTTTTTTTTGCTTTCCGCGGATAGCGTTTTAGCCACGTACGAAATGGGGAATTTAAAGTTTTCTTTATTACAGAGAAAACAAAAGTTATATTTGAGTTGAAGTTATATTTAATAAACACATACAAGTTGAAATTATCTATTTAAATACGAAGTTGCATGAAATGAGTAAGCAATAGGTACAATAATTTATTTGTACTATTGAATACAATCTTTTTTGTAAAAAAACTTTTTTAAGAACAAAGCAACTAAACCAATAAAAAAAAACTCTATAACTCACATGTGAATAATAGCAACGAAAAAATCACAGTTTGATTACAGGTGTCATTATGTGCCTAATTGCGGTGAAATTAGAGCCACTGTATGAGCAAGAATGTTGAAAAGTATTTTTTTTCCATTACCTACGATACAAGTTAATCCAAAAAGTTAATATCACCAACGAAGTTCCATATATTTTTTTTATTTGAACACACATGCGGTTCGCGCCATTTTTACAGCATTACAAAAAGTTTTCATTCCAATTTTTACTTGTCTGTGACAGCGCCCGCTTTTAACGCTAAGGCTCGGTTTTTAAACTCATACTCGTGTTTTAATACCCCTCATTATGCAACAGTTTCTAGTAGTTTAAGATCTACCCCAAGGATTTCCACGACGACCGGTCTTGCGCTGCCCGCATCCTGCGCTTCCCCTATCCAGCGGATTCCCGAGAACTTCATTTCCTATAGTAATTCCATTATCCACACATGGGGGCCCACTCCGTGTGGTGGTTGTAGGGCTAGTAGCAAACCCTAAGTCATATGTTTTTAGTAATCCCCATCTAGTTATAGTAACAACGGATGAACGTGCCTTTCGAAGCTCGGAAATGGTCGAGATAATTCAACTAACCCATCCAGGTAATGAACGTGCTTCGGGTCAGTTAACCTAGGTGATCGACCCAACCACTCAAGTTGCACTGAGCTAAGACCAATTCACTCTGTTGATGTAGTTGCTACATATACACGATGTAACATAATTGACCACGCAAAACGCGTGAAAAAAACCGACTTCAGTCGCATGCAACAACCAAATACAATTTAGCTAAATTTTTTTTATGTTTTAGTTACATTTCTAAAAAAGTGCTTAACCGATTTCTGATAATATTTATATGAAAACACTCTGAAAGTACATATATTCATTCAAATGAATAAAATATATTTTTTAAATTGGTTAATTAAATGACGGAAGTTCGGTGGGAACAAACTTAAAAAAACATACAGTCGAGTTTAGCACCTTCGCCTTTGAAGAAAGTCGGTTGAGAATTTTTGAGACCCGTTAAGTGTTAAGTGGGGCTTGTACTCAACATACTGAACAACTTTCCCTAAGTGACAAAAAATGACATACTGGTTTCTTTCCTTGACATAATTTTAAATAATGATTAATAATTTGTATTCTTGGTAATAGAATTATTGTGTATTTTTAACTAACAAGTGCATTGATATTGTGATAATTTATTTTTATTTTTAATTTAAGTTATGACTACACTACTTAACGTGGTATATTGCATAGAACCTACTATATTTTAAGAACTTTTATACTTGCAATTATGGTCAAATAAATGAATGAATGAATGAATGAATAAGTAACCCGTAGATGTTAGTGTATGCTATAGTAGCGCACTCGAAAGAAACCCATAGATGTAAGAGTATGTTATATTGGCGTATCAATATATAATATATATAATAAATGAGTATATACATAAAAATCAATAAATCCGTTCACATTTTCCGAAGAAATCGTGTAATACATATATATATATATATATATATATATATATATATATATATATATATAGTCGGATTGATAAACTCCTCCTTTTTTAATTCAAGTTTGGTAGTTTTGGACAAATCTTGGAAGCTTAATAAGAACCACTACCCGGTTTCCGATTGAAATTACATACACATTAAGTTTGGAGATCATTGCATGGTTAGCTAAGTGATGTCATTCTAAATCCAATATGGCAGACTCCCAAATATAGCTGACCCGTTATTTTTAATGCACCCATATGATATCCAATAAAAAGGTTTGCTGAGATAAATACGAAAGAATGAAAACTCTTTCCAAATTAAAGCGTGTACCCCAATGACTTATATATTACTGGCGTAAGGACCAGGCCAACGCGCGCGACTAATGGGCCCAGCGAATTGGTGCGAAAATCGAAAGATTCGCACACTCGCGACTCAGTCGTCTGCGGGACATTGTTCAGTGTGGTGGAAAAATATTCCATATAAAAATGCCTTATTGTGTTGTAAGAGGCCGTAAATATCATAAAAGAAAGGCTAAAAAGAAACATGGGATGTCGTATTATCGATAAGTAACCTTACATTGTATTTTTTCTTGTAAACAAATTAAAAAAACGAATTTTTAAAGCGACAATTCTATCAAGGTTCTTTTTCGTACGCTAGTTCGTACGAGTTATGTCAGATGGCGCTACTTTTTGCATGTATGAAGAAAATCTGACTAAAATATGCAGACGGGCGGATCCTTCTGTTCAAATCTGTGGTGTACCCAAAAGTTTTTAGGTGTTTCGAAAATTATTGAAGTTGCTTAAAATACACCAAGTCAACGAGTAGCTCCCAATGCATCCACACCCTAGCCAAGTGAAATATCCGAGTTGACAGTTGATATTTCCCTAGCCATCGTGTTATCTGGGGCCGCGATAAATCTCGCCAAGACGGCACCTACCGCTTGCAATACCTTTTCAAATAAATTAAGCTTACAGAATTAAATAATTCAATTTAATTATAAGGTTGAATACCTACTTCTTTGTCTTGGAAAAGGTTGTTTTTTTGCTGTTGTTTTCAGTCATTTGAATAACTTTAAGACCTGTCTTAAAACAGCAAGCCCTAGATAACAGCTTCTACATAGATTTTGTTACAACTGTATGTACTTATTATACACCCATACACAGAGTAAACAAACCTGTTCGTCACAATGGTGCTTTGGTCAGAATCGAACCTACGATCTACGGTCTGAAACAGGAGCGTATTTGAATAACTTTAAGACCTATAATCGATGTAGAAGCTGTTAACTGGGGCTTACTCATTTGAATAACTTTTAGACCTATAGTCGATGTAGAAGCTGTTAACTGGGGCTTACTTCTTTGAATAACTTTGAGACCTATAGTCAATGCACAAAAAAATTAACTCATCATACAAACGAATCAGATTATACTAATTTAATGCGTTTTTGTATATAGCGTTGATTTTTTTTTTGAATTGAGTATGTGTAAAGCTATTCAGTATGCTGAGTAGAAGCCCCAGTTAACGGGTCCAGCACTAATTTTGTTACACCTTGCATTAATAGTGCTTATTAGTAGGTACCCGATTTTTTACCGAATTCAAAGTTATCAATTCAACATGTACTTCATTCACATATGATAATCTATTAGGGCTTCCAAACAAACATACTCCAACTTACAACAACATATCAGTCAAAACGTTCTTCTTTCCTGGGTCTGCTGGGAGAAATTTCTTTAGAAATAAGCTGTACCCTTTGTGTGACCTTACTTTGTAAAATGTGTAATATGTGTTTCCTTTGTACAATAAACTATAAAATAAAATAAATAAATAAACATTCAAAATTTTATAGGTGTATTCATGTTTGTTTGTATGTTTTTCTTCGCATTTCTTCAAAACCGTTTATCGGATTGTGACCATGTATATTTTATTGGTTTACATTTTCTTCAACTTAGGGAACAGTGCAAAATTAATTAAAATCGGTTCAGTAGTTTTTAAGATATGAAAGTTCGTAGCAATCACTGGAAAACCACGTCGTCGTCGGTCGTCGACATTTTGTTATTGATATCGGTTGCTCTTAACGGCTTTTAGCGTTGTCAATTATGTTACAGAGCTTCTACTCGTCAATATTAAACACTTCCTGAAGACATCTCATACATTCATAACGCAAAAAACGCGCCCCTCAAACAAATCGATCAGTTTGTTAGCCAACTTAGTATGGGAACTACAGCAGGCTCAAGTGGGAGACGTTTGGCGCCGATAGGATCAAGGAAGGAGAACTATGCGACCTGGAAATCAGTTGCATAACGGAGTGCTGTAGTAGGAGCTCAAGGTTTGAAGGGTAGTACGCCACCGGGGTCACAGTAACCGTCGTACCACCATGGGAATAGGGTGTAATGAGTCCACTTAGGGACTTGAACACCTGCCTGTACCCCGCAGGCGTCCCACCCAACAATAATATAAAAAAAGTAAAAGAATTAAAATTGGTTTTTTTTTGCAATTTGACCAAAGCCCGCCTGGGATAGCTACCACCATGTTGCCACTAAACAATATTAATTTGTTCTGCCATGAAGATAAGATAGCCAGTTCCCCATTGCGATGGCGAATCTTGGTAAGCCCGCTTACATTTTCGGCGTCATCGATACTATCATCAGGTGAGATTATGCCAAGGGCTAACCAACGTAGACGAGTTACTTACCAATTGCGAATAAAAAAAATATCTGGAAAGTTACTCAGAACCACAAGTAGAAACATTCTTAAGTATTTAAGTAAATAGTTACTCTAGGTCTTTCGGAAATACCTCAAAATAATTTATGGGGGGCGCAGGGAGAATTAAAATCATGCTACTGAACAACTTACTCTCCTCAAGTAACCTTTCTCAATTACAAATAATTATTGGATCAGTCATATTTAATTGATCTGCTGATAACAAACTTTGTTTAGCAGGTCCAAATTTTTTTTACTAACGTATTCTAGATTGGCGAAAGCTGTTCAGTTTCATGAGGTGAAGCCCTCCTTAAACTATTTTCAGACTGTTACATGTATATATTATCATGAATAATATTCACTTTCTGATTCCTATAGTACAAGGAGTCCTATTTTAGGAAACAAAGAATATTAAAAAGTGAAAATAATAGTATATTATGCAATTTCATGAAGTAAAGCCCTCCTTAAACTATTTTCAGACTGTTACATGTATAATATCATGAATAATATTCACTCTCCGATTCCTAGTACAGGTAATCCTGTTTTTGGAAACAAAGAATATTAAAAAGTGAAAATAATTATATTATGCAATCAGTGAATAAACGACGGATTCAAAAGGAGGGCCATAGATGCCAGTGAAGGATTCTAACGACTTAATCACGACCGTAGGGAGTTAATTCAAGTGTTAGAATCCTGAGCGACGCGAATGATTCATGGCCCTCGATTTAAATCCGTTTAATTCAAGTGTTACTATACATTATACCATGACTCCGAGAAAAAGAAACATTAAAGTGGAAATAGACATTTAATGAAGAAAAAGATAATGTTACATTAATTAAAATATTCATAACAATTGTAACAATTACTAAAATAAAGACTAATTTTCTTTGTGTTTGTACAACTTATAGTATTCAAAATAGTGCCAATATACTAATGAAATGATAGCAAAGAACACAAAACATTTTATATTCTAACGCTAAACTCCTTTTCGAAAAAATCGAACAATTAAATCTCGAGGAATTAATTAGGAATTATTTTATTTGTTTATTTGGAGTTTGTATGTCAAATATTCTTTGGATTAGGAGTTTGTATCGAGTATTTTTTGCGCTAGGAAGTTGTATATCTGGGGTGCGAGGTCGAATATATTAGTGTGTTCTAAATTCAAACACCAAAATAGTGATTGAAAGAGCTTTTTATTCACTGTTTTCAGTGAATAAAATAAGCTTTTTAGAGGAGCAATGGTATAAATAAATATTTTCTAAACCTTTTTTAACCCTCCCTTGTCGACAATGAAATAAAAATTAAATTCCTTTGAGCAACAGAAAAATCGTCGTTCTAATACTCGTTGCCTTGGTTACGTCACGGATAGTCAGCAACATTTTCATTTCAGTTGGATTGATATTTATTCCATCGGTCTAAGGATTAAAATCATATTTTTGGAGAGTATTTGTAACTTTGTGACCGAGTAACAATGTAAAGAGAAGTGGACAATGGAGGAAAACTGTTTGCTTCAATTTTGAGGAGACTTAGGGGCTATTAGAGATGTCTGGGAGTATTCAACGTACGTTCTTCCTTACATCTAAGTGGCAGACGGTTTAAGGCCAGCCTTTTCATGCTCGCGTTTCCGATAAAATGCGAATTCAAAAGGCAAAAGGAAAGCTTTAGTCAATGTTTACTGGCAAAGAGTCTAGTTATATATGTCGCAGGATAATCGCAAAATCAGTCGTTTCGCGAAAATACTAGGAATATTGCATACTATGGAGTAGAAAACTCCTAATAAAACCAAGTCGGACGGAGCCCCGCTTCGTTAAATAGGTTAGGTTTTGTTAGCATGTCTTTTTCTACCGTAAAAAGGAGCCCCGCATAGCGGGGCTCCGTTCGATTTGGTTTTATTCGGAGTTTTCTACTCCACAGTGTGCAATATTCCTAGGATATTCGCGAAACGACGGATTTTGCTATTATCCTGCGACATATACATGTTATAGGTGCCCGAATAAAATAGTGGATAGGTAAGTAAATAAAACCCGGCCAAGTGCGAGTCGGACTAGCACTCCGAAGGTTACGTACCGCCACACTTCTCCACACAACTATATAGTATAATGATAATAATACCTATTGACATTACAAATAGAAGACATCAACGCGAGCGACAAAAATATGCTTTTTTGTCATTCAGTTCGGACTCCTTAGAGCAAGTACGACTCACACTTAGCCGATTTTTTAAATTCATATTTAGTAAGCCCTTGGCATCATCTCACCTAATGATTAGTGACGATGATGTCGAAGATGGAAGCGAGCTTACCAAGATTACCCAACGCAATGAAAAACTGGCTATCTTATATTCAAGCCGGAACACATTAATGTTATTAACACCGATGTTTGGAGGAAAAACTTAAATAGATATGGTTGTAGCTAGCCAGGCGGGCTTAGAAAATGTCCTACCACCAACCAAACCGAGTCTTACAAGTTGACCCCACCAGGAATCGAACCTGCGACCTCCTGGTGTGAAGCGAATGGACTAACCATTACGCCACGGAGGCGGTAAATTTTTATTATTTTGTTGTTTTATACATATATTTAAATACACGATAAGAAGACGGAGGAGATCAGTAACATACCGATTGCAGCGCCACCTACCGGGTCCAATTGTGTTTTTAAACCATCCAAGAACCCACTGAAATATGCACAAAGAATTTCATCCAAATCAGTCCAACCGTTAAGGACGTTTCCAAGAAGATCAGTGACATACCATCACCAGCGCCACCTACCAGGTCCAAATATGTTTTTAAACTATCCAAGAACCCACTAAAATATACACACAGAATTTCATCCAAATCGGTCCAGCCGTTAAGGACGAGTTATGTGACAAACACACGAACAGAAGAATTATATATATTAAGATACACGAAATTAACAAAGAACAAAATTACGAATCTAATTACCCTACAATTTTTTTTGATTGATTGTTGATGTGTAACATCTTTGCTCTCGCTTTCCTGCAATTTTTGGGAGTGATTTCGTGAAATGGGACGAAAATGTGTAACATGGGACGGATATGTGTAACAGGAAGTCGCGAAAGCGCGCGCTATTCGATCTGACCAAGTGCGGGTCGGACTCGCGCACAGCAATTTGTGGGAGTGATTTCGTGAAATGGGACGCAAATGACATGCGAACGTTTTTTTTTTACCAGCACGCACCACGCATTATTTTAGTTTCGATGGCTTTGTATGTCCCTAATTTGATTCGATACCTTCCCTTGATTTCGTTATTGTTGGATAATTTCGTGTATTTAAATATAAAAATAATATTTCATAGTATTGAGTGAATTTCTTGTTTTGAAATCGGTTTTAATTTTTATTTTTTATTTTTAGTGATAATGTTATCTATAGGTTTGTTTGCTGAATTAGCTGTAACTTTGACGGCTCGCTTCAAGCACTCGGTCAAAGGTGCCGCCCTGAGTTCAATCGCAACGCCCGCCGCGTTTGTTGTTTTCAATCGTGGCGAGTATTTGACGCGAGCCGGCAGCGGCAAGCGGCATTTATCAAAGGTACACTAAAGCAGCGAATGAACTATACCTAACAACGTTAAACCCAATCACCTACTCGCAAATAGGAATCATCAAATCATAATACATGTGTTTTAACATTATGTTACCGATACACAGTCCTATGGCTTTCATTATAATCTCAGTTTCAAACCATCCATCATCAGCTCACCTGAATAACCTGAAAGAATGCAACTTTTGGTCTATACGAATCTACGTATAATATTTAAAGAATTATCCTCCAAATCCTACATGTTAAGGAGTTGCACATTTCGTTATCTTCAGCTCATCAACATGAGATGAAGACTACCCGACGCATATACTTGATTAGCTTTATTACATGAAACACGTTATAAGTGCCTATAAAATTTGAGGGTTGCCCTCGATTTACCTATTATCCCATCATTATCAATATAGCTCCCGGCTTAGAATAGGACCACCCCATCTCTATTCCTGGCTCCGGTAGCAGTCATGGTAACGGCGGGGCGAGAGTGCGAAGAATCCCCGGCAGATTCCAGGCTACCAAACCCAACGACTTTTGGCCCTGGAAACCTTACCACACACGTACACTATGGACTGACGAGAAGTTTAAAGAACTCGAAGAATGATTGAGCAGGTTACGGTGGGATACCGCAGGTTTATGTAAAGTCTAAAGAGAGGGAGAAGACACCCTGATCCTTAAATCCGGAAACCTAGTGTATTTCCAGGAGGGCGAACAACTGTCCCAGGGTGGTGTCGGATTTCTCGTCCACAAGTCTCTCATTAACAATGTGGTCCAGATCGGGAGAGTTTCGACAAAGGTACCATATCTTATATTCAGAATCACAAAACGGTATTTGATGTGGTCATAAAGGTATACGCGCCGATCACGGAAAACTCCGACGACGGGGTAGATACTATGCATGAGGACATCTCTACAGCCATACAGAGCATCAGGACCCATTAAACCGTTGTTATGTGGGACTTCAACGCAAAACTGGGCAAACAAAGTAATGATGAGCTGAGAGTACGGCAATTTTTATACGGAGTAAGAAATGCACGTGGTCAGATGCTGGCCGACTTTATGGAGAAGGAGAACCTTTTTAAGATGAACTCCTTCTTCAAAAATTTAAAACAGCGGAAGTGGACATAAGTTGCATCCCAATGGCGTAACGAAGAACAAGATTAACTTCATCTTGTCGACAAAGAAGCAAATATTCAATGATGTCTCTGTGTTCAACTCAGTGAAAGCAGGAAGTGATCACCGAATGGTAAGAGGCGCATTGAATCAAAAGACCAAGCTAGAAAGATGTCCATTGATGAAGTCTATGCTCTGACCAGCGCGCATCCAGCTCCACAATCCCGAGAGCTTTTAAGCTCGAGTTGCACAATCGCTTCAAATACCTAGGAGATTGCGAGAATGTGAACGATTATAATGACAGATTTTTGGAAATTGTCCAAACAGTCAGGTCTAATATTTTTAAAACTCGCCCTTCAAACAGAACAAAAAATCTCGGACTTTACCAGAAACCTCATGAAAAAAAGACGCAGATTGGTTTTGCAGTCCTCTGAAGACGCTACTAAACAGGCAGATCTCTTGGTAAAGCAGGTGGGTCGCAAGCCCTTAAGAAATTATTTAACTCTATTATACTCGAGGGACAAACACCTCAGGCATGGCACAAATGTGTGGTCGCGCTTTTCATCTAAAAGGGTAACAAAATCCTGCTAAATTACTGCAGACCCATATCACTTCTGTTTTCGACGACTTCCAGCCCCCTGATCAAGCCAGTTTTCGAAAATGCTTAGTATCATAGACCACATACTTACGCTGCGGTAGATTATACAGAAGACAGAAGAGTACATTCAGCCACTATGTTTGGCTATTGTGGACTGTGAAAAAGCCTTTGATTCAGTCGAAAACTGGGCTGTGCTGGCTTTCATTTCTTGCTCTTCAGCAGTGCCAAATTGACTATCGATACATCGAGGTGTTGAAGTGTCTGTATGAAAACGCTATCATGTCGGTTCACCTCCAGTACCATAACTTGAAACCTATATAGTTGCAGCTAGGGGTGATACAAGGAGACGTTATATCTCCGAAACTGTTCACCGCCGCCCTGGAAGGTGTTTTCAAGCCTCTGGACTGGGGAGACTTGGCATCAATCCCAGGTAACAAATTTTGGTTGGTACTATAAAAGTACTCAGAACGTTTTAGAACGTGCTAATAATGTTCATAATTAGCACTATTTATGATGTTGTAAACGTTCTGTAAACCCCGAAAAGGCCCTAGTTTCATCACTGATTTATTCTATTAACATAACGTAAAGGCTCTCACGGTGATGAATCGGCTCTATAATTGAAATATTTATGTGTCGAGAAATGCTTTTTAGTACTAAAATATTGCTGGCTGCAAAGTTTAAGTCACAAATTTGCAATATGAATGTAACCAAAACATGTTTATAGTGCTATTTTGCAGAGTAAACGATTTCAGTGATTTTTTTTATCGCACTTGTTCACCATTTTCACGTTCACCATTTCGTGTCATCGTGAGTGTTCCCCAAGAAAACAAATATTTAAGGTAATGCTTTATTTGCCATTGTTGCTTAAAGTAACATGTAATAAAAAGGACATACTAAAAACATTCAACTCTGCCGTAACTTGCACTTGCAAAAACAATTTTATGTATGAAATCATTACGCTGATTTCAAATTTGACAATGCGCCCTTATCATTTTCGTGTTTTAATTAAATTTAAATTAATTAAATATGATCTTGTCCCGACATTAGATGTTACTTTACACATTGGCTCCAGCCGTGCTGCTAATGTGCTATCATGGCTGAAAACGGCAGCAATATTTTCACCGAAAACGGATTAGAGGTTAATCGTCCAAATATAAAATAGTGTAGTCAAAATAAGTTTATTTGTATTGAGTCAAAATAAGTTTATTTGTAAGCACACTTGGGTTTAATTTGGGATATGGTATATAAAAGCTGTGATAAAAGTATGGGATATGAAATACTAGTGATATAATTGATACTGAAAAGCTAGTATACATCTAATTAGTCAATTGTTAATTTTAGTGCTTTTATGTCACGTTTTAGTCTCGAAGCAGTAACACAAACTCAAATTATTGAGCTATATAGAATTTAAATATTTAGCAACTCCACCAGGAGTCGCTGTGTTACTATTTAGTACTATCGAACTTTTACAGAACTAGCCCCTGTTGAGAAATGAAATGAAATGAAAATTTATGGAGCTGAGCTTATTTATTGAGGGAGCTTTTAAGAAGCTAAAAAGTAACGTTATGGTTATGCAAGGTACTTTTATAGTGTTAATTGATCCTGTAATAGTGTTTTAGATACTGCTACAATACTAGTACTGTAAAAGTTATTTTGACCCATTATGAGTGCAAAATAGATACATATAAAAGTGTTAGTAAGGTCTTGTATAGTACTAAATAGTACTATAATTGCTTTTTTCATATCTATTACAGTGCAACACTTTGAATATTTTATTTTATGGTCCTGATGGCGTTCTAAGAGCTTTAATCTTTGTTAAAAACCTTTATGGTTCAAGCAGTCACTATGGTTACCACTATAGGCTTACTATATCATTGTTTGTTGATACCACGCCTTGGTTTTTGAAAGCTTTTGTTGCTTGGCATATCAACGGCGATTACATAACCCACCTCCAATTCGCTGACGATACCGTGTTCATGGCTGAGACTATGGAAGACCTATTCACAATGCTCAATGGCCTCAGTAAAGTCTCTCAACAAGGGGGTCTTAAAATTAACATGGATAAGACGAAAATAATGTTAAATGTCCGTGTCGCACCCACTCCTCTAAAGGTTGGAGACTCTAGACTCGAAGCTGTTGACGATTATGTATACCTGGGACAAACAGTCCAGCTAGGTTTTTTTTTTTTTTTTTTTTTTTTTATTAAAAATTTGAGTACGTTTGGCTGCACCTCACCTGATGGTAAGTGCCGATGCAGCCGAGGATGTGACACGCAAGCTCAAATAGTGCCTATTCACTCTCGACTTGAAGATTCCTAAATTGTACGAATCGGGGAATACAGACGCCGGAAGGGAATTCCACTCCTTGGCCGTTCGCATGATGAACGAAGACGCAAAACGCTTCGTGCGTAAAGGTGGGTCCAACATCTAGAAAGAGATCATTCGACGAATTAAACTCAACTGGGCAGCGCCGGGAAGCTTCGTCATATCTTCACGGCCTAAATACCGCAGGCAGTGTCTCAAGACTAAGGTCTTTGACCAGTGTGTGTTGCCAGTGATAACTTACCGAACTGAGACATGATCGATTACTATGTGCCTCATAAGAAGGCTCAAGGTCACGTAAAGGGGCATGGAGCGAGCTATGCTCGGAATTTCCCTACGCGATCGAATCAGAAATGAGGAGATTCGCAGGAGAACCAAGGTAACAACATAGCTCACATAATCGCTAAACTGAAGTGGCAGTGGGCAGGGCACATAGCTCGTAGAACAGATGGCCATTGAGGCAGTAAAGTTCTCGAGAGGCGATCGCGCACCGGAAAACGTAGCGTAGGAAGGCCTCCCATTAGACCGACGACCGTGTGAAAATCGCGGGAAGCCGCTGGATGCGGGCAGCGCAGGACTGGTCGGCGCGGAAATCCTTGCGGGAGGCATTTGTTTAGCAGTGGACGTTTTTTGGCTGATATGATGATGATGATGATATAAAAGAGGTTAAATAATGTTTTGGTTGTTTCATGTAAATAAAAAAAAAACTTGATCCGCGCACATGTTGTATATTTGCCTATAAATCAACATTTGGTCTAGATTCCAATTAAAATTATTTTCATATCAATCCAATTAAAATTATTTTCATATCACTTTCCACTATTAGTACTTTATTTACACCAAGTTTCACGGTCATAATGTATTACCTATTTTATTTTTTATTTCATCATCATCATTATATCAGTCGAAGGTCAAAAATTACCTAGGCGACCGAGCGATTCTCGGAGTCTCCTAGGCATGAGAACTTTTTTAAAACCTGATTTTTAGAATAAAGAACTTAAATAAAACCCAAGACACGAAATAAAAAAATAACAAGTTTTGAATAGGTTCGACGGGTTGTATAAAGCCGAAATTCAAGTAGGCGAAGTCGCGGGCATCACGATAGTCAAGACAATGTAGTCAGTACGTGCGCATTTTGAATTATGACTGGAAAATTATTTACCTATGTCTTTACAATTTATTATCAGCTGTAAAAGGCCAGATGTTGTTACCAGCATTATATGCAAGACAAAAGTTTGCGTAAACATTACTATTGATTTTAACTTCACTTTTGATTATAACAATAGCCATAATTAATTACTGAAAAAAAAACAATAAGAATGTTTGACTAGGTAGTTCATGGCTTTTATTCAATTTTGACATATTGACTCTATAACAATTCATATGTTTAATTAATGTGTTGGTTTACGGGGTCCGCTTAGTATAAAAGGGGATCAGGAATTCTCAAAGTATTGTTCCACTATTGCTTTGGTTGGATAAGACCAAAGAACAAACGGGAAAAATGCGTCTTATAGTGGTGTTTGCGGTTTCTTGCGCACTGTGTGTAAGTAAAAACTTTATTTTTTTATATTTTTCTAGACGTTATTAGTAAGCCAACGCCATCGTATGGACGGTTGTGAAGCTGCGACTTTTCATACAAACGGTATTAGCGATTTTCACCTCTTAAATGTTCTGACCGACAACTTATCAAAAATTGGTCGAAATCTTTTAAATTTTAAGAGGTGAAAATTGCTTTTGCCGTGTGTATGAAAAGTTTAATTTTCGCCGTCCTTAAGTCCTTTTATCTTCAAGCCGGAACACATCAAAGCTGTTAATATGATTGGCGTCAAAACTTAGATAATATAGTGGTACCTAGTCAGGTGGGCTTAGAAGCCATCCTAACCGATTCTTTCAAAGTTAGACTGGAATCGAACCCGCGACCTGTTGATGTGAAGCTAATGGACTTACGAAGGGGGTTAAAATTGTCGTATATTAACTGGGTCCAGAAGAAATATTGGCTCAGTGCAGGTCGCGTCGATCACGTAAGTGAAGCGACTATAACCACGGTCAATACCTATAACCCTTCCCGTGGCAAGACGTCAAAGAGCTAACCTCACAAAATTTTTGTCCTACCTCGCAAGTGGCAAGGACCCATTTTTGAACAAAACAGTAAGTCAGTTCTCTTCGTCTAATTTTAGTCATTATTATGAATAACTAATTGCAATCTGCTCCCACTAAACAAGATGGTTTTCAATTATACTCTTTAATACACAAAGATTTTGCCAACCAGCGTACAAAGTCAAATTTTAAGGGTTTTTAATACAAAATCGATTTGAAAAATCAGTACCGATGCTCAGATGTTTATGTTTCCGCGCTTTTCGGATACGTTACTTAACAGTTGTTACTGATTGCTGTTATTATATATTATGCCAGTCGTAAATCTATCATTATCTATCTTAAATACTTGTGACATAGAAGTTCACCAATATCCCAATAACATCCACCAATCTTCTATGTCACTGGTTTTGGCACTGGCCAACTTACTGGATTCACAAACGGTTTAGGTCTTGGTTGGTGTAAGACATGTTTCTAAGACCATTTAAAGTATTCAGCTTTTGCCGTTAAGAAGGGTTCCTTTAGAGAGAGAGAGAGAAAATGAGAGAATTATATTAGGCTCCTGTTTTCCCAGTCACGGTGTTTACATCAATTTCATTGTTTAAATAACTTAGCGTATGTTACTCCATGTGTCTTAGTGAGGATCGCGGGAAGCCACTGGATGCGAGCAGCGCAGGACCGGTTGTCGTGGAAATCCTTGGGGGAGGCCTTTGTCCAGCCGTGGAAGTCTTTCGGCTGATATGATAATGATGTTACTCAACTAAACCTGGGAGTGCATTATTATAAATTTGGTATCCTTCTCTCCTGGAAGTGGTCGTAACTCAGTGCGGCTTGCGTGGTTGGGTTAATCACGCAGGTTAACTGACCTCAAGCACGGTCATTACCTGGATGGGTTCAATTATAAAATCCACCATGTTGATTTTTTTAAATGCTATATGTCCCACCCATGACACGCGGAGTGATGGCACAAAGCCAAACACACCACATGGTGTCAAGATCGGTTAAGTGGTTAACAGATGAACATCCATACGAGTACATGCATACATAGACTGTCAAAAATATAACCCTACTTTTTTCGTAGTTCATCGCAAAGTATTAAGTTTTAATGTAGTTTATTTTGTTCCACTGAAGTCTTCTAGAAGTATAAATATCACATGTTTTGGTGCATTGCATTCATTCGGATTGCTTTCTGCGTGCTGCAGCACCAGCTGGTCTTTTGTATACTCTTTGTTTTTCATTAGGCTTAGGGACCGTCCATTAATCACGTGAGGCTTGAAAGGGGGGGGGGGAGGGGTTTGACAAAAATCACGAAATTTCACAACTGGGGGGGGGGTGTAGTAAGATTTATTTTTTCAAACGCGCGATTTTTAAATCGAAAAGCGGCGTGTAGTGTGACCTTGACTCGCCGTTGCTAGGCAACGAACGAAGTACCTACTCACGCGCCGCCGACGACTTCCCGGCTCGGCACGACAATCGCCTAAAAATAATGAAATTTTTTGTAGATACTAAAAATACACGTGATGTTGGGTGGGGGGTAGTCTTAAACCTCACCATGTATCACCAAGGGGGAGGGGGGGTTAAAAAATGCTTAAAAAAGATCACGTGATTAATGGACGGCCCCTTATACAGCATGAATCTAGACGGAAGAGTCAAAGTAAAAAATTGGTCAAGTGCTATGCTTTTTTTAAAAATCCAAAATTGGTAAGCATTTCACTTCATTTAACCTGATAGTAAGTGACGATGATGCCGAAGATGGAAGTGGAACGAAATGGGGGACTGGCTATCTTATCTTCAAGCCGGAACACATCAATGCTGTTAACATTGATGCTTGGCTGCAAGACTTAGACAAGATGGTGGTAGCTAGCCAGGTGGGCCTAGAAAATGGCCCTACACCAACCAAAATGAGTCATACAAAGTTAGACATCGCCGGGAATCCGACCTCCAGATGTGAAGCTAATGGACTTAGCTGGACGCCACGGAGGCGGTAGAAGTAAAAGCATGACACTTGACCATTTTTTCTAGTTTTTTTTTAAATTATTTTTTATTATTCTCAATTGGTAAGCCATTGGCATCATCTCACCTGATTTCCACGACTGCCAACAAATAAGGTGTGTATTGTTTTCAGGTGTAATATCTGTATGTTTCTTTATTCCACAATATCTTCTAAACGGCTTGATGGATTTTAGAGTACGAGATATCGTTAGATTCGTCTTAATCCTGTGAGTGACATAAGATACATTTTACCCGACTTCCCCAAAAAGATGGGTAATGTTTTTATGTAGTCGTGTTTTTATTAATTTATTAGCGTGTGTATGTTGTACATGTATGTTTGCCGTACACACAGTGTTCTCTCTTTAGTTTAGGGCCATGTGAGGGATAGGTACCATAATGTTGGCTTGAAACTAGCTTCAACAAGACTTCGTTGCAGTTCTTTGACTAAGCTTGCTACCTTTATATACTCCTTACTCTTTTTGTGTCGAGAATAAAATTTAAAGATGTTGATACTATCAAAATACAGAATAAAGAAAAAACCGGTGAAGTGCGAGTCAGAACCGCGCACAAAGGGTTCCGTACCATCATACTATATGGCGCTAGTTTCTTCATGTTTAATTAAAATAACGTCTTTTGTATGGAGACTTTAATTTTTTCTAATTTTTAGTATTTGTTGTTATAGCGGTAACAGAAATACATCATCTGTGAAAATTCAACTGTCTAGCTATCACGGTTCATGAAATATATACAGCCTGGTGACAGACGGACAGACAGACAAATAAACGGACTGCGGAGTCTTAGTAATAGGGTCCCGTTATTACCCTTTGGGTACGGAACCCTTAAAAACCGGAACCCGTGTACGGCAATAAATGTGAAGTAACTTGTAGCTGTATAAAGCTACTCTAAATTAGAGTAGCTAATTTAGAGTACTTTTGACGTTTAAGTAGTGATGAGCAAATCAACACCAAGACCAAGACTCAGATTGAGTCAAGTAACTTGTAGCTGTATAAAGCTACTCTAAGTTAGAGTAGCTAATTTAGAGTAGTTTTGACGTTTAAGTAGTGATGAGCAAATCAACACCAAGACCAAGACTCAGATTGAGTCAAGTAACTTGTAGCTGTATAAAGCTACTCTAAGTTAGAGTAGCTAATTTAGAGTAGTTTTGACGTTTAAGTAGTGATGAGCAAATTAACACCAAGACCAAGACTCAGATTGAGTCAAGTAACTTGTAGCTGTATAAAGCTACTCTAAGTTAGAGTAGTTTGACGTTTAAGTAGTGATGAGAAAAGCAAGACCAAGATTCAGATTGAGTGAAGTAACTTGTAGCTGTAGAAAACTACTCTAAATTAGAGTAGTTTAGACGTTTAAGTAGTGATAAGCAAAGCAAGACCAAGACCAAGACTTGGATTGTGTTAAGTAATTTGTAGCTAGAAATTTACTCTACATTAGAGTAGCTAATTTAGAGTAGTTTTGACGTATAAGTAGTGATTAGCAAAGCAAGACCAAAACTCGGATTGAGTAAAGTAACTTGTAGCTGTATAAAGCTGCTCTAAATTAGAGTAGCTAATTTAGAGTAGTTTGAAGTTTAAGTAGTGATGAGAAAAGCAGGACCAAGACTCGGATTGAGTGAAGTAACTTGTAGCTGTAAAAAACGACTCTAAATTAGAGTAGCTAATTTAGAGTCTTTTTGACGTTTAAGTAGTGATGAGCAAAGCAAGACCAAGACCTGACTTGGATTGGTTTTGGCCTTGCTCATCCGGTCTTAGTCTTGGTCTTGCTTAAATACGTCCGGCCTTGGTCTTGGTCTTGGTCTTGCTTTTTCGCAAGACCAAGACCAATTTAGCTCATCACTACGTTTAAGCCCTTCTAAATTCTGGATGCAGGCGGTTTATTTTAACGAGTAAACAAGCAGCCGATCTTTCTAACTTACCTAACTCAAAAAAAGTTTTAAAATTCGACCTAAAATCAGCTAAGGGAAGGAGGGTAGGCGCAGAGTTGTTGGGAGTTTGCGCGCGCGTCATGCTTTTCTCACTGCACGCGCGCGGGTTCTGGGTTATTATTCTGTATACTGAGATGGCGATGATCTATGCAAACGCGGGTGCTAAATGATTGCTCTAATTACGTTTTTTTTTACAGGTCCTGAGTGTACAAGCAACATGTAAGTAAAGCTTTGGTGTCCAAACACAAGTTTAAGTTTAAATTAAGTTTTCAATATTGTACTAAAAATCCGGCCAAGTTAGAGTCGGACTCACGCTCCGATGGTTTCGATCGTTCTACACAACTACAATAATACATATTCACATTGCAAACAAAAGACATCAACGCGAGTGACAGAATTGTAATGTTATTTTTTTATTTAGCTCAGACTCCTAAGCGCGAGTACGACTGACGTTTGGCCAATTTTTATACTTTAGTATAAGTATTATAAGTTTAACATGTTTCACGCTTGTATGTGTATACCGGATTAATAAAAAAAAAAAAGCCTTTAAAAAAACATGTTTCTTGTTTGGGAGAACCTTATTTTTTTTAAATTGTTTGTTAATATATCAGAAATAAAATTCAACTGTCTATCCATTACGGTTCATGAAATACAGTTCGCTGACAGACAGACGACAGACGGACAGGCAGACAGCCGAGGCCTAGTCATATGGTCCCGTTGGTCACACTTCGGGTGTACAGAACTCTAAAGGCTGTTAAATTTTGAGTAAAACTGATTCGACGACTGCTCTCCTATCCAACACATAATTCTATTTTTGGAAGGTTTTTGCAATTCTCATTTTTTTTTATCCTGACATAATTTTGTCTCGTTATGATAAGTCAAGTAAAAAAGAATAACAGATAAAGCCATTAAAGCAAAAAATCTCCAAAATTTTAAATTTTTTGCCAAGGTTGAGAGCGACAGCCTTTACGGAAATAGTAAGGTACGTTGATGTACTCGTAATATATTTTTTTTTTAAAATTTAGCTCCCGTTAAACCAGCGGATGACTGTGAGGATAGCCGTAAGTGTCAATTACTTTACTAGTACCTGTAAGTTTTTTTAAAAAAGTCTGCAAAGTGCAATGAAAAAAGTCACTCGCAGTTTTTTGACGTGAATTCGATGAACGTCTTCCTCGCCATCCCGGTGGGCAGTGGGCATTCCAAAAAAAGCCTGACGAAAAACGTGTACTTTCAAGGGCTTAGTTTTAAACTATAGCAAATAGAAAAGTAATAATCATACCATTTCCATTTACACGACGACCGGTCTTGCGCTGCCCGCATCCATCGGTTTCCCGCGATCTTCATTAGTTCGTCGGTCCACCGCGTAATGAACTTTGACCACGATTAAATTTCAAGGTCTGATCTGTCGAACTGATCTGATGATGGAGCCGAAAGATATGAACTGGCACTTCATGATGGAACATCGTATCATAGCTGTGTTTGGGCTTGTTAGAAAATTCTTGTAATAAACTTTGACCATGATTAGGTTTCAAGGTCTGATGATGAGGACGGAAGATAGGCACTGGCATTCCATAATGGAATATCGTATCATAACCGTGTTTGGACTTGTTAGAAAGATCTTGTAATGAACTTTGACCACGATTAAGTTTCAAGGTCTGATGATGAAGTCGGAAGACAGAAACTGGCATTCCATGATGGAATGTCGTATCATAGTCGTGTTTGCACTTGTGAGAAAGGTCACGTAATGGACTTAAAGGACCTAAACGCGCACAAGCGAAGACTGCAGGCAAAGCATGTGGCAATATAGATGAGTTTGTAAGAATAATTAAGCGAGCAACAGGGTCAAGAAGCACCCAGTTTACACTGGATTACATCGATGTCTACCCATCTACTTTGTCTGTCCAAGTTAATGCAGCGCAGATTTCTAAACAGTTCATGGAAGCAGAAGAAATATTGCATTGCAATTTAGAGCTCCTCCTGAAAACTTTTCCTGAAAACCGCACACTTACAGACCTGCCGTCATAGCCTTAACCGCGGCAGTCCCCGAGTGCCACACGTTTTTTTTTTCTATTTTAGCTCGCCTATTAAAGAACTTTAGAAATATTTAAACATTTTTGACGATTCCGGCCTTCCACATCGAAAGTATTTTTCATCCGTAGGTAGAATAGGTCACCTAAACTACCTCTTGGCAACCTAGGTGGTACTTAGGTCACACTTAGGCCATGCAATATGATGGTAAGTGACGATAATGCCGAAGATGGCAGCGGGCTTACCAAGATTCCTCAAAGCTATGGGGATCTGGCTATCTTATTTTCAAGCCGGAACACATCAATGCTGTTAATACTTATGTTTGGCGGTAAGACTTCGATAAGATGGTGGTAGCTAGCCAGGCCGGCTATAAAAATGCCCAACCACCAACCAAACCGAGTATTACAAAGTTGACTCCGCCGGGAATCAAACCTGAGACTTCCTGGTGTAAAGCGAATGAGCAAACCATTACGTCATGCAAGCGGTTAACAGTCGAAAAATGTATATATTTGAACCCACCCCATCGCCCGCCGAGGTCACCATATACTCGTATACTGCTTCCTGTCGTAAGACTGTCATTAAATTTATTTTTTACTAGCTTTTGCCCGCGGCTTCGCCCGCGTGGACATAGCTTTGATGACTCTTTTTGAGGGTGAGTGGTATGCGAGCGTATGTGTGGTATGTGGGTCAAATCCTCGAGTCGTATCAGCTCCAAGGAGCCCTTTACGCACTTCTCGTTGCCGCGCTGGATGGCAATTGACAACCTTAGTAGCTGTAGGACCCGGAGCGGGCGTCACGTCTCCTCTCTCGATGGCGACTGCCAATCTCCTTAATGAAGGCAAAGGCCTCTGACGGTTCAGCAGCCGGTTGTCCCACAGACCAGCGGCACAAAGCAGTATTTTGCCTCTAAGACCGAGTACTTATTATGCTTCTTCCTCGCCGCAAATTGAGCAGCAGTACCGTACGGGTGAGGTGTGAGGCAGAAAAAGTTGCGTCCCAAAGCAGGCACGTTCCTCTCTGCCATGGCACCTGTTTAAACCCTCCGGCCTTTTCCCATCACATCGACTAAAGCCCGGCGGCTGCATCGAAGATGGAATATTCCAGAGCAGTACCCTCCGAGTGAGGTCATTAAGGAATTGGTGACGTGGGAATCTTCACAAACAATGACCGCAACTCAGTGCGTGATGGCCAATTGCCTCCACCGTGGACCCGCAAATACATTGATTGAGTGAACCTATCACAGATATTGATATTGCAGGCGGAGAGCAACTGCCACACGCAAATAGTCGCCGTCAGAAGAGTTCCCATATCTGTGCCTCCTGATAAAAAATGCTAAACTCGATTTATGTATTTTTAATTTTTTTACACCATTGGAATCTATAAAAAATACCTATTCGTCTGTGAAACACGTCGCTACGTGCCATAGTTCCAGAGTTAGAGTTGTGTAAAGTAGCGTATGCTGAAAAATACATAAAAGAAATCCAATCAAAAGTATGAAATAATATTTTAATGTTTTAATGCAACTTGAGCGCGTTTTATTATCCCTGCAGTGCCATCTATTGACATTATGCTGCTATGATTATAATGTGTGGTATGTGTAGCTAATATGGAGAAAAAAGAACTCTATTGTTATTATTCTAAGTATCGATAGATCTAATTTCCCACGGGACCTCTTTAGTTTTCCGGGATAAAGAATACCCGACTATATTCTATTCGACTATATACCTTTACATTGGGATGAGGTGTTTTGACCATCATTGATGGTCAAAACACCTCATCCCAATGTAAAGGTTTCATATTGTTACGTTGAACCATTCTAAAGATACAATTTTTTGAATTCCTGCAGGAACCTTTGATTTTTTTGGGATTCACAATGTCCCAGTTTTAGTTCGCGATATAGGGTATCAAAGTGTAAAATTAGATTGTAATATGTCAAGCCACATTTGCGTGGTGAGCCATTCTATAAATGAATACTTTTGATTTTCTCACGGGAACTCTTCAATTTTCCGGGATAAAAAGTATCCTATATGTTACCCCTGGCTATAAGGAACCACCATACAAAATTTCATCAAAATTGGCCCGGTAGTTTTTGCGTGATGCGCGAACATACAGACAGACAGACAGACAAAAATTCCAAAAGTTGTTGTTTTGGCCTCTATATCGTTAGTAATGTCCACCACAGTTATTATTTTCCAAAAATATTTCATGTACAGACGCGGCCCCGTTACAGTTTTATTATATTATAGACTAGCTTTTTCCCGCGGCTTCGCCAGCGTGGAATTCGTTTTTATGACTGTCTTAGAAGGTGCGTGGTGAGCGAGCCGCAAGCGGCTCGCGAGCGTTGACATGAATTTTCTCCAGATCCCTCGGGAATTATGTCAGGATATGCTTATTAGTTAATCATGCCATTATCCACCCCCTCAACCATCTCTGTGCAAAAAATCACACACTTAATTGTTTCGTTGCGATGATAAAGAAATTAACCAAAAAAAGAGTATATTTTCAGTTCCCTCTATGCTATTTTCACGGGATAAAAAGTAGCCTATGTCCTTCCTCGTGACACAGGCCACAAACGTGCCAAATTTTATTAAGATTGGTCAAGGCGTTGAAGCGTGAAAAGGTAACAAACAAACACATTTATAATATTATATTATTAAGTAAGGATTAAAAGCTTTAATTTAACTTGCAATGTATGTATGTTTGTTCGGGTGAAATCTTGCTAATAAAACTGACCCACTTCCCAGTTTCCGATTAAGCTGAAATTTTGCATGCATATGTATATCGCGTGACAATGCGATATTAAAAGCTTGTATCTAAAAGTGTTTAGGTTTTTCGAAAATATAGTTTGATTTTACTGTACACTAGTAACAATATTTTTTTTAAGTTTTGTATATTTTTATGGGCTAAGTTGACCTAAAATAAAGTTGATATTTATTCACTGTGCCGAAATTGTATAGGATGTATCAATAACTTTACCATAGATTAATACCCTCTTTTAAGACTTTTGCAGCAGTTTATTGAATGTTTATTAGTTGTTTTAAGTTTCTGAACTATTATTTTACGGTGGCACCCAATTTTCAGAGGTCACTTGCGCGGTCTATGACGTCGACGTCGGGTGATGTTTTTATATTGTAGCTAAACAGATCTTATAGCAGGTGTTCATACGCACTGGGCCCGTTTGAGTGACGTATCCGAGCCCGCTCGTGGTGACGCGAACTCGGCTGCGGTCGCGGCGCTAGGTGTTTCAATACATAAGGCTGCTAGCTATAGTACCATTTACCATAACCCAAAAAAAGCTAGACTTATTAACAAGGGAACAGAAACTCGGTTGTCCAGGAGACACAAATTTTCACAATTTGAAACTGACAAAGTACTTAACAAGGTTAAATAATTACAGCCGTAAGTATTGAAATAATGTTTGTATCTAAAGATAGCTCTCGGGAGCCAAAACGAGTGCATTAAATACTAACCGCTTATAAAATAATTAAATCATTAACACGGCACCCTTAATAGCCTACGAGTTAACACTATACCGATAACAACTTATGTCTAACTACTCACCTTTCTTGATGCAAATACGACTCGCGGGCAGGTTGATCGTTGTGGTATAATATGTAGATAGTGTTAGATGTTTTTGTCGCCTAGTGTATGTGTGTCTGTTTGTATATTTTGTGCCACCTGGACCCTCAAACATCACTTCAAGGGCGCTTCTATTCTTCCGTTTGAAACGCCGTGGACGGCTGGCAATCAGTTGCTTCACTAATTACGACTTACAATAGTAAACTCACTTAGTCGGTACAAACCTTATTATAGTTCAACAATATCTCGGTATCGCGGTTAGTCCCACCAGTGAGTGGGCAGCTGACACCATTCACGCGATCAAGTACAGTTTGATAAAATACATACGCGTACAGGATACCGGCCGATAAAGATAAGCAAATTCAGGCCAACAAGTAGGTTCTTAGCTGATGTCCAACTCGCGGTTTTTGAACACTATGTCAACATCTCAAACGCGGTGAATTTAGATACTAACAAGCAGTGTCAGTGATAACCTAAGTACACATTTCACAAGAAAAATCACGACACTTATAATTCACACAAATAACGCGATGTAGCTATTTGAATAAAGTTATAACTTTATTAAGCATTTTATTCGTGGCACTGGCTGGGCGCAGCGGCGACACAGGGTGACTCGCTACTGCGCCCTGCATTCTCGCGCTCCCTTCGCCACTCCTGCGCAGGCCGCTTATCGGTGTCACTATGCAAGCGACCGGGCCAAGGGTGAACCGCGAGAAATAAACGTTGGTTTCCAACAGGAGGTATAATGATATCGTACGGCTATAGTTTAGCCGTACGAGTCCCTCGAAAGTACAAGTACATAGGAAGACGTCCATCAAATTCACATAAAAGGCTTTCAATATGAAATTTCATTTTCTAAATGAGAAGATTAATGTAGGACTTTAGCGAGACAGGTTAAACTTGTCAAAAATTAAAACATGGAGTCATGAATCATAACTTAGAAAAACGTATGTATCTTATTTTCCCGCTTTAATCAATCTTTTTATAGCAGCTCAGGGCAAAGAAGGGTTTGGCGGATTAGACAAAGTTAAATCAAGCAAAAACCAAAAGCGAGGTCAATTACAACGTCAAGGTCAAACGCAAGAGTTGAAATCAAACGAAGGAAATCATGATGGATCTAACCAAATGCAAAATCAACATCAAACTCAAAAGCAAGAGATCAAATCAGAAGGAAATAATCATGGTGGATTTAATGGAATGCAATATCAAGGTCAAGAGCAAGAGTTGAAATCAAGCGGAGGGAAATATGGTAGATCAAGCGGAATGCAATCTCAAATTCAAAGTCAAAATCAGAAGTTCCAATCAAAAGGAGGTAATAATGGTGGATTTACTGGAATGCAATCTCAACAGGAAAGTCAAAAGCAAGAGTTCAAATCAAAAGGAGGGAATCATGGTGGATCTAGTAGAATGGAATCTCAATATCAAGGTCAAAATCAAGAGTACAATTCAAATGGAGGGAAATCAGGCAGCTCCAGTGTAAGCGAATCTCAAGGTCAAGGTCAAAAGCAAGAGTTAAAATCAAATGGAGGGAAAAATAGTGGCTTACGTGGAAGCCAGGATCAGCATCAAACTCAAATTAAAGGTACCTATTTATTTTATTACATCAGACAAAATTTGATTTCTTTCTAGCTTTTGCCCGCAGCTTCGCCCGTTTCGCCCGCTTCGACAGCGTGTGTGTTTTTTTTAATCTTTCCGGGCGTGTTCACAAAAACTGTACGAAGTATTGTCGTAATCAGAAAAAAGGTATGGCATCGCATTTAATACGAACAAACAAACAGAAAAATATTGTTTTTTTTATGATTTTTTGTGTAAATGATGCCAAAACTAACTTTTTTTTTAATTCACAATTGGTAAGCCCTTAGCATCATCTCACCTGACGGTAAGTGACGATGGTGCCGAAGATGGAAGCGGGCTTACCAAAATTCCCCAATGCAATGGAGAACTGGCTATCTTATCTTCAAGCCAGAACACGTCAATGTTGTTAACACTGATGTTTGGCGGCAAGACTTATATAAGATGGTGGTAGCTAGCCAGCTAAATTACGACCCTTTTGAATTTTAAAACGTTTATTCAAAATAGGTGCATATTACACTCTCTCTGACAGTCATAATGTAGTTATTGCTGTACGTAATGTCCAAGTTTATTAAAAATATAAAACCTGCTGGCATAAATGTTCATGCGCATTGGGAGCCGGGTCGTTCCTTTTACTGTAATATATTCGCGGAGAGCGTGTGAACTGGCCTACTCTTGTCGAAGACATTAATGACAAATTCAATTATTTTATTGTAAAACTTCTCGTGTCATATTGTTTTCATATCCTGATGACATTGTTTGTTTTATTTCAATGATTTTATATATTTTTTTATTTACAATTGGTAATCCCTTGGTATAATCTCACCTGATGGTAAGTGACGATGATGCCGTAGATGGAAACGGGCTTACCAAATTTCTCAATGCAATTGAGAACTGACTATTGATAAATATATATATATATTTATATTTTATTACTATTTTATGACCATCTAAAAGAGTGTAATATATGTACTCGTATATACCTATTTTGAATAAATGTTTTGAAAATTGACACCAAAGTTAACTACGTCAGAATAAAATCATTAGCATTAAAGAATGTCAGTAAAAAAATTAAAACAATAAATGCCTCGAAAACTTAATGATTGACTTTTTTAATAACTTTCTCATTATATTACTATTTTTTGACCTTCTAAAAGAGTGTCATATGTACCTATTTTGAATAAATGTTTTGAAGATTGTAAGCAAACGTAATTATAGTACGTTAGAATAAAATTATTGGTAAAAAAATATGTGAGTGAAACATGAAAACAATGTGACACTAAAATTTAAAAGTACACATCAAAAAAATCATGAAAATTAAAATCATTGAAAAAGAAATTTCTTTAACAGATCGGTTCGATACCAGTCATTCAGATCAAACTGAAGGAAATTGGCATATTTTATAAAAAAATATATGATTTTTAAAAATGAAAGTAAAAACTACTTTTTAAAAAAAATAATTTTAATGTTATTTTTTAATTACTAGTATTTTTGTTAATTCAAATCACAAAAAGTGATAACGTCACTGACCCAAATACTATGAATCAAACAGCCTCAGTACTAACTTCAATTGACGATTATTAGTTTTTTATTTAAAAACCAATCATTTTTATTTTATTTTTTTATTAAAAATTTGAGTGCGTTTGACTTCATCTCACCTGATTTATACCTTTTTGCACCTGATTTATACCATTTATATTTAGGTAACTGACGATGTAAATAAAATGTAATCATTAAAATATTTAGTGTTTATAAATTAGTTTTTACAGTATCAAATCATTAAGTCTCCAAATATTTTTTATTTTATTAACATACCTTAAAAAAACTGAACACAACACCAGAAAGCAGTGCAGTGGTGGTGGTAGAAGCAAATACCATCACACAAAAATGTAATGAAAATAATTTTGCCTAATCTTAATTGTCAACTAATAATATTTTTGAATCAACTTAACTTCACTTCAATATTTTGCAAATAACAGTTTACCGTATGACTTCCGGCTTAGTACTTGTATAGAGCCATACCATTTCAGGCCTCAGCCCATGGGAGCCGAGTTTTTTGGCGGGATTAGTGGTGGACGCCTTCGTAGTTTTATTTCATTGTATTTGCATTGTTTTCTACTAGAATTTACTTCAAAAAGTGGTGCGTTTTGGAGACAATCGTCTGGTACACGTGAATAATATGATAAAGGAAGTGAAAACCCAATTTACACTGGGTGCAGTTTTATAGACGCCCTACTGCAGCCGGGTGTTCTACCTCAGAATTAGGCTGCAGCAAATGCTGTCAAGAAAATCAGAGAGATTTGTAATGCACCGGCACTAGCATTACAAACCAAAAAACAAATGAAGAAAGTGAAAATGATTTACGAATTCGGCTAAAGGACTCGTTTCCATGGTCAAGAAAAATTCACAACAACAAAAAACCGTGGGAGCCACGAGAGACGAATAAGGGATATAGATGTACCGTAGGATGGGCACCAGCGTCTATTGCACGCACCTGCAGCTAGGGTTACCATCTGACCGGATAAGTCCGGTCTAGAACGGACTTCGCCCGGATTTTATTCGAGACCGAATTTTTAGTCATGCCAATAAATAACAGGCGCCGCTCGCGCGAAAGTGAAGAATTTTACGATGAAAGTTATACAAAAAAATATTTTTTGACAGCTTTTGCTAATGGACAGAAAATATGACCACAAATAGTGCAATTAGTAGAAATAGTGTTATAATAAAGGTAAATTAAACGTAGTTATAATCTACTAAGTTTTATTTTTGGCCAAAGACTGGATTTTTTTTACAGAAATATTCATTTTTTAACACTTGCAACCGGCTTTTCGATTTAAAGTCCTGGTAACCCTACCTGCAGCCGACTTGTGGTTGCACACTGTGATCGCGAACTCGCCTGCCAAGCTAGGTGAATACGGCCAAATCCCCAAATGATAATTACAACTAGAAATGACCCCTAATCCCCGGCAGCCCCACTGTTCTTGGCTCTGGTAGCGGTCATGGTAACGGCACCTACCTTTTTTTAATGCATTATTATAGTGTTCAGTGATACTTGTGGGTCGGGAGTTGTTTACTAAAACACCCTGTAATTATTCTATTTGTTAATTTCAGAGAAACACCATTTTACTTACATTGAACTTCCAGGTAAGAAAAGTTATATTTTCATTTTTTTTTCTTGTTTATTCTATTAATTACGATCCTATTAATTTAGAACGGATATTATTTGCTCGGAGTCCCCTAGACGTGATTTTTTTTGTGAAAAATCAGATTTTCTCAGAAATAACAACTGTGTAAAAAAATTACACCCATCTGGATTGACTTAGAATGTAAAACATTTGTTAAATACAAAATTTCATCCAAATTGTTAGAGCCATTTCCGAGAAACCAATTTTATATATTATATGGTAAGATTACACAGTAATTGAATTAGCTAAATGAATTAGTTAACAACAACGGACTTCAATCGTTACATTCACATTTTTTTTAATTTTTTAATTTATTTATTAATTTGCTAAAATGCGAAACTGATTTGATACGTTTCATAGGAACCACCCCAATGTTGTAATCTACCATATAATCTTATCTTATCAGATCATGTACGCCCCCAACGAGGGATTCGAGACTACCGCTACCCTGAATAAGGGCGATCGGGCGTTAGTCGACCACGCGGGCCCAGTGCGGGTGAGTCGACTTCACACACAACCTTCGAGTTTCTTCGCAGGCGTTTGTAGGTTTCCTCACGATATTTTCCTTCACCGTAAGATCGTCGGATAAACGTACATATGAAATCGAAATTCGAAAACACATTGGTACGTGGCAGGATTCGAACCACGGCCTCCCGGATAGGAGGAAGCGGCCGTAACCGTTACTCCACCAACGCTACCATACTGTATAGTTAAATTAAAAAATGCAATTAAAATCAGTTTACAATTATCGGCATTGAAATCGCGTAACATACATAAAAAAAACATACTGTAGGTAATAGGGTCCAAAACTTTCCCTTTTTAAAGGTCGTTTCAAAAGAATGTTTTTGGAGGTAAAATGCGAACTTGTTTAAAAAAAAAAAAAAAAAAAATTGTTTTTTAATGTTAAGACCATGCTTATCTGAAATCTTTTTACAGAGCAGTTTATTTATTCACTAGAAAGCGATGAATCGTAAATGCGACAAAGAAACGTTTTAAACAAACTTTTAATTATTATAAAAAAACGGAACACCATGTACTTACGCACAACAGTAAAAACAACAAAAAAAATTGTTGTTGGAACTCGGTTGGAAGGAAGTTGACAAACAATACACAGTAAATATTTTTCGAAAAACCTAAAATCTTTAAGGTACCTATAAGCTTTAATTTTAAAATAATTTTGAACTGTTTCGAATTCTTCTTAACAAACCCTTTCATTTGATACCAATATCACAATAGGTGAGGTGCATAAAAAAAATCTTACTACTCCGAGAGTGCCGAAAGAAGTGAAAACTTTTTACTGTTTTATAAGTTTTGACCCTCCGAATTTTCCTGGTAAAGTGTCGGTATCGATGTCGGTGTCGCGAGTTTAATGGTTTTTTCCCATCTTAATTACAGTTTTATAAGTTTTGACCCTCCGACTGTTCCTGGTAAGGTGTCGGTGTCGGTGTCGATCACGGTGTCACGAGTTCGATGGTTATTTCCCATCTCAATAATGCTCAACGCGAATAAAGAACTTTCCACTTCAATAAATGGTCCGCAATATTCTCCGCATTGTTCTCTAATATTAATGGGTATGCAAAGTTTCAGCTCAATCAGAAATTGGAAAGTGGCTCTTATTTAGCTTCGAACATTTGTTCTAAATTAACTAACACGCCATGTTAATTAAATAAAGCTGGTAAAAAAGGCAAAATAATTTTTGATATGACCGTCGGTGGCTTTACAGCTAGGGCCGCTAGCTACCTCCCGTCTGGGAGGTCGTGGTTCGAATCGTGCCATGTACCAATGTGTTTTAAAATTTCGATTTCATATTGTACGCTTATCCGACGCTCTTACGGTGCGGTGAAGGAAAACGTCGTGAGGAAACCTGCACACGCCTACGAAGTAAGTACCTCGAAGGTTGTGTGTGAAGTCGACCAACCCGCACTGGACCCGCGTGGTCGAGTAAGGCCCGATCGCCCTAATGCAGGGTAGGCTCGAGCCCTTTGGCATCACTTGGTGGGGATGTTTATTCTGAGCTGATAAGAGAACAACTCTCCCCATGAAGCCCATAGTCAAATATAAAAAAAAAATTGAACTTCCCATACTTAGTTGGCTGATCAGCTGATCGAGATAGTATGGGAGAGCTAATTTTTTTTTGCGATTTTACTATGGGTTCCATGGGGAAAGTTTTTTAGTTTCATGGGTAGAAGCACCAGTTAAAATAGTTTCAGCTAATTTTGTTACACCTTATATACCCAGTGTCACTCTCACAATTAAGACGAATCCAAAGACACCTCTCAAGCTAAAGAAATATACATACATACATACACACACTCGAAAAAACACTTGTCACCGCTAGGCTACGGCGGCTATGTGAGGGTAACTTAAAAAAGTCTATCCCAATTCACTCCATGACAACGTCGTCATTAGGCGCTTTGCACACGACGGGGCGCGGCGGGCCGGTCAATTTCGCCGACAACGATAGCACAAAGGGAATCCTATACTACCAACGCACATGGAGGACAAAAAGACCGCACCGACCGCGCCGCCTCTATGTGCGTTTTTAGTATAGGACTCCCTTTGTGCTATCGTTGGCGGCCAAATTGACCGGCCCGCCCCGCCCCGTCGTGTGCAAAGTGCCTAAGACAAAGTCTTGTTAAAAATATTGTGTCGGTTGAAGTCTTACACTTTTTTGGCCTATCTCTGATAAGTGTCTGAAGTACAAAGTGCAATAAATATCTTCGTTCCAAAATATTTAAAAAACCGACCATGTACTAGTCGAACTTCCATACCAAAAAACTAATTTTCATTTACAGCGCCATCTATAGAAATAAAAAAGGAACTAATTGCAGTGCTGTTGTCGTATTACTACCTAAATTGACTATGTAGAAGATACTCCTAGATTCTACTAGGTATCGCTAGTTACTACAGAATCGGACTTTGAAGATTTAATTTTTCCTGTAAGAGCGGAAGGACTTTAGATTTTCTCATAGATTTTCCTGTAATCTATGTATTCAACCTCACATACTGTGATAAGTAGATAATTTGGGAATAGTCAATTTCCGCCTATGTTCTTAAATAACTTCAAAACTATTTATATCTTTAAATTTCAAAAAAAAAACATACAAGAGATACCTACAAAAAGTCCGATATCAGATATAGAGTCCGATAAAGTTTGCAAAACTTTTTTATATATATTCTAATATACCCCTTAAAAGTGCCCCCCCTGTTTAAAATTAATTTGTTTGCATTTCATGCACGTCTTTGGGTCACCGACTTAATATATATGTGGAGAAATAATTAACCAACTTCGTATGCGTTTTGCATTTGCAACAGTTTATTTATCGAGATGTACTTATGTAGGTAGACAGAAATTAATTTAGCGGGGGCTACCGAACCGCGAGCAAGCAGCCTCTCGACGCCGGAGGTGAACGGAGACAGGCGAGGAGGGAAAACCGATTTAGCGCGAGCGCTGCCGACCGCTTCCGAACCGGAGACAGTCGAATGTCAACGACGAATAGCGATGGATAAAGAGTGTTGCCACATATACGTGTACCAAATTTCAACTCAGTCGGTCCAGTAGTTTCTGAGAAAATCTGCTTTGACAGACAGACACACGAGGGATCTATAAGGGATTCGTTTTTTTAAAATACGGAACCCTAAAAAACTACTTAAATCTAACTTACCCGCGTCTAAAATATTTATGTTCATCAAACAGCACATCAAGCTAGACACTGGTAGTGAGAATCTGATCCATACGCATACGGCATAAGAACAGTACAATGTCCAAAGTATCTCTAGCTTGGTGTGCTGGCCTCTGTAGTATTCTGAATGTTATTGTTTTAAGTTTATTTATCAACTTGTTGTCATTATTACATTACCTAGAAATGTCCCGCATGAACGACTGGGAAATCATCACAAAGGACGCTGAGGTGGACGGAAAAAAGGTTATTACTCTGCTAATTGAGCCTAAAGGTAATCAGTCCAATTATTAATTAATATTTAATTAATTTTGTTTATTTGTTATTTTCTTGACTCCTTGTGACATAACTTGTTTTTCATACGGATTTGGCTAGTAGATTTCCCTTTAGTCAAACTTTACTTTTTAGGATCGTATTTTTCTTATTTTTATCCTGCTATAAAATTGAAGTGATTTACTTTATCGTAAGTTATAAAGGTAAAAGCGGGATTACCAAGATTCCCCAACGCAATGCTGTTAACACTGATGTTTGGCAGCAATACCTTGAAAGATGGTGGTGGCCCTAGCACCAACCAAAGCGAGTCTTTCAATGTTGAACCCGCCGGGAATCGAACCTGCGACCTCCTGGTGTGAAGCGATTGGACTAAACATTACGCCACAGAGGCGGTTAAACATTATTATTTACAAAAAGCAATTTCCTTTTAAAACCTTTATTTTTCAGCAAAAGCTCAAAGCCAAACACGAGCCCAAATTCAAGTGCAAACTCCATGGAATAAAAATAATGCTGGTTCTGGTCATAAAACATTCGAAAAACAAAGCCAATACCAAACTCAATCAAATATAAATGGTGTTGGTGCTGGCCATAACCAATTCGAAAAGCAAAGTCAATACCAAACTCAATCAAATGTAAATGGTGCTGGTGCTGGCCATAAACAATTCGAAAAGCAAAGTCAATACCAAACTCAATCAAATGTAAATGGTGCTGGTGTTGGCCATAACCAATTCGAAAAGCAAAGTCAATACCAAACTCAATCAAATGTAAATGGTGCTGGTGCTGGCCATAACCAATTCGAAAAGCAAAGTCAATACCAAACTCAATCAAATGAAAATGGTGCTGGTGCTGGCCATGCCCAGGTCCAAGAGCAAAGTCAATACCAAACTCAATCAAATAAAAATGGTTCTGGTGCTGGCCATGCCCAGGTCCAAGAGCAAAGTCAAGTCCAAACTCAATCAAATGAATATGGTGCTGGTACTGGCCATGCCCAGATCCAAGAGCAAAGTCAATACCAAACTCAATCAAATGTAAATGGTGCTGGTGCTGGCCATACACAGGGCCAAGAGCAAAGTCAATACCAAACTCAATCAAATAAAAATGGTGCTGGTGCTGGCCATGCCCAGGTCCAAGAGCAAAGTCAAGTCCAAACTCAATCAAATGAATATGGTGCTGGTGCTGGCCATGCCCAGATCCAAGAGCAAAGTCAATACCAAACTCAATCAAATGTAAATGGTGCTGGTGCTGGCCATACCCAGGGCCAAGAGCAAAGTCAATACCAAACTCAATCAAATAAAAATGGTGCTGGTGCTGGCCATGCCCAGGTCCAAGAGCAAAGTCAAGTCCAAACTCAATCAAATGAATATGGTGCTGGTGCTGGCAATGCCCAGATCCAAGAGCAAAGTCAATACCAAACTCAATCAAATGTAAATGGTGCTGGTGCTGGCCATACCCAGGGCCAAGAGCAAAGTCAATACCAAACTCAATCAAATCAAAATGGTGCTGGTGCTGGCCATGCCCAGGTCCAAGAGCAAAGTCAAGTCCAAACTCAATCAAATGAATATGGTGCTGGTGCTGGCCATGCCCAGGTCCAAGAGCAAAGTCAATACCAAACTCAATCAAATATAAATGGTGCTGGTGCTGGCCAAGGCAAACATGAGTCAAGCGGTGGAAAATATGGTACTATATCAAGCCAAAGTCAATCTCAAGCTCAAACCCAAAGTGGAAACAGGGTTGCTGGTGGATCTTGGTGGAATTCAGGTAAATAACATTGTAAATAATAAGAATAGAATAGAATAGACAAAAATTGGTTCGATGAACATTATACAGTTGTAAAAAAATGGTGTAGGTCCCATTAACTTGTGCTTCTACTCATCGTGCTGAACAACTTTTGTTCTACGAGATTACTGAAATCGAAAAAAAAATGTTTTACTCTTCATACAAATCGATCAGCTGATCGACCAATTTTGAGCATTTTAGTATGGAGGGTCCAAGTATATTTTATTGAATTGACTATGGGTTCCTTGGGGAAAGTTGTTTAGTATGATGAGCAGAAGCCCCAGTTAACGGGTCCTACACCAATTTTTTAAAATTAATACGAACATCTATACATATAATTAAATTGTAACAGGCCGATGTCTGTTCATTATACATATTGAAGAAAAACTAATATCTTCTTTAGAGCAACAGAAGCCACAACAATAATTTTTAGAATTTTTGTCCGTCGGTATGTATGTTTGTAAGCGCATCACACAAAAACTACTGAATGGAATTTAATGTAGTTTTCTTTGATGTATTTCTATAGGTATAACTCATAATGTAGGTTTCATATTGCCACAGGAAAATATCTTTTCCCACTGTTTTTAATTTTATATTCATGTTTAAGTAACAGTTTTCTTGTAGTTGGGGTCACTCTAAGCATTTGTAATGTAGCTCATTCTGAATTAAAATATATCATTTAATGAAAAAATAATCTATAGAGAAATATGTCAGAATAAATTTATTTTATTTTTTTACATTTCCAAGCCATTTATCCCTACTAATATTATAAATGTGAAAGTAACTCTGTCTGTCTGTTACGCTTTCCCGCAAAAACTACTGAACGGATTTGGCTGAAATTTGGTAGGTAGACAGATTAGGACCTAGGTGAAGACATAGGCTACTTTTTACCACGCTCGCGAGCCGCTTGCGGCTCGCGCACTGCGCACCCTCGAAAAGTCATAGAAATGTGGTCCACGCGGGTGAAGCCGCGGGAAACAGCTAGTAGTATATATTTACTACATTTTTCATTTCAGATCATTGTTTAACATTTGTGTTCTAAATACTTTAGGTCTAATACCATCAGGTGAGATGATGCCAAGGGCTTACCAATTGTGAATACAAAAAAAAATAGTGGCAGAGAAAATAGTAAGAATGTGAGAGACATACCGACAGACAGACAGTTTTTTTGCCTGAACCCTAAAAACACGGTACGTAATGAAGATTCAAGTGTTTTTTTAAAAGTAGAGCCAACATAACAAAGGAAGTTATTTATGTGTCTGCAGAAGGACGGACAATTACTGGGTTTGGGCGTTGCGTAAAAAAACTATAGCCATGGTAACCATTTCATGGTTCTGAATAAACTTGGTACCTATCGTTAGCCAAAGAGATGAAGTATAACATGAACGAGAAATAAAAACCAGCCAAGCGCGAGTCAGAACCGCACACAAAAGTTTCCGTACCATCAACTCGATGGCGCTAGTACAAAGGGTTCCGTACCATCATACTAGATGGCGCTAGTTTCTTCAAGTTCTAAAAAAACACGTTTTTTTTGTATGGAAGACCCCCCCTTATTTGTTAATTTTTCAAATTTTTAGTATTCGTTGTTATAGCGGCAACAGAAATACATCAATTTTGTGAAAATTTCAATTGTGTAGCTGTAAAAATAAATGCATTTTTATTTTTCTCAGTACATTATAGATTATGAATTACTCTTTTAAATATCACTAGGTGTGTATTTTTTAACATACTGTATATTTCACTCTGGCATTTTGAAATGGCCAAAAATGCACGTACCCTAGGTAAATGCTTGATGATATCAGCTCATATACTTCCCCACCGAGGGGCTCAAGCCTACCCTAAATTAGGGCGATCGGGCCTTAGTCGACCACGTGGGCCCAGTGCGGGTTAGTCGACTTCACACACAACCTGTGAGTCTCTCCGCAGGCGTGTGCAGGTTTCCTCACTATGTTTTTCCTTTACCGTAAGAGCGTCGGATAAACGTACATATGAAATCTAAATTCGAAATCAGTATGTGGTAGGATTCGAACTACGACCTCCTGGACAGGAGGCGGCGGCCCTAGCCGTTACGCCACCGACGCTCAAGAAAGCTTACATACTATAATACAGACTTTAAGATTCATACATAACCCTTCTTGGTGCCGGGTAATGATAAGAATAGAAAAAAAGTACTTTGAGTCGGTACTAAGTATTTTTTTCCTTCATATAAATGTATTTTCAATTGTTTACAGGGCCAGGAAAGGGAAATATCTGCATATGTTTCGACAGCCTCTCTCAGATCCCGCACGAATTGCTCATGACTTGTGAGTAATGGACTGCTAAAGCTTAGAAGAAGTCATCAAGATGAACTAATCGAAAAAATACGGACATAATTTAATACATTATTTTAACATCCATTTATTTTATGTTTTTGCAAGCAACATCAAAAAGTCCCTGTCTCTTAGTCATTTCGCGTGACTGAAAGTCAGGAAGAAAAAAAAAATGTTTAGATCTCATTTGGTTTCAAATAATAAAGTTTCTAAAATTAAACTTGTATTTTTATCTGCTTGACTGTTACACAGAGACGTGTCCGGCTATTAGTCAATACTAATGTACAGAGGCCAGCACGTCAAGCTACACACTTTGGAATTTGTATCGTTCTTATACCGAATGCATATAGATCAGAATCGCACTACGAGTGTATAGCTTGACGTGCTGGCCTCTGTACGTGGTCCAACTCCAACGTTGTCAATTAGTGGAGACGAGTGATAAATGCGTACGCGCAGTGAACTGAGCTACTAAAAATTGTGATAAAATTAGGTTACCTATCAAAAATTATTCAGCAAGTATAAGGCAAAGAGGGCAAAAGGGGTTTGACATTTTTGTATGGAGACTGGCATACTGGAGTCCGCCATATTTTTTTTTCAAAATGACGTCGCACATTAAAACTTATATAATTAGATAGGGGACATACAGACATACAAAAAATGTCATGTAACATAGTGTCCTAAAACGTTACGTTATGGAGATAATTGAATATATAATATATATATTGAATAATAATTTTGATTATTTGTAACTTCTATATTATCTCAGAAACTTGACACTTTAGGCCAAAATGTTATATGACATTTTTAGTTTTTCTATAGGTCTTCTATCAAAAAACACAGATTAGATTGTGCGACGACATTTTGAAAAAAAATCAAAATGGCGAATCCTCAGTATGCCAATAACTTTCAAACCCCTTTATCGAAGAAATGAAAAATAAAAAGGTGGGATCTATTGCGGTTTCTTATATATGTTCTATATCCTTTATATTATTATTTAAAAAATCGTGACATGCAGTTCATACAATGTAGGTACATAATTGATACTTTTGATTGTAGGTTCTTGGTGGAACTTTATATCATACATATTGGTATATATCTACACTAATTCCACATAATATCTGTGTTTATTTGTCAGCGACCGGTTTCGAACACCTGAAGATGGTATATCTACACTAATTGCACATAAAAGAAATAAATTTTAGGAATTAGTGTAGGTACATAAGCTCACACTTTTACCCTCATATAGCAAATTTCATCAACATCGTTAGAGCCGTATTCGAGTTCCCAAAACCTACAAATATTGCTAGTTTAATAGCAAATATTCAATGATGCAAAAAGCGAAATAGCGAAATTAGCCAAGGCAAATATTCAATGATGTCTCTGTGATCAACTCAGTATAAACAAGAAGCGATCAACGAATGGTAAGAGGCACATTGAATCTAAAGACCAAGCTAGAAAGATGTCGACTGATGAAGTCCACACTCCGACCAGCGCCTATCCAGCTCCAAAACCCCGAGAGCTTTCAGCACGAGTTGCACAATCGCTTCGAATACCTAGGAGTCTGCGAGAACGTGGACGATTATAATGACAGGTTCGTGGAAATTGACCAAACGGTCGGGTCTAAGATTTTTAAAACTCGCCGTTCAAACAGAACCAAAAAAATCTGTGACTTCACCAGCAACCTCATGGAAGAAAGACGCAGATTGGTTTTGCAGTCCTCTGAAGACGCTACTCAGTATCGGCAACTAAACAAGCAGATCTCTAAGTCTCTAACTCGCGATTTGCGCCACTATAATACAAATTGTATTAAAGAGGCGATTGAGAACAACAAGGGCTCAAAAGTGTTCGCGAGAGATCTGTCTGTTGGTCAAAGCCAACTGAGCAAGCTGAAGACAGGATGGCAGGATCATATCGTCTAAGACTGAGTTGCTGGAAGGAATTGAGAAGTTCTACGGACAATTGTACACGACCACACGTCTGCCTGTCAGCGATCTGGCTAAAGACCCAAGAGCTAGACTTACCCGACACTATACCGAAGGGTTTACCAATTGTGAAAAAAAAAGATATCCCGTACGTCAGCCTGTACGAGATTAGAATGGCTCTAAAACAGCTTAAAAACAATAAGGCACTGGGTGATGATGGAATTACGGCTGAACTTCTGAAAGCAGGTGGAACACCGGTACCTAAAGTTCTTCAGAAGTTATTTAATTCCGTTATATTTGAGGGACAATTGCCTAAGGCATGGCACAGAAGTGTGGTCGTACTTTTCTTTAAAAAGGGCGAAAATACCTTGCTGAAGAACTACAGAACTATCTCACTTCTGAGCCACGTCTAGAAACTGTTTTCGAGAGTCATTACGAATCGTCTCGCACGCAGGTTTGACGACTGCCAGCCTCCCGAACAAGCCAGTTTCCGAAAAGGATTTATTACCATAGATCACATACATACGCTGCGGCAGATTATACAGAAGACCGAAGAGTACAATCATTCACTATGCTTGGCGTTCATGGACTATGAAAAAGCCTTTGATTCGGTCGAAACTTGGGCTGTGTTACAGTCTCTCCAGAGGTGCCAAATTGACTATCGATATATCGAAGTGCTGAAGTGTTTGTATGAAAACGCCACCATGTTGGTTCGCCTCCAGGATCAAAACTCGTAATCTATTCAGCTGCAGCGAGGGGTAAGACAGAGAGACGTTATATCTCCGAAAGTGTTCACCGCCGCCCTGGAAGATGTTTTTAAGCTTTTGGACTGGGGTGGACTCGGCATCAATATCAACGGCAAGTACATCACCAATCTTCGACGACTTAGGCACAATGCTCGATGGCCTCAGTAGAGCCTCTCAACGAGTAGGTCTTAAAATGAACATGGACAAGACGAAAATTATGTCAAACGTCCGTGTCATACCTACTCATCTGAAGGTTGGAGGCTCCACACTCGAAGTTGTTACCGAATATGTATACCTGGGACAAACAGTCCAGTTAGGTAGGTCCAACTTCGTGAAAGATATCAATCGTCGAATCCAACTCGGTTGGGCAGCGTTCGGAAACCTTCGCAATATCTTTACGTCCCAGATACCGCAGTGTCTTAAGACCAAGGTCTTCGTCCAGTGTGTTTTGCCAGTGATAACATACGGAACTGAGACATGGTCGCTTACTATGGGCCTCATAAGAAGGCTCAAGGTCACCCAAAGGGCAATGGAGCGTGCTATGCTCGGAGTTTTTCTGCGTGATCGAATCAGAAACGAGGAGATCCGTAGGAGAACCAAAGTAACCGACATAGCTCTCAGAATTGCTAAACTTAAGTGGCAGTGGGTGGGGCACATTGCTCGTAGAACGGATGGGCATTGGGGTAGTAAAGTTCTCGAGTGGCAACCACGCACTGGAAAGCGTAGTGTAGGCAGGCCTTCCACTCGGTGGACCGATGACCTGGAAGGTCGCGGGAAGCCGCTGGATGCGGGCAGCGCAGAACCGGTCGTCGTGGAGATCCTTAGGGCAGGCCTATGTCCAGCATTGGACGTCCTTCAGCTGATATGATGATGATGATGATGATGAATAGCATAGGATAGAATATCCAAAAAATCCGTAGGGAAGGCCTATGTCCACCAGAGGACGTCATGTAGCTGAATAGTAGTATTAGGATATCTAATAATGACTCACTTAAAGTAATAAGATAGGTTGAATCTCCCTAGCAAAATTAGCTTGTGGTGTTTAGAGAAACCATGTTTTCAACATTTACAACCCCCTCTATCTCGGCAACCCCTTGACTGATTTGGCTCAGGATCGATCTTAAAAAATGTTTTTGTCTCAATAATTCGCTTATCAAACGTCACGACGTTCCGATCATCGATACTCGAGTTATCGCCGAAGAACCATTTATACAAACATACGTATAAACCCCAGATTGTTGCAGTAGACTCTGAGAGCTTTGCTCGCTCGTTTAATAATAATAGAGCTGCTAGTGTACCCTTACTTAATATTATAAATGAGAAAATGTGTTTGTTTGTTACCTTTTCACGCTTCAACGCCTTGACCAATCTTAATGAAATTTGGCATGCAGGTAGCCTGTCTTACGAGGAAGGACATAGGCTACTTTTTATCCCGTGAAAATAGGATAGCCCGATCTGATCTGAGGGATCTGAAAATATTTGGTTAATTTCTTTAACATCGCAATGGTACAATGGATTGTGTGATTTTTTGCACAGAGATGGTTGAGGGGGTAGGAAATGAAACGAATTTACTAATAAGCATATCCTGACATAGTTCCCGAAGGATCTGGAAGAAAGTCATGTCCACCGCGAACCCTCTAAGACAGTCACAAAAATGATGTCCACGCGGGCGAAGCCGCGGGAAAAAGCTGGTAATAAAATAAAATAAAATCAATCGTTACAGTAGGTGGTCGCATATGATATAAGTATAAACATCTGACATAAATAAAAAACCTACCAAACTTCCAGCCCGTAGCCTCCAGCGGCATGCGGCGCATCGCGTTAGGCGGCATGGTCGTTTTTCCCTAGCCTTTGGGACTGAAAAAAATAAGGCGGCATAACCATGTTTCCTTAGCCTTCGTAACCAATAGAAATTCCTTGCTTGTTAAAAACTTCCGTCCCTTTTCACGAAATCATTTCTACAGACTGCTGGAAATTGAGAAGTAAGTGTAACACAACAATCATAATGATAATAATAATAGTCTTAAATTCATACCTAAGCAATTCATTAAAAAAACACGACTGTTTTATTCAAGGTGTCACGCACGACAGATCTGGCGACACCTCGTTCTCCAATATCCACTAGCCTACAGGATCAGCCAAGAACAATACATAAGTATATTCAATAACTTTAGGAATTAATTTAAAATGGATAACCCGACTGCATAAAAACTTACCCCTCTTTTTTGGCCAGTCGGTTAAAAATATATCCTAAATGTCACTCACGGGATCAATATGAATCCAACGACACCTCGCACTCCAGAATCCATCAAGCCGTTTAGTTAGGCTGCAGGACGTGCCAAAGAAATGTACATACTTTAATTCCTCTAAAAACGCGAAAAATATAACCCTCCTTCTGACGCAGTCGGGTAAAAACACACCTGATTCATCGTCACACCAGCTGAAATTCATTCTGAACCTACTTCTTGACTAGACGGGAAAAATGTGCACGATGTTCTTAAATATACTTATTTTGATGGTAATTAGACTGAAAAAGAAATGCTGATTCATACCAAAAGCACAGTATTACGATATGGCTTTAGTAGCGCAACGCCTTTGATGTCGCACGATGCCGACACCGGCGGCGGCGTAGGTACTAACATACTAGCCCGTAGTCAGACTGCCATACTCGCGGAGTTTGGCAGGCTGTGTCCCGCCGCCCGCTGCCCCGCAAGTACCCTTTCGTTGCTCAGCGTAAGTATATTCGTTGCGCTACTGTAAGCCGCTTTATTGAAATACTGTGCCAAAAGTATGCACGATGTCACTTGAATATAGGGTTACCATCTGACCTGATCTAGATCGGTCTAGAACGGATTTTAAGAGTATAGACCGTACTCCGCCCGGATTTCATTTGAGACTAGATTTTTCTTCATACCAGTAAATAAAATGCATCGCTTGAGCTTTGCAGTGAAATTTCTACAAAAAAATATTGTTTGAAAGCTGTCGCTAGTGGACAGAAATATAAGTACAAATAATGTTTTGATAAAGGTTAATGAAACGTTGTTATAATCTTCAGAGTTTTATTTTCGGCCAAAGGCCGGTTTTTTTACAGAAATCAGACTTTTCGATTTAAAGTCCTGGTAACCTTACTCGAATACCATGATGCCACGCACCGCAACTTATTCACAAACATCTCGACTCGACTGCACCAAAACGTTCCAGCACACGCAACGCACCGTTTATTTTGACAAATCACCAACCAGTGTTTATTACGAGTTTAGCAACTAACAGACACGGACAGAACGGGGCGTACGCGACATTTAGTTTTAATTTAACATTTGTAAGCTGTGTTTGTTAAGTATTGGATGTGAGAAAACAAGTAAAAGAAAGGAAAGAGTAAATCTCAGACATGAAAGCAAAAATGAAAAATTATTCACGAAATTCAGTAACTTCAACAAAACGTACCTATTCAATGAATGGCGCCAAAACCTAGCATATCACCGCGCATGCGTTAAAGACTTTTGTGGTTAAAGCGAGCGCTGTCACAGACAAGTAAAAAATGGAATGAAAACTTTTTGTAATGCTGCAAAATGGCGCGAACTGCATGTGCGTTCCAATAAAAAGATAAATTTATGGAACTTCGTTGGTGATATTTTTTTGGATTAAATTGTATCATAATGAAAAAAAATATACTTTTTAACATTAGTTTGTTAGAGAATTAATGTTATAAAGTGTTTTTTTTTTCAAATTTCGGTATCGTGTTTATAAAGTATGCCAATATAAATTCGTTTTGAAGTTTATAATTCAAACTTTACGATATGAGAGTAGATAATTATATATAAAAAAATAAAAAATAATTTAAAGTCAATATTCAGCAAATTGCATCGTAGTTCTCTTTTAAACATACTTAGTAAACATTAATACCTAAACTGATACGCATCTTTATTGCCTAGAACTTTATTTCACCTCATATAAAAATATTTTTTTTACTTGACTATCACGAAACCTGCCCTAAATCCCTGTCAAAAGGCTCGAGAGTGCTTAAAAAAACATGAGGATTAAGCATCCTTGACAGTTGGAAAGAATTTACTTACAAACAAATACAATTCTTTATTGCCAAGTCGCAAAACTATCCTTATAATATGGGATGAAATACAGTACCTGGCTATAAAGATGCATAAAATGTGCTGATCACAAGTTCAAGTATGATTGTTTAATCACAGTATGTTTGAAAGGAAAATACGATGTTATTAACTGAATATTGATTTTAAAAAAGTACTGCCAGTCTTGGCTCCACCTTAGATCCCATATAATTTTAGGGGAAACTCATGACACTTGGTGAATTTGTTACATAAAAATGTTTCTGGTGGTATTACAGCTTTCTTATACTGATAGTCTCTTAACAAACATCTTGACAAACATGGCGAAACTATAAGGTTTCTTTGTTGACCTTTTGTTAAGGTTTAAAAATGTATGTATGTACCTAATATGTACTGATGATACTTTAATTTTCCTGGGAACTTAAAACCGAGAATTCTCAGTAGCATGTCTAGCCTCATAATTATTGAAGTATAAATAGCCCTTTCTTGTAGATACTCTACATTTACCCTAGCTTTAGTAAGCATATGGTTAATATTTTTTTTAAACAATATATTAACATCTCTGGGTACTAAAGCCCTTTTGAGACAGTCTTCACGTAATTAATCTTCATTTGTTTTTTTGGATTGCAATGCTAGTGCCGATGCATTACAAATCTTCTTTGGAGTTCTTGAAAGCATTTGCAGCAGCCTCATTCTGAGATGGAACACCCAGTTGCAGTAGGGCGTCTATAAAACTGCATCCAGTGCAAAATAGATTCTCACGCCCTCCTTCATTTTATTTTCTTGTTCTTCACATTGCTCACGTGCACCAGACGATTTTCTCCAAAACGCACCACTTTTCTAAGCAAATTCTAGCAGATAACAATGCAAAAACAATAAAATAAAACTACAAATCCTTTCACCACAAATCCCGCCAAAAAACTCCCGCATATGGTTAATAAATTGCGATGCTACCATTGTAACTCTATAAAACATTATAATTATAAAGAAAGTACTTAATCCCAGGAATATTTTAGAAAAAAATGACAAAAACATTGTTGACAATAATAATGCCCTTATTTAAAGAGTGACTAAAACAAAAGACCGCCCACCACCGAAACATGATATCTCTGAAATTCGAGAATACACGTGGCTGACGAACAAACGGACAAACGCCCGCATGACTGAGAAAATTTCATTTATCAATAGACAAATAGATAGCAATCCAAAGGCCAAACTAATAGAGTCCCAAATTCGTCGATAGCAAGTTCCCTATGTCGGAAAATAGTGTCATAATGTTGTTTTAGCTTGTTAGCCTTTCCCACGTTGACTTATATTACATCAAACATTCTGCCAAGCGTATTATGGTAATAGAAAAAGAAATTATCGTTCGCTACTTTGCATAATCCAAGAATGACAGCCTGACATTAAGTTGTCTGTTTACGGTGCCAACTTTTTAAGACGCAATGCGTTCGACATTCAAACTTTTGAATAGAGAATAGAAGTGAAGTTGGAAGCAAGTGTTGTTTTGTAAAACATAACGGTCACGCAGCTATGTAATAATAGTCAGCCGAACGATTTGTTTATTTTCTTTTTATAAGCTGTGGTGTTTTGGTTGCTCCTTAAGATTGCAAGGCTTCTGTTTATTTTTAGACTGAGTATACTTTGTTGACTGTGTACGCAGCGTTGCTTGGAGCAATCCGTTTATTGCAAAAGTTGGTTTATATAAATATTGTTTTTTTTTCAAAAACATTTAAGTGAGCACTGAGCAAGAAGCAATACCACAACGCACATATTTTTGGAAAAATGTAATATGACAGATAAAAAAAATCGTTATTAAAAAAATAAAGTTTAATTGAATACAGCGACGATGTTTAAAAAATAATCATAACATATTTTTTAAATCGTTCATCATATCAGCCACAAATCGTCCACTGCTGGACAAAGGATTAAATCTTTCAAAAATATGAAATTAAATAAATTTACTTTTTTTATCCATGACGTAATGGTGTATCGAATCGCTTCAAACCAAAAGGTCACGGGTTCGACTCCCGGTGGAATCTAACTTTGTGAGACTCGGTTTGAGTGGTGGTAGGGTATTTCCCAATACTGCCTGACTAGCGACCACCATCTTAACTCAGTCTTGCTGCCAAACATCAATGTTAACAGCACTGATAAGATTAACAGTTCTCCAATACGTTGGGGAATCTTGGTAAGCCAGTTTACATCTACGGCATCATCGTCATCTACCATTAGGTGAGATAACGCCAAGGGCTTACCAATTGTGAATAAAAAAGATAAAAAAATAACCACTGACGCTCAGTCTCTTTATATAGTTTGGAAAGTTGATCTCTCTTATCGTATGGAAAAATCTGATTAAAGTGCCTCCATTATACCCAAAATATTTGTAATTTTTAATACAGATGTTAATTTGTGTTTACCCGATTACGCTAGACCGTGAAGGCTTCGCGAGAAAGTATGCACAGCGAAGCTGTACAATATATTTTAAAATTCCTACTTCTGTGTCTTCAGTGATGATAATGAAGCGTGAGAGGATGCGAAGGTGGCACCTTCTCACCTAGCGCAAGCGCAAGCGCATACATCAAGGGCAGCAGGTTGCGCTGCTGAGGCAGGCGCTCGGTCGAACCTACATGTTTGTTCCATTTGCCGTCGAAACGGCTGGCTCATGAGGAACCGAGGCTAAGGTTTTTGTGCGGGACATTGGGCGCGATTTGACCCCCGCTCCGGAGCCTTCCTGGTGCAAAGGCTGTCTATAGCCATACAACGCGGCAACGCTGCGAGCGTTATTATGGGGCAGCTTTGCGCAGAAGACGCTCATGGATTATGTATTTTATTTTTAGAAATTTCATCAATTATTTTTGAATTTGTATGTTTGACAACTGTAATTTACATGATTAAATAAAAGATTTCATAATCTAAAAAAAAAACAAATAAGTGTCTAGTGTTGAAAGATTAAATGATGATGAAAACACTGCATATAAAATATCAACTTTATATTCTGTTCCGGAACCGATTTAAAGTCTGAATGTTCATTCTTTTTAGTTTCGATTAGATTAGATAGTTAGTTTAGATTTTGGGTTACTTACAGATTTATTAACAGCGTATATAAAAGTGATACGAGTTTAGAGAAATAGTTACAATAGATGAAAAACAATTTAAAACAGTTTTCAGTTACTTAATTTTCTTTTTAATGTTCTGTGCTACTAAATGGTGTAAGTTGGCAATTTTTTTATTATTTGGAGAAGTCTAAAATAAATATTTCTATTTGAAGTTCCGTAGCTATGATTTACGAACCACTATAGAACTTGGTATCTACCCTTTATATCGCTGTAATTTTTTTTATATCGAACTTGGCCCCATTTCACATTTATGTTTTTTGGGATATAAAGTCTATCTGATAGACTATGCCTTCAGGGTGTTCCCATATCATCACATCAGCTCATATACGTCCCCACCGAGGGACACGAGCCTACACTGAATTAGGGCGACCGGGTCCCATATAAAATTTATTAAAATCGATTCATTGTTAGCAAAATTTTAGCTGTTGCAATAGAAGCATGTATTTTTTAACGTGTTGAGCGTTGTCAATTATTTAAAAGATCTTCTAAATTAAGTGTATTTAAACGTATTTTTGCCAAAAACATTGAATTTAGAAACAGGTAAGCGTAAGACGAGACATCAAAGTAGAAAATTGAATAATGCATCGCTTTACTATTGAATGATATAGGTAAGTATTAATCTTTCACAAAAGGGCGCTGGCCGCTCCTGCATTTATATTTTAAGAAAGAGGATTCCGTATCTGTGTAAATTATGTGTGAAATTTCATCTGTGTCCGTTTTTACTTACCGATAAATAAATAAATTTAAGGCTTATACCGCCGCCAACGACCAACTTTGTAACCACTTTTTACTCCAATTCAGGATATTTTTATAGAAAAAAAAAAATGTTTTGTAATTTACAGGATATGATGAGTGATTCTGATTTCCTCGAATTCTATTTTAATACACAGAACTAAAGAAAAAATATCCTGAAGTACACTTAGTTTTCTAGTTGTAACCATAGAAGTGCTACAATTTTAATTCAAACATTATGATAATTTATGAACTTTTTAACAAAACAATATAAAATGATTTTGTTTCTTTACTTTTTGGAAACTCTTCTTATTTTAAAACCACAATTTTTGCACGATTTGTCCGCAGCGATTGACGTAACAGCCACGTTGCAGTACAAGGTGTCAAGAACTTTATTTCCATGCTATTTTGTTCGATGTTTGAAACATCGTGAATCGAGTTGCTAATTTTAAGGACGGAGGAACCTCAAATCAGTGTTCCTCATTCCTAGCAATCACAAAGGAGTAATTTTTTTGTTGTGGGGTGAAGTGGCCCACCCCCACAAATTGTAGCGTATAGTAATGAAACTCATGTCGATTAATTCCTCATAATCTCATGATTACATGGTAATATTAGTTGTACCTCATCTAACGGGAATATTGAGAAATTAATTAAAACTTGAAGCGTCGGTGGCCAAGAAGCGTCGGTGGCTCAACCGGTAACGACTCAGTCCATCTAACTAGAGGTACCGGGTTCAAATCTGGATGGCCAATGTACCAATGAGTTTTTCAAAAAAACTTACGTACATACTTACCGATTGCTTTAACGGTGAAGGAAAACATCGTGAGGAAACCTGCACACGCCTGCGAAGAAACTCGAAGGTTGTGTGTGAAGTCGACCAACCCGCACTGGGCCCGCGTGGTCGTCTAAGGCCTAATCGCCCTGATTCAGGGTAGGCTCGAGCCCCTCGGTGGGGACGTATATGAGCTGTAATGATGAATTAAAACTTGAATTATCCTCTTGAAGTACACCTTTAATTGACCTATTAATACCTATTATGATTCCGGTTTCATTTTTGCCTTTTAATTCGTCCGATTACTATACTAATTGTTTTTTACTCTAATACTATGAGGAGTATCATATACGTAGTGGGCCCAAAAAAAAAATTTCCTTTACAAATGAATTATGAACTGATAAACGAATTAAATACCTTTAGTCAAATATTTCATATTTTATGTAACTGCTTTATTGCTTTTTTCTGTTTTTCATTATTTCACCGTCCCTTATTTTATTCTATAGCTGTTTTCCTACACAAAGGTTGCCTGGAAAAAATTGCTACTTAGCAGTAAGGCTATTTTTTCTACGTTATTTTCTTCTTTTTTATATTGTGATGCAATAATATAAAGAATATTGTATGCATTGCATTGAACAAAAGAATGTAATAAACAGAAAACATGTTGAAAATAGGTAATTACTTTTTTAAAAAAAAATAAAGCAGGTAAGTTTACTAAGCATACAGTTATGTTACAAGTTTGCCCATATCAGAATATTATTTTTCCATTTGATATTTAGTATGTCCTAGAAATAAGACTAACCTCCTTCATCTAAACACCTGTTTTGGCTTCTATACGATTATCTAAAAATATTGTTATGTACAATAATTGATAAGCCCTTGGTACCATGAATAAAAGTGATCTAGCATTCAATCAACTCTACCCATTTTCCAATGAATCCCAAAAATATAGAAGTTTACTTAATGCATTCGTCTGTGCGTTTCCGAGTAGAGGGGACCAAGCAATTTCCTTCCGAAAACAAGGGGTTGCTAAGAAAAATAACAATAAATTTTTAATGTCCTGCCGATGGGGACTTTGTTTTAAAAAAAACGCTTTTTCCGTTATTGATCTGATAAAGTTTGAGAGCAACTGGTAATCTCAAAAGTACATTACAAATTCATTACGGATTTTTTGCGCGCTAACTAACAGGTTAGTCAAGCTAAATGACTAAAATTACTAAGTGCGTAATAATGAGCGATTTTCTGATAACTAATAACAATAAAAAAATGGATACAGGTCTAAATTTATAATATGACTGACTCGGTGGCTCAGTGGTTAGTGCCCTTGACTATTGATCCGAAAGTCGTGGGTTCGATCTCCACGCAGGGCAAGCATTTGTGTGATGAGCAGATTTGTTTGCTCTGTGTCTGGGTGTTAAATTATATCTATATAGTATGTATTTAAACGTATGTATGTATATCAGTCTCTGGTAACCCATTACACAAGGAATCCTACTTTGGGGCCAGATGACCATGTGTGATTTGTCCCAGAATATTTATTTATTTATTTAATAATGAGGGATTTTCTGACAGCTGAATTTAATTTGAAAAATTTGGATACAGGTTTAAATGCATAATAATGAGAGATTTTCTGACAACTGAATTTAATAAGAAATATTTGGATATAGGTCTAAATGCATAATAATGAGAGATATTCTGTCTGCTGAATTTAATAAGAAAAATTTGGATACAGGTCTGTGATAACATCTTCAGACGGACCTATTTTAAAAATTTTCCTACCTTGAGATTTTTTGTGGTTGCTATAGTAAATAATCATTTATTACTTTTTTCTCAAAATTGGCTCAAATGATTCCGATAAAACTTTATAAGATCTATATACAGGATTGATAGTTATCCTAAGAAAAACTTGAGTAGTGTAGGTACTTCCCATACAAACCCTAGATGTTCAGCGGCTCGCACACCACTCGCCTTCAAAAACAGTCATAAAAATAATGTCCATGCGGGCGGAGCCGGGGGCAAAGCTAGTCAGAAATAAATGAGAAGATCCGTAACGGTAAGGGTAACATAGCATAGCGCGTACAACAAATGACCGTTGGAGCAGTAAAGATCTCCAGTGGCGACTGAAAGACGTAACGTAGGCAGGCCTCCTAGTCGGTGGACCGACAAACTGGCAAAGGTCGAGGGAAGCCGCTGGATGCGGGCCGGGCAGCGCATCAGGACCGGCCGTTGTGGAAATCCTTGGGGGAGGCCCTATCCAGCGGTTGACGTCTATGGCTGATATGATAAAGGTGAGTAATTAAGGAATTCATCATCGGAAGCAGTTATTTCGAGTATCACTATCACTACATAGTATAAAAGAAAGTTTCTTCCCGCTGTCTGTCTGTCCCTTTGTATGCTTAGATCTTGAAAACTACGCAACGAATTTTCAAGCTGTTTTTTTCAATAGATAAAGTGATTTAAGAGGAAGGTTTATGTGTATAATACATGCATAATATAGTAGTTAAACATCAAACACTGATAATTTTAGAGGTTTCTAATGTGATGTCGTAAATAAACACATTTTTGCGCTTACATTGCAAACGCTGGCTGTACCCTACGAGATAGATCAAAATAATGTACTACAGTATTGTACACCTTAAAAAGGTCTACAAAAAAGTCCGCGATGGTCTATGTCTATCTCTAAGGTATCACCAACAATAACCATTTTTTATCCTTTACTTAATGGCTTATTTACGAAGCGATTTTAAGCAATGCAGCATTAATCCTTACCCAATTAAGTACCTTATATACATTGTACATTTAATATAGATCAATATTGCCCTTTACAGCATGTAATTTAAATGAATATTATCGAAGATATTACACATTTAATATGCAGGGACATGCCAGCGGCGCGCGCCTGTAAATATCACTTTATGAATCACTAGCTGTTTCCCGCGGCTTCACCCGCGTGGACAACGTTTCTATGACTTTTCGAGGGTGCGCAGTGAAATGTGAAAATGTGTTCGTTTGTTACCTTTTAACGCTTCAACACCTTGACCAATCTTGATGAAATTTGGCTAAAAGGTAGCCTGTGTCACGGGAAAGGAAATAGGCTACTTTTTATCCCGTAAAAATAGCATAGTCCGATGCAGTTCCCGAGGGAACTCAAAAAATACTCTTTTTTGGTTAATTTCTTTAATATCGTAACGAAACAATGGATTGTTATGATTTTTTTCACAGAGGTGGTTGAGGGGGTGGATAGTGATATAGACTGTTATTCAGAATAGCCCAATATAGTTCCTGATGGATATGGAGCAACACTCGCATCACTCACCCTCAAAGACAGTCATAAAATCGATGTCCACGCGGGCAAAGCCGCGGGCAAAAGCTAGTTTATTATAATTAAAACCTTTCTCCAGGAAAACTCAGCTTGTGAGGCTTGTACGTAATTAGTGATTAATACGAACACCGTAATATGTTTCATGTATAATAAATAATGAGAAACTGTGCAGGAAAACCATTAATCTTAGGCGTCATGCAATGAGCAATGAGGGATCGCTACAGTACCACGAATATTATTGTTAGCAACTTCAGCAAGTGTAACAAAATTGGTGTAAAAGCCATTAATTGCGGCTTCTACTCATCATACTGAACAACTTTCCCCAAGGAACCCATAGTCAATTCTAAAAAACATTGACGCCCATACAATAATGCACAAGTGTTATTTTTTTTTAAGAATTGACTATGTAACACTTTAATTTTTCACGATTATTCATAATGAAAAATTAAAGGGGGACTTTATGTGAGTTTATATAACATATGAGCAAGTATTGATGTTGTTTTTACCTCAACGTTTCGACTATGCTTCGAAGGCCGTGTTTGCAAGTAGACTGAAGCCGCGGTGTCATCGCCGCCGGCGCATCGCAGGAACACCTCCATCTACCCTCACTCTATTTTGTGAAGGGTTAGGGTCACGACAAATTTTACTTAATAAGTTAGGGTCACGAATTGAATATGTGTCCCTTAGCCCCAGATAACGGGTCCTACACTGATTTTATTACAACCTGGATTTTATCATATCATTAGTTTTACAAGAATGTTAATTCGGGAAAGACTTACTTTAAGCTACTTAGTTGCTAATCAGCCTGATTTGGCATAAGATGATGACGATGACTATCTTTACATCAGCGAAAGGACGTCCACTGTCGAACGAAGGCCTCCACCGGTGAGCTTTAGCTTTTGCCGTAATCACCACACTTGGCAGGCGGTTGGCGATAGCAGTGTGCAGTGTGGTGGCACAGTACGCGAAAGGACGCTGCTCAACATCCTCCGGTTACGTCCCTTAGTCGCCTCTAACCACCCGATTCCATGGGCCATCCCACCTCTTCTAATGGGTGTCGCTTAGGAAGAGGTGAGATGGCCCTGATCTAAGCCGGGAACCATACACTAGTTCTAAGTTGAGAATTCTGATAATTTTAATGGTATAGATTCTTAGCATCATCTATTCCGAAAGACATCCACAAAGGCCTCCCTCAAGGTTTTCCACGACGACCGGTCCTGCGCTGCTCGTATCCAGCGGCTTCCCCCGACCTTCACCAGGTCATCGGTCCACCGTGTGGGAGCTACGCTATTTATATGTGTATGTAAAAAAACGTATATAAGTATGTCATCAGTATATGGTTCCTATAGTACTGAGAATTCCAGTTTGGGGCTAGATAATAATTATTTATTTTTACAATAGATTATTAACAAACTATCGATATCGATATTCGGCTACACTATTCTTACAATGGGTAGATAGATATCGTTGAATTTCATTGTGTTCTGCAGGTAAAGTCCACTCCGGAGATAACACAGCGCGATCCGGAAATTACGGACCCATGTCTACAACTCCATGTCCATGATCCATGGATCGTGGTTCCTGGATCGAATGGGTACACTTGGTTCAACGTGATTTGATAATATATTGCTAGGGTTGACCTTTAAGCTGATAGTATGATACTGGGGTACTTTACCATTATCTTCTTAATATACAAAGTTCCGGTGTTTGTAATTTATCTCCTAAACGGCTTGACCGATTTTTTTTTTGTACTTATGGTGTCACCTGGTTAATAGCTATAGTTGGACCTGGTACCTAGGTGTAAGCCCTGTTAAAAAAATGGATTTCAACAACATATTGTCCAGCAGTGGACGTCTTTCGGCTGATATGATGACTTTCGACAGACATAGAGCAAACGAAACTGTTCGTCACACGAATATTAGCTCGAACCCATGTTTGCCCCAGGATCGAACCCACGACCCTCAGCCCAGAAGACAGCAGCGCTGCCATTGGACCAACAGGTAAGTATAAGTAAGTAAGTAATTTATTGAAATATCAATGTGATGCGTCGGTGGCGTAACGGCTAGGGCTGCCGCCTACTGTCCGGGAGGTCGTGGTTCGAATCCTGTCATGTACCAATGTGATTTCGAATTTTGATTTCATATGTACGTTTATCCGATGCTCTTACGGGGAAGGAAAACATCGTGAGGAAACCGGCACACGCCTGTGAAGAAACTCGCAGGTTGTGCGTGAAGTCGACCAACCCGCACTGGGCCCGCGTGGTCGACTAAGGCCCGATCGCCCTAATTCAGGGTAGGCTCGAGCCCCTCGGTGGGGACTTATATGAGCTGATGTGATGATTAATGAGATAGTAAACAGAATAGCTTACAAAATTATGATAACAAGAATGTAGGTAGGGACTTATTTTACAACTTAAGAGTACTTTTGTAATTACACTCTGATTCTCTCACTAGAATTTCCTGTGTCGGGAGAGTCAGTCTCTTTGCCGTAATAATAATGAATAGCTACAAAGAAAATAAAAGAACAATAAAATAAAATAAAAATTACGAAAAACTAAAAAAACAAGACAGACCCATCTACTAGTATTTTTATACGAAATTTGAGTTATACTCTATGTGTAGGTGATGTCTAATATACAGAATCAGTTTTTTTAAGGGTCAGTATGGGGAAAATCTAAACTATCATCATCTGTTATGATGATGGGGAAAATCTAAACTATATAGAGAAAAACGCTCGAACTGTGATCTAATTTTATAGAAAATCAAAATGGAGGTTTTTTTTGTGTCGATTTTATATTACTATACAAAGCAAAAATTTTACGGAGACCATAGGTCTAAAGTTGCTAGAATTTGTTAAAATTCCTTTAAATTAACATTTTATTAAAGATACATTTCATTAACTAATTGTTAGGATGGATAATTGAAATAAAGCCAAACAAAAAATCTGCCACTTGCCTTAGTCCCACGAAACTAAATTTATCTTTAAAATTGTTCGAAATGTCCTCCACTGTCGCCTAAGCACAGTCGACTTCGGCAAAGCACTGCCCTAGTTGCATCTCTCTATGAAATGTATGGTATTGTGTTTAGCATTTGACGGACTGAACATTTTAAATCATCAACACTGTCCTTATACCGATTTTTGTTCACTTAATTTTTTAAGTGACCCCATAGAAAAAACCCATGAGCATTAGATCAGGTGACCACTGGACTTCGCCATAGGTGTTCCTGAACCTTTAGTTAAGGCAAATCATCTAAATCCTCATCAAGATTTCTGAGAATATTCAGGTTTATAATTTTCGCGTTTATAATATTATTAAGAATAGACGTGAAATAAATAATAGTGCAAGAAACTACAATCTCCCAAAAAATATATAAGTACCGCCTTACATTACACTACCCTACACTACCCTACCCTACACTACACTACCCTACCCTACCCTACCCTACCCTACACTACTCTACCCTACACTACACTACCCTACCCTACAATACTCTACACTACCCTACACTACCCTACACTACACTACCCTACCCTACACTACCCTACCCTACCCTACACTACACTACCCTACACGACCCTACCCTACCCTACACTACCCTACACTACACTACACTACACTACCCTACCCTACCCTACCCTACCCTACCCTACATAAGAACCTTCTCCTGACAATAACGAACTCGACAAAAAAAGAATTAGCCAAATCGGTCCAGCCGTTCTCGAGTTATAGCGTCAGGAAGGAAAACCCGACTTATTTTTATATAGTAGATATTCAACAAGGCATATTATGATAAAATTCAGGCCTCAGTCCCTCCCAAACATCGCTAAAACTATCATACTAAAAATTAAAAACCCGACCGCATAAAAACTTAACCTCTCTTTTTGGCCAGTGTAGGATAAAAATGTATGTTATGTCACTCAAGGGATCAAAACGAATCTAACGATACCCCATAAGTTAAAATTTGTTTAGGCTGTAGCAGGGAACATAGAAATCTACATACATATACTCGAACAACTTCGCGTGGTTGTATTATAAATACCGGCATGATTGATGGCCGTTTTCGGTAAATTATTTTAGAAGTTACACAACTTATTAATAAATATTGAAGCGCAAAGTATCGCTTCAAAGCCGATCTTCTTTCTTGCTGTTTCATATTAAATTCTTTTTGGTTTCCGCTGTTGGTCGTGGTAAGGTATTTTGGAGGAGGGAGGATTGACAAGTTAGAGAAAAAAAGGATGACGGTCGAATTTTATTGGATTTATTTTTGGTTGTGAATATTAAAGTTTTTAATTATCTTCGCTATATTTTGAGTTTTTCTGAACATTTTTGGAGTCACGAAGATATTCCGCTTCGGAAGAGCCTGAGACGGAGCTGTAGCGCAGGATACAGCGTACTGCAGCGTTTTGCCAGTTTCCCTTTTTACTGCGCCGCGTAGTGCAGTGCTTGGTTGAGGAGTGGTTGGATCCCGGGAAGGAGCTGTGCGTTCTGCCGGCCATCTTTATTTGCTGTGCGGCACGTCCGACTTCTAGCTCCAAGGGAAGTGTTTTCTTTTTCATTATCTTAACCATACGCTACCTTCGAGGCCGTGCGTTGTAAAGTATTGTAGCTGCCCTGCGGGTTTCGGTTGTTCTACATCAAGAGTTACTTTCAAGCTTGAAATTCCTTCACCTCTTTCTATTTTAACGGACTATAAATTTTAAGTTACTTAAGAGTATTGTGTTCCCTTCTGGTGATACTTACAACCTTGGGGTAATTTTCACCCCAAGTAAAAATCATTATTTTTTATACCTCATTATTAGATTTTATCGTTTCAATACCCAGGGAAGGGGACGATCGTTGCCTAACCAGCCTACAATTAAAAATAAATTTTGTAAATTTTGGTATACTTTACTATATTTTGATTTGAGCTAATTTGTATAAAACATTCCTACATCGTCATCCCATAATCCTTTTAGTATATTTTACCTTTTTTACTTCGAATTGTTTACTATATTAAAGGTTTTCTGATTCACTCTAAAATTATTTTCCTTTAAAAATCCGTCTAGGCCTTGATTCAAATTCCACGTATCATATGTAGCAAACTCCATAAGGATTTTTAACCCCAATTTATTTTATTTTTGTCACAATATATCTTCAATGGGTAAATAGATTTAGTTCTGTAGAGTTATAAAAAAAGTTAAGAAACAATAACAACGACCTACTATTTTATAAAAAAAATGGTTACGAAAGAACGGTTTTCTTAAGAATTGGCTTCTGCCCTCGTCTTAACCAGTTTTATCGAAACATTCATTCGCTCTCCGAATGTAATGTAGGCAATAATATACAAACTGTGGAAGTCTCGCAACTCGCAAGAATTAATTTTCGTAATGGCGGCAGGTGTGCATCAAAGCGCGCATTCAAAATTTTCTATTAGAGTAACGTTATTTTTGATTTATGGCTAATACATGAAACGGAAAATTGATTTCTAAACGTTTACTTAAGTGTTTATGTCTGTCGTAAATCATTTTATTATTATTTATTTATGTAAAACTCGGGACACACGGTTTTGGGTGATGAAAATTGTTGCTTTTTATCACGCTTTTATTAGCTTCACCTGTATGTATGTATGTTTGTAACCGACTCATTTGCATTCGATTTTGACCCACTTTAAACGGACAGATTTAATTCAAACTTTGTACATTTATCAAGAATCAGTGACAATATAATAATTTCATAAGTTTATCTCATTATTCTGGGCAGTAAAGTTCTCGAGTGGCGACCACGCACCGGAAAGCGTAGTGTAGGCAGGCCTCCCACTCGGTGGACCGATGACCTGGTGAAGGTGGCGGTAAGCCGCTGGATGCGGACAGCGCAGAACCAGTCGTAGTGGCGATCCTTGGGGGAGGCCTATGTCCAGCAGTGGACGTCCTGCGGCTGATATAATGATGATGATGATGATCTCATTATCCTAAAGTAAAAATTGAAAAAAAATATATAGTTTCAAAAAACTAAAAAAACACGCTTTTGAAGCACATCAAACTAAAAAAGGGAAAAATAATTCTTAATATAAGCTGAATATATTGAACGAAAAATACTAGTATTATTGTGAGAAAAGCTTGGGGTGCTTTGTGCCATATTTTTCGTATATCGAGCAACCCACGCTTTTTTCACAAAAATACTAGTATTTTTCGCTTATTATTTTTTTCAGCTTAAATTAAGAATTATTTTTTACTTTTTTTGGTTTGATGTGCTGTAAAAGCGTGTTTTAGTTTTTTTTAACTTTATTTATTATTTTAAAATAATCGTTCATAACATTTTTGTTTTGTTTGGAATTGTAACTTGAGAGGTGTTTTAGTTTCAATCAAACCGATAGAGGATAGACCCCATTCAAATTTAATGTCTTTGGGATGAAAATTTGTAGGTTTGAGGAGTCAGTTATGTTACCTTTTATAATATCCATCCACTCTAGCCATTTTCTCATTCTACATAATAAGGTTCTCATTTCAACTGTATGTTTTTTATGTTTTTTGCGCGATTTTTTCACTGATCTTAATGGGTTTTTTTTTTAATTAATAGATGTATGCCTTCAAAGTGACCTTTTATAAATAGTATCAGAATCAGTGAAGTCCCCTTTTTCAAAATCTAAAAAACAAAAATTTGTAGCACAATTGTACTTGTTGTTGCGATTGAGGTGGATTTTTTTATTAATTAATTTATTAATTTATAGTTTATTGCATACAGAAAACATAAGTTACACATTTTACAAAGTAAGATCACACAAAGGGTATAGCTTATTTTTACAGAAATTTCTTCCAGCAGACTTTCTTTTACGTTTTTGGCGTTGTCAATTATGAAAATTCCGCTGCTATCATCTCGCAGCTACCCACAAAATTGACATCTATTAAATTTTGCGCCCTAATCTCAAAACCCGCATCCAAAGAATCAGGTACGTTAATGATGTTTGTCGTCGATTAAGAGCCAGTTTGTGCCGAGTCAGCCGCAACCTCCGCCGCTTCAAACTCCCTGGAATTAAGGGTATTCATAAAAGCCGCTGATGTAAGCCAAATGCTTTGGCTGCGTTCAGATTCGTCTACTTGGTAATTCCGCTATGGTTGAAGTAAGGTTTGATTGTCTGTGTAGTTTTGTGCATTATACAAGGTGTGATACGGTATTTTACTACTAGTCATTTGAGTAACTTTTTATCAACTGTCAAAAACGACAGTTTGTTTCGCAATCGTTCGCGTTACTGACATAGTGACGTTATTAATGCCATAGTCTTTAACAAACTAATTTGCTGTTTTAAATAAAAATAAAATTAAAAATTGTTTTATATTTCAAATCAGCAAGTGTTTATATTTACTGAAAAGTGTATTTTAATTTATTTTTTTATAGCGTAAAATAGCGTAGCGTATTATGTTGGTGTAGGAGACGTGAACTGGAGTTCTTCAATCAGCTGTTTTTATTATCCCCAATTGGTAAGCCCTTGGCACCATCTCATCTGATGGTAAGTGACGATGATGTCGAAGATGGAAGCGGGCTTACCTAGATTCCCCGACGCAATGAGGAACTGGCTATCTTATCTTCAAGCCGGATCACATCAATGCTGTTAAGATTGATGCTTGGCGTCAAGACTTAGATAGATCATGGTAAACCAAACCGAGTCAAACAAAGTTAGACTCCGCCGGGAATCGAACCCGAGACCTCCTGATGTGAAGTTGGACTTAAACATTACGCCACGGAGGCGATTAAAAAGCTTATTCAATTGTTTGATAAGGTATTTTTTTTAGAATTAACCATGCGTCATCGAGGAAGCTCGTTCAGTACAACGTAACACCATGCACGTTGCCTAGATGGTTTCACTTCAAGTAATTTTTTTTTGATAAAGTTAAGTTATTTTTCACCGATTATAAACGTTTCACTATACATGATGTAACAAAATTGTTGTAGGACCCGCTAACTGTTCTTTAGCTCCATATAATGTATGAAAGTAAATACTTAGTCTTCAGTAAATAATCAAATCTTTTTTGTCTTAAGGAGGTAAAGACTTAAGGAGGTTTATCCTCTGAAAATGATCAAACCTTTTTTATTTTTTATTCTTGTTTTGATTGTTTTGACAACCGACATTGTTGCCTTGGTATTCGATATTGTTGGTAAACAAAAATAAATAGTATCTCTCTTTCTATCTTTACTAATTTGTACTTCCCTCAAAACTTCCGTTCGCCTCGCCCGATCACACTTCCGTAACACTCTCGTCACGCATCCACCAGCTTACTCCCCAAGTCAAGCGTGCGTAAAGAAGTTTTACTTCAATAATATTGTTTTTGTCCTAAATTCTGGGTATCACATCAGTTAGGTATCACAATATGAACACAACCAAAGATGGAGGCGTCGTCAACATATTAAGCTAACTTCCGCAGTTTGTGTCGATGCTCTCAAGCGCGTGTAATTTGATAAATTACTGACTTCACCCAACTCCTCTCGCTAACACTAACTTTGATCAACATAAACATCATCCTGTATGTTGTATAACTTAAGTGGTGGCGAAAGTTTAAGGGATGAAACATATTCTCAATCAACATTTTCAACAGCTGTAAGTTCTTTTTTTAAATGAAAACTTCTTTAGGCGCGTTAGGCATTTTTTGAGATGGGAAAAAACCATTGAACTCGCGACACTGTAGTGTAACCGCCACCGTACCAGGAACACTCGCAGGGTCAAAACTTATAAAACTGTAAAAAGTTTTCACTTCTGTCGGCACTTCCGGAGTGGTTAGGTTTTTATATTTTTAAACACAATTGGTAAGTCCTTGACATCATATCACCTGGTGATAAGTAACGATGATGCCGAAGATGAAAGCGGGCTTACCAAGATTCCCAAACGCAATGGAGAACTGGCTATCTTATCTTCAAGCCGGAACACATCAATGTTGTTAACACTGATCTTTGGCGGCAAGACTTAGATAAGATGGTGGTAGCTAGCAAGGCGGGCTTAGAAAATGCCCTACCACCAACCAAACCGAGTGTGACAAGTTGTCCCTACCGGGAATCTAACCCGCGACCTCCTGGTGTGAAGCAAATGGACTAACCATTACGCCACGGAGGCGGTTAAGTAAGCAATAATGGTTATATCATTCTAATCTTTATCTTTACTAGTGCCTATTATAAATGAAATGAAAGTGTGTTTGTGTATTTATTTTTAGGGTACCTTTTAAAGGTACAAGGAAAGTGGAGATGATTTTTTTTCTCGTCAAACCTAAACGTGTGGGGTATCGTTGGTTAGAGCTTAAAAAATAGTTGTGAGTCTTCTCAGATCACTTTAAAATTTAGGGTTCCGTTTTCGAGAAAATAGGATTATTTGGAAATTTAAAAATTAGATAAGGACGCGATAATGGCAACTACGGAACCCTACATTGCGCGTGGCCCGACACGCACTTGGCCGGTTTTTATTTTTAATTATTGTTATTGAAAATTTATTTTAAGAAACTAAGATGACTTTGTTTTTTTAATCACTGATAATTTTTTAAGATTTTTCATAAGTACGATAAAAATTAATGACGTAACAGGCTAAATATTATTTTTTATTTTTATTATTTTATTTTTTATTTTTATTTATTAGGAAAACTTACAGCTAATTAACATCATTATAGAGAACTAGATAGCAAAATAACATAGCCATTATAAGTTTCCACCTATAGAACGTTAATGTAACATATTATTGTTGTTAGAGAGAAAAGAAAAAAAAATAGTCAAATGAACAAGTTGTCCTTTAGAAATATACAGCTAAGTAAGAAGTACCTTAAGAATAAATACATGGTAAGATAGTGTGTACAAAGTGAGCTTTGGAGCACAGGTTGTGCTGAGTGTAATGTATAGTGAAAAGTTGCGAAACAATGAATGCTGATGACATAGTAGAAACAGATAAACAAATATATAAACAAAAACATCTAATCTAAATTTGGTTGTGTTTTGTTACATCAGCCTTGCCCTTTTCGCCGAAAAATACATTACTTATAATGTTTTTGAAAAAATAATTGTTGCAGTGAAAGATATCAGACTTAGAAGAGTAGTTTGTGTTAAATTTTGCACAAACCCTTGGTATGAACGAATTACGCCTGTAGTTAGAAGAGGCACGGGGGACGTTTAACATGACATGATTACGCCTAGAAGGTATTCTCGTGGGCGCGCGTAAGCCGAGCAGACAAAGAAGTTCGGGAGCATCGAGGCAACTATTATACAGTTTGGTAAGAAGTGTCAGATCAGCGGCTTCCCTACGCATCGATAGAGGAAGGATGTGGAAATGCTTACAGCGATCGAGGTAATCGGATATATTAGTTTTGAATTTAAAATTTAAAAAGCGAAGAAATTTACGCTGAACCTTTTCGACTAGGTCAATGTAAAAGGTTATGAAATTGAAAATTAAGGTTAAGAAATTATGAAAAACAACGGCCCCAGCACTATTTTCAGTTGATAATTATCAAATGAATTTAGAATTTGGTGTTAAGAAATAACGCTACTAGCATAAAATCAAAATATGTTTTTTATTTACATGCCTTTAAAAACTGAACAATGTCAACTGCATAGTTTAGGCACATCAAAGAAAAATGTAAAGTATCAGTTGTCTCAAAAAAAGATGAAAAAAAAACGTTGAAACAGGATACTGAAAAAAAAATCAATCTTTTACTGAAGACACAAAAAAGGGAAGAGTTATCTAGGTATATACTTACCGACTATAAAAGTCACTCTTGACTGTTATATTCTTCAAATGAAAGAAAAAAATGCATTCACATATTGTGCTAAGAAAGGGTACAAAAAGTTTTTCTCGATGTCAGTTAGCATTTAGCATAAAACAAAACATTGTCTTGTCATACTCCATCAGACGCAGTCGTGCTGTTGCCATAGCAACCGTTCTATATCTACCCCACTACAGAAAAATCAAATAAAAATACTACACTACCAACTTTTATTTTACCAACATCGTAGACTTTAAGTGTATAGGCAGTAGAGTTACTTTTGTAGTGTTTCGTTTTTGTGTTATATTTGTGTTTAAAACTAAAAGCTGCATATAAACAATTCTCCACCCCAGTTTATTTGGTAATACAATACTTTTCTTATTCAAAGTGAATGTGTGTGTTGACATCGTTTGTTGCAGGGAAGTTATTTTCCGGTAGTGTTTAGAATATATCTATCGCAAGTCTGTAGTGTAGATGCTAAGCAAAGAAATATAATTTCAAATATTTTAGTAGAACCGGTTGTCGGATCATCGTGGAATAGTGGATAGTCGTATTTCGGCAAATATTTTTTTACCTTCATATTTCTAGAGATAATTAAATCAATTACCTATAATTAGTTTGGTAAAGTTTTTAAGACTGTAGAGGAACGTAGTCAAGTCGATTCAACAGTTTTTGAGTGATGGTTCCGTACCCAAAGGTATCAAGGGGACCATATTACTAAGCCTACGCCATCCGTCTGTCCGTCTGACATAACTTTAAACAACTGTATCATAAGGGCATCATAATAGGTAGTATGTGTTATTATAGCTGATTTCCTAACAAATGAAAAATAGTCAATAGTTAAAGTCCCCATACAAAAAAAAACTCGCTGTTATGCGAAGCACATACAAGGCTTCAACCTTGATGTTATTACAGTTCAAACCATAAAAAAAGAATACATAAAAAATGTCCAAGTGTGAGTCGTACTCACACTAGGATGCCAAATAAAATAAAATAAATTAAAACCGGCCAAGTGCGAGTAAGAACCGCAAACATAGGGTTCCGTACTATCATACTAGATGGCGCTAGATTCTTCAGTTTCGTACTATCATACTAGATGGCGTTAGTTTCTTCACGTTTAAAAAAAACACGTTTTTTTTTTATGGAGACTTGCACTTTTTCTAATTTTTAGTATTTGTTGTTACAGCGGCAACAAAATACATCATCTGTGAAAATTTTAACTGTCTAGATATCACGGTTCTTGAAATACAGCCTGGTGACAGACGGACAGACGCACGGACATCGATTATTTAGTAATAGGGTCTCGTTTTTACCTTTTGGGTACGGAACCTTAAATCATTGTCGCGTTCGTTGATCTTTTTTCTTTTAAATGAATACGTATCGTACGTACTTAAAAACATCAACGAGTACCTAGAACAATTATATTTATTCACTAGCTGTCCCGGCGAACTACGTACCGCCTTACATTACATTACACTGCCCTACCCTACCCTACCCTACACTACACTACACTACCCTACCCTACACTACCCTACCCTACATACACTACACTACACTACACTACCCTACACTACACTACCCAACCCTACACTACCCTACCCTACACTACACTACCCAACCCTACACTACACTACACTACCCTACCCTACCCTACCCTACACTACACTACCCTACACTACCCTACCCTACCCTACCCTACATACACTACAATACCCTACACTACCCTACCCTACCCTACACTACCCTACCCTACACTACACTACCCTACCCTACATAAGAACCTTCTCCTGACAATAACGAACTCGAAAAAAAAAAGAATTAGCGAAATCGGTCCAGCCGTTCTCGAGTTATGCGCTTAACAACACATTTTGCGATTCATTTTTATATATTAGATTAACAGTAGGTAATAGGGTACGGAACCCTCGGTAAAAGATTTCGACTAGCACTTGGCAGGTTTATTTTAGGTGGAGCCCCGTTGGCCAAGATCTTGGGCCAAAAATTAACTGTCTCCAAATATATGGGAATTACTTTATTTAAATGCGTGTAGTTTTTTAAAGGGTGACCAAAAGGGGTGCCGTTTTAGTAAACGGGACGGCTCAGTAGCCGCCGCTGTCTGTCTGTCCGTCTGTGTGTCAACGGGCTGTATTTTAGTAAACGGGACGGCTCAGTAGCCGCCGCTGTCTGTCTGTCCGTCTGTGTGTCAACGGGCTGTATTTTAGTAAACGGGACGGCTCAGTAGCCGCCGCTGTCTGTCTGTCCGTCTGTGTGTCAACGGGCTGTATTTTAGTAAACGGGACGGCTCAGTAGCCGCCGCTGTCTGTCTGTCCGTCTGTGTGTCAACGGGCTGTATTTTAGTAAACGGGACGGCTCAGTAGCCGCCGCTGTCTGTCTGTCCGTCTGTGTGTCAACGGGCTGTATTTTAGTAAACGGGACGGCTCAGTAGCCGCCGCTGTCTGTCTGTCCGTCTGTGTGTCAACGGGCTGTATTTTAGTAAACGGGACGGCTCAGTAGCCGCCGCTGTCTGTCTGTCCGTCTGTGTGTCAACGGGCTGTATTTTATGAACCGTAATAGTAAGACAACTTAAATTTTAGCAGTGTAAAAAATAATAATAGTTAAAAAAATAACCACAACAAATTTACGCTTGTATGTATTACCGTTTTTACTAGAGAGCAAAAACAAAAAAAAAACCTTTAAAAATCATGTATCTTGTTTAGCAAATTTTTTTTTTATTATGTACTAGTTTTTTCCCGCGGCTCCGCCCACGTGGACCTCGTTTTTATGACTGTCTATAAGGGTGATTAGTAAATTATGTCGTTTCCCAACTACTCAACCATCTCTGTGCAAAAAATCACAACAATCGAGTATTTTTTTACTTCCCTCAGGAGCTGAATCAGATTATGCTATTTTCCCGGGATAAAAAGTACCCTATGTCCTTCCCCGTGACACAGGCTACCTGAATGCCAAACTTCATAACGATTGGTCAAGGAGTTGAAGCGTGAAAAGGTAACAGACAAACAAACACATTTTCACATTTATAATATTAGTAAGGAATTTTTATTATTTCTTCTTATATTTCTCATAATGACAAACATTTTATGAAAATTTCAGCGGCTTACCTATCACGATTCAAAAGATACAGCCCGTAAAAGTAGGACAAACAAAAACAGAGAGACGGACTTACAAGCAGCGTAGGCTTAGTAATAGGGTCCCGTTACCTGGAACCCTAAAAAATATACGGAAAATGACGCTAAATAAAACTGATTAAAAGTTAAAACCCGGCAAACTGAAAAAAAATGTAGGTACGTTTTAAGATGGAGAGACAAGTTACCTAATTAAACTCTAATAAATTAGTTTTCAGTTTCTTAATCTCCCCTTATCACAAAAACAAACTTTAAGTCCCTAAAGAATTCACCAAAAAAACTCCAGGATTTTTTTCCATCTTCTAATGAATTCTCTTCCAATTTCACACATGAACGGTTAAGCAAAGAACGATTGAACAGGTTTTTTCCACTGTGCCCCGAGAACCTGTACCGATTGCTGCGATGATGAAGCTTGGCACCCTCTGGAATCAACTACAAAGAAGAAAGCAGTCAGGTGCAGAAGTTAAGAAATTGACTGCATATGTAATCATTACAATATTTAATCTACAATGTTTTTATATGTATATATAAATATACTCGTATGCTGTTTGCTTAAGGGCCGCCAGCCCGTAGTATTCATCGTAGTAAATTTTAACGTAACTAAACGAAGGCCTAAAATAATTTTGTACTGAAAGTTTGAAACTGCTCTTATTTTTTCCCGTTTTATATTAGTACATCGTCAACTAATTACAAACATCGATATGTGTCTCCTATATATATTTGCAAAGTTTGGATTCAATCTGAAATTTAGTTTTTGTATTAAAGCGCAACTACGTTTGTATGGAAACTCGAGCCTCCTGGAGACTCTTAAGAGTTGTTCAAAAATAATCCGTGGGCTATATATAAGGGGCTCAGAATCAGAATACAGAAAAATAAAATACATTTGTTTTTGTATTCCGAGAGTGAAAGAATGTTTACATTGCCGTGTAGAAATACATATAAAAATTTTGAAACCTTAGGTTTTTTAAATATTGTAAACGAAACATTCTGCAATTAATATTTTTGGGGTGTTGTGGAGTGATCCAACAACCATTCGGACCGTTCGGGAATAAATTAATTCCGCTAAAGTCGTCTTTCAAACCTCTTCAGGCCTATCTTATTACGGACGGGATTTGTAGGGTGGAGTTCAACAGGAAGGCGAATTTTAAACAAAGCTCGGGATATTCTCATAAAAATACTTACTTATTCTTGGTTTCCGTACCCAAATGGTATATTGTAAACAAAACACTCTGCAATTAATATTTTTTGGGCTGTTGTGGAGTGCACCAACAACCATTCGGACCGTTCGGGAATAAATTAATTCCGCCAAAGTCGTCTTTCAAACCTCTTCAGGCCTATCTTATTACGGTCAGGATTTGTAGGGTGGAGGTTAAAAGGAAAGTGAACTTTAAAGAAAGCTCCGGATACTCTTATAAAAATACTTGTTCTTGGTTTCAGTACCCTTTGGCAACATGACCCTATTACTCCGACCTCCGCACTTATACCAAAGTATATATATTAGTACTAACATACAGTATGGACACTCCCTGCCGCTCTTTAGATTCCAACCTTAATACAGATTGGTTACAGTTTGACTGTCGAACGGTTTCGCCGCCATTTTGTTTGTTCTGTCATTCCTTTTTTGAAATGTAATTTCTGGCTCGTTTTATGAAGTGTCCAAGGTGTGCTTATACTCACTATTGCCAAATAAATCAAAAAACGTTTATATGTACAACTTTATTTCGCCTCATTAAAAGCTAAATTCCAGAGTTTTATCCGAACACCTGTCCTTTTTACTCGAGTTCGAGGAAGCTGACATGTTAGCAACTCAAAGGTTTTTCCCTAAAACGACTATTAAAGGTTGGTATTTTAATTTTCAGCGTTGCTTATGGCGAAAAGCTGACGAATGTTTGAATCTGAATCTGAATCTGAATTCGATATTAAAAAAGAACCAAATCAAAACTAATCAAGAAGAACATAAAACAATGCACTGTTCTATCTCTTTTGCCAAAGGAGGTAACGGACGACGCCTGGCCTAGATAATAGGGGTTTAAGTATGAAATTGCCGATTCAGAATTTGAAGTTTAATACCAATTATTATTGAAAAAAATATATTGTTTTTTATTATTGAACCTATGGTGACACTACTTATGGTCTTTTAATAGTAACTAGTGGCATGTCTTTCATGTTACAATCCCCTGAGATATGTACCATTTAATGGAACAAAGGCGTTTTCTTAGTGGTCATCGGACCGGACCTGGCCCCAGTGTGTGGAGTGTGGCGTAACCTTCCCGAGTTTGGGAGGAGCCCCTCGCCCCACAAGTGGGGACGTTCATGGATTAGTAACGAACAATAATAAAATACGAGAACATCAATTTCTATTATTGGCAAAAACTTTGTATTTGTTTGTTTGTAAATTCTTAGAAACTCTAAACAAAAGAATAACAGCATAGCAAAGGAGGACTTATCCCTTTCGGATCTCTTCTATTCAACCTTGGAATAGTGAATGGACTTCGTAAAGTATATACAGTCAGGTAAAGTTTACAACTATAAATTTGAAGAAAAAAAAAGTTTAAAAAAACAAAAAACGGACTTCAAAATGAAATTCACTCAAAAGTATGAAATAATATTATTATACTTAGATACACGACATTAACCAACAATAACGAAATCAAAGGTGGGTACGAATTAAATTAGGGGCCTAAATTTATTTTTGAGGTCGGTACCAGCACACAGCTACTTACGTATCATATGTTTTAGATTCGATGGCATTGCCGACACCGACCTCAAAGAAAATTTTAGGCCCCCAATTTAATTTGTACCCACCTTTGATTTCGTTATTGTTGGTTAATGTCGTGTATCTAAGTATAATAATATTATTTCATAATTTTGAGTGAATTTTATTTTGAAGTCGGTTTTTAATTTTTTTAAACTTTTATTTTTATTTTATTTATTTTTAGTGATAAAGCTATCTATCTAACAACGTTATACCCAATCACCCACTCGCCAATAGGAACCATCAAAGCATAATGCATGTGTTTCATTAACAGATACAGATTCCTGTGGCTTCCATCATCATCTCAACAGCATGAAAGTTAAGGAGTTAAATCTTATATCATCAGCTCATCTGAATAACCTGAAAGAATACAACTATCGGTCTTTAGGTATCTACGTAAAATATGTGAAGAATTATCCTCCAACTCCTAACCGTTAAGGAGTTGTACCTTCCTTCATCAGCTCATCAACATGAGATGATGACTACCAGACGCCAAAACTTGAATAGTTTTAGGAAATACATGAAACACGTAATATGTGCCTATAAAATTTGAGGGTTGCCCTCGATTTCCCTGGGATCCCATCATCAGATCCTGACTTGGTGACAATGGGACCCCCTCGGGAGTATACCCTTTCAAATAAAAAAATAATTTTGAAAATCGGTTCACAATTGGCGGCGATATCGCGTAACAAACATACAAAAAAAAACAGTCGAATTGAGAACCTCCTCCTTTTTGAAGTCGGTTGCAAAACCGGCTTCAAACAGCAAACTAAGGTTCCCCTCGATTTCTCTGGGTTGCCATCATCAGATCCTGGTTTCCTTATCGTGGTACCACCCTTGCGATATCTCCTTTCCAACAAAAAAAGAATCCGTGAAAAGAAAAGTTATCCGTGAACACACATTAATAAAATATACGGTCGAATTGAGAAAAATCCTCCTTTTTTGAAGTCGGTTAATAATTTTATGCATTTTTCTTTGACCTTTTGTACTTCTAAATCACGTATATTGCACGCAACAACTAATTCAACAGTCACAGTTAATGTAAATGCAACCGATAGGATATTCGCCAGACAAAGAATGCACAGATATAGTGTAAATCAGATAAAGCGATGGCACCGTGTCAAACTGCCTTTCAAGTTGCGTTGCAGACGCGCGAAGTAGACGCGCAGATGCACTGTTTAAAATGTAAATCATCATTATCTATCAGCTCATATCAAAGACTTCTATATAGAACGATTTATATAGAAGTCTTTGGCTCATATACGTCCCCACCAAGGGGCTCGAGCCTATCCTGAATTAGGGCGATCGGGTCTTAGTAGACCACACGGGCCCAGTGCGGGTTAGTCGACTTCACACACACAACTGGAAGAGATCGCTTGTTAGCGATAAGACCGCCTATATGTACAACTTCCTTAATCATTGTATCTTTTTTTTTTATGTTGTGCAATAAAGTGTTTTCAATCAATCAATCAATCAATCAACTTTCGAATTTCTTCGCAGGCGTGTGCACGTTTCCTCACGTTTCTTCACCGTAAGAGCGTCGGATAAACGTACATATGTAATCAAAAGTCTTAAACACATTGGTACGTGGCAGGATTCAAACAATTGACTTCTCAGACACGGGAGAGCGGGCCTTGCCATAACGCCAGTAACACTGCTTAAAATGTAAATAATAAATTATATTTATTTAAAAATTTGTATGTTTACCGCGGCTAAATATAAGAATTTTATAAAACTTAACAGTATCTTGTTATCTCCATCTTCATCATCATCACATCAGCCGATAGAGGTACACTGCTACAAAAAGGACATTTCCACAACGACCTGCTCTGCGTTGCCCGCGTCCAACGGCTCCCCGCGATCTTCACTAGGTCGTCGGTCTACCGAGTGGGAGTTCGGGCTACGCTTCTTCTACCGGTGCGCGGTCTCTATACAGGGTATAACATAAAGGTGCAGTGATAATTTAAGGTGGGCTTGTACTCGTAATTTAAACTGGACAACTTTTGTTCTACAATCTTGCTAAAAACGCGATTTTTTTTGGATTTTTCTTACAAAACGGGCTCATCAGCTGACCGATTTGTAAGAAAAAAAATCGCAAATCAGCTTAATTGAAGAAAAAAAGTTGTTCAGTTTGATGAGTTCAAGCCCACCTTAAACTATCACTACACCTTCACGTTACACCCTGTATAAGACCTATAAGCAGAAAATTATTATAAAGATTATAATATTAGAAAAAATGATTGTACACGTTTTAAACACGTGGGGCGCATGCAATAGATTAAATTGAAGCATGGAAAGTATAACTAAGTCTATGAAGCATGCGCCCTCCGTTTTTCGTTTCAAATATTACAAGACGTAATCATTGAATTACTAAGTAGTAGTAATTCAATGGACGTAATAGGATAAATTATTTTATACCATTGCTCCTAAATAAAAAGCTTATTTTATTCACTGAAAACACCAATCTATTGAATTTATAACACACCAATATATTTGACCTCGCATCTCAGCTATAAAATCTTCAAAAAATACTCGATGCAAACTCCTAATCCAAAGAATATTTGATTACAAACTCCTTGTGCAAATAATTCATTGAGATTTGATTGTTCGATAATTTCGAAAAGCAGTTTAGCATTAGAGTAGAAACTGTTTAGTGTTCTTTGCTGTCATTTCTTTAGTAAATTGGCGCTATTTTGAATACTATAAGTTGTACGAACACAAAGAAAATTACTCTTTATTTTAGTAATTGTTCAAATTTTAATGAATATTTTAATTAATTCAACATTACTTTTTTCTTCATTACATGTCTATTTTCGCTTAAATGTTTCGTTTTCTTGGAGTCATGGTATAAACTATAGTATGCGACTCTTGAATAAAACGGATTTATATCGAGGGCCATTAATCACTCGCGTCGCTCAGGGTTCTAATACTTGAATCAGTCGCTACGCTAGTGATTCAATCATCATAAATCACTCTCTACGGTCGTGCTTCAGTCATAAGAACCCTTCACTTGCTCGTGATTCATCTATGGCTCTCGCCTTAAATTCGTCATTTATTCATTATTTGCATAATATACCATTGTTACTTTTGAGTCTATTTAAAAGAAGTTTTACTTAAAAAAATAACAAAAACTTTGCATTACCAAATCTAAAACTATCCTATCTGAATTTATAAACTTTGAACCCTGTAGGCAAACAAATAATGTGGTTTGATCTCTGTATCAATATTCCTAAATCGGACATCTTCCGCCCGTCTGTTCAAATCAGTACGTTTCCCGCATGTGAAATGAGAAGTGATTGAGTCAGAAGCGTATGCGCAGCGGAATGCTGAGCGTCGCCGATTGCGATCTTTATTGACTATCGGGTCCGTAGACTACTATAGACTTCAGTGTAGTATAGATAAAGAGCAGAGAAGAATCAATGTCGAATGTTCTACTATAACTTTATTTATTTTTCAAGAATTTAAAGGTTTATCCTCGTATGTATGTCACGGTATAAACCTACAGTCTACTTTTAATTTTAGTGCTTCATTACTCTCTGAATTATTTCTTCTTCTATCTCTCTTGGCGTAAACGTCACAAGTGCAGGTTTGGTGCCTAGGGCAACTACAATTATATAATTATTATTACAATTATGTAATTATAATTACACGCTGCTGAAGCATCAATTATTAATTTAAGAAGATGCTGTTACCGATAATGATAAATGTCTGAAGGGCATGGAACCTTAACACAACTACAGCATTTCACAGTAAAGGTTCCAATCATAAGAAAAAAACCTAACATTTTACAGTTTTAAAAGTTTTGACCCTGCGAGTGTTCCTGGTACGGTAACGGTAACAGTGTCGCGAGATCAATGGTTGAAAAATTTTTGACCCTGCGAAAATTCCTGGTAGGTTAACGGTAACAGTGTCGTGAATTCAATGGTTTTTCAAAAAATACCCAACGCGCTAGAAGTTTTCAATTCAAAAACATCTATCCCCTTTCGAGAATACCACAACAGATTGATTCAAGATTGAAGATTCATGGTATTTATTTAAAACTAGCTGTTTCTCGCGGCTTCACCCGCGGAGACAACGTTTCTATGACTTTTCGAGGGTGCGCAGTGCGCGAGCCGCAAGCGGCTCGCGAGCGTGATAACACAACAGTGCCCTATGTCTTAATCCGGGTCTAAATCTGTCTACCTACCAAATTTCAGCCAGATCCATTGAGTAGTTTTTGCGTTAAAGAGTAACAAACAATCACACTCACACCCTCAAACTTTCGCCTAATAATGTGATAGGTGCAATCTACACTCTTTCTGATAGTCACAAAATAATAATAACATAATGTCATTTGTGAAGAATCAAGAAATAAACAACCATTAGTTAATAACGTCAAAATTCAATGCTTGAAATAAACCAGATTATGTCATTAGAACATGATAACAATATGACACGAAAAGTTATACATAAAAATCATTGAATATCATTAATGCCTTTGACAAGAGTAAGCCAGTTCACACGGGCAGCACCCGGTCAAGAGTATAACGCGAGATTCAGCCATGTTGATGTGGTCTTGTCTAATCATTCTCATAATCATCTATCAACAGTCAACAATAATCATCATCATAATAATCAACAATAATCATCAGTCAACAGACTTACTGTATACAATGTATGTAAAACGCGCACTGGAGTGCATCATTACTATCGCCAACATATTATCTTTAGTGCATGTCGTCAATGGATATATTTTACTCCTCTCTATAACGTTTCTTAAACATCTTTATAAAGACGCAATGGGTCGAAGGAGAAGACCTGAGAAAATAAAACTACATACATGTAAATTACACTACATCTGTCTCACTTTCACTTCGTCAACCCAGGGGCCATGTACGTGACATTGAATTTTCCTCCGGTGACATATGTTGGCATCACTGGTTAAGTAGAAGGTTCTTGATTGATTCTCTTTAGAAAATTTACATGATTTGAAGTTAACTCTATTGGTCTTGAACCCAAAGCCAAAAAAGGAATCAAAAAGGAACAAAACACGAAGCCCTCATGCGCGCCTGCGCAGCAGTCATTGAAGATCGAGACAGTGGATGGACAACGAGTTGTGGCATTTTTGTAAGAAACGTTCATTAAAAGATTCAAAAGCTAATCACCAGTTTTATTAGTCATCCTGAACGTGGAGGAGTTAATAGTCAGAAGTGGTACGTATTCAACAAACGCCTCGGCGATTCACCGCAAGCACCAGGTATGTGTTGCTTTGTTTTGCCATATTTAGCATCGTAGCGATTTTTTTTAAATCTCTTTGACTCCCATAAAATGATAACATAAGTGGGGATGTTTGAATGTGAAACGGGATACACATCACATCATCATCACATCATAGCGGACTATAGTTTCATGTTGCAAAATCTTAACAGATGCCTAGCCTACATTCATTTACATAGTGTGCTGTCATTTTACACATAGCCAGTTTCTTTTGTGTGTGTTTTGTAGTTTGACAGATATACTGGTATCAAAATTCAAACAGAGTCCGTATTTATTATATTCATTTACCATAAACAAATTTAGTTCAGCTATTTGCCGCTAGCAAAGATAATCTAGAATCACTACCTGCTATAAATAAAAACCAAAGATGACCTACCACGAATAATTTATTAGACTAAGACTAGGTCATCTTTGCCGAAGATGATCTTTTACATAAATTAATTTAGTTAGAGTATTTTATTTTATTTTTATAAAGATAGTATTGTGTCTTATTTTAATGTTGAACAGTGTATTAATGCGTCTTTTATTGTTTATCCTTATTGTCCTTTATACCCCTACCTAACCTGTCAATTGTCATGTTGTTCTGTAAAGAGTTGGTAAACAATGAGTACTTATCGGTCTGGTAAGAGTGAGATAGGTGTATCACATACGCCGCCGCTATGTAAACAAAAAGATACATCAGTTCATCGATCAAATGTAGCCATTAGGAGTTCTCGACGTTCACGAAATCGCTCTGTGTCAACATCACGGCGAAGCCGACGACGTCGTCAACGTCACTACTCTTCGACGTCAACATCTTCTGATACGTCCAGATCGTCTTATCCAAGTGATTACTCTTACGAGACAGTAAGTCGTAAATCACGTACGGAAAAGCGCCCTAAAAACAAAAGACGACGTAAACGAGCAGGTTCATCAGCAAGCCGAAAACGTATTCGATCACTCGCTAGGGAATACTATCGACGTCGGTCCCAACCACGGACTACAAGGGGTAGGAATCGTAGTAGAGACCGTACTTCGGAAAGGATAAAACGTGTCCGCAGTTCATCAAAGTCACGTGATCTTCACATTGATCCGCGGCGTTCCCCGCGTGATAAATCTGGTGACACGAATTCAAACTCATCGAAAAGACGTCGGTTACGGTCTCCTGAAGATGCATTTATAAGCTCAAACGATAATAATGACGTGAGTCTATTCAAAAAGTTTATTGATTTGATCAATGATAAATGTAATAGTAGTGCCTATATAGGAGCACATAATGTGATACCTACTTTCGATCCTAGTTCCAAGAACCAATCAGCCAAAGATTGGATACGCAAAGTAAACCAAACTGCCTCAATTTATAACTGGAAAGAAAAACAAATCATCTATCACGCACTCCCTAAACTATCAGGATTAGCCAAGCGTTGGTATGAAGGGCTACCCTCCTTAGATTTTAGCTGGGAAGAATGGCAAAACAAGATTATTTCCACATTTCCGGATGATCGTAATTATGGAGATAAGTTGTTCGAGATGTTGGAACGCAAAAGTCGACGTGATGAATCACTCGAGGAGTATTATCATGACAAGATGTCCCTAATAAATATTTGTGCTATTACGGGAAAAGATGCTGTGGACTGTGTGATACATGGTGTCTACGATAATAATATAAGATTGAACGCTCAAGGATGTAATTTTCAACAGCCCCCAGAGTTATTAAAATACTTACGAAGTGTTTCCAGTAAAACAACAGTACAGACGAAAAAAACACAATTATCAGTAAAGCCGCAAGACGGTACAGCTTCCTCTTATAAAATTGGGCCTAATAGATTGTTTCGACGAAATAGTGAACATATAAAATGTTTCAATTGTTCCGAATCAGGCCATATTGCATTGAAATGTCCCAAACCACTTAAAAAGTGTAGCAAGTGTTTACGGGTAGGACATGACCAAGATCATTGTTATAGTTTTCCACCTCGCAGTATGGACACCTCAAACAATAAAGTAGGGACCCAGAGCACGTCAACCTTGTCTACGTCACAGAAGGTACTAACAATTTCTACTTCTCATAATGATAAAAACGACAAGTATTTTAAAACTATTAAAATAAACAGTTATGAACACTCTTCATACGTTGACTTCGGTAGTCAGTGCACTTTGATAAAAGAAAGTGTAGCTGTAAAACAAAAACTACTCATAAGTAGAACTAACTTGCCACTCCTAAAAGGGTTTGCATCGGGAAGTGTCGAGCCGATTGGTCGAGTTAATATTACTGTACAAATAGATTCCATAATCGCGGATATTGAAGCTTTTGTAGTACAGGATAATCTTTTAAATACGGATGCTTTAATAGGACAGACATTCACCGAGCTACCTACTGTTGTTGTTCTAAAAACAAGTAACGAATTAAAATTTATTAGAGACGAGGATGAGTTAAACAAAGTTAAAATCTACTGCTGTCATGACACCATCGTCGAAGGGATTCAGTTACTAGAGGTATTCTCAGATACTGAGATATCTGGTCACATATTTGTACCTGGTTGTACTTGTATGAAGGATAAAGGTGAATATTTAATATTACAAGGTGTCTATACATTAAACAAGGGTCGTGGCTATATTATGGCAATCGGTTTATCACAGTTAGGTTTTAAAATAAATAAAAACAAATTACTTAGCAGGGCATTCAAAATATCTTTACCATCTGCCGAACCTGAAATAACAGAAAAACAGATAATGCGTATAGATATACCCATAGCTTCAGACAAATCGACCAGTAGACTAAAAGAATCAAAAGATATCACAATGGACATGCTTAATATTGGTCCTAAAGTGCAAATGCAAGATAAGATTAGGCTTTTAAATCTACTAAATAGATACCGTGACTGTTTTGCATTATCTATTGACGAAATTGGTCTTACTCCAATTTCAGAGATGCAAATTAAACTGACGGATAATGTGACTGTTACGTATAAACCGTACCGTTTACCATTCTCGGAAAGAAAGATAGTAAGAGACATGGTGGATGAATTACTTGCCAATAACACAATTAAGGAATCGAATTCACCCTATGCCAGCCCAATAGTCTTGGTTAGGAAAAAGAATAATGATTACCGATTATGTGTAGACTACAGGGCCCTTAACAAAAAGACTGTTAAGGATCGGTATCCCATGCCGGTTATAGACGATCAGTTGGATAGGCTCAGTGGAAAGAAATATTTCACTAGTCTAGATCTGGCATCTGGGTACCATCAGATACCTGTAGCTGAGGAATCTCGCCATTTAACCGCTTTTGTAACGCCCGACGGGCATTATGAATACAACCGGATGCCGTTTGGACTGGTAAATGCCCCAGCCGTCTTCCAACACATGATCAATAAGGCTTTAGGTTCCAAACGGTTTGAACTTGCTATTCCATATCTTGATGACTTGCTTACGTCTGCGGCGGATATTGATGAATCTTTTCAAAAGCTCGAACGAATTCTAATTTTGTTACGAGATGCAAATTTGACTCTCAATATCAATAAATGTCATTTCTTGGAGTCATCAATAGACTATCTCGGTTACGAGATTTCAGAAGATGGTCTCAGACCTGGTACAAAGAAAACTCAAGCCGTGTCAGAATTCCCTACCCCTACCAACGTACACCAAGTACGTCAATTTATAGGTCTTGCTAGCTTCTTTCGCAGATTTGTCCCTAATTTTGCAACGATAGCTAGACCTCTCACCAAGTTGACCAAAGCTGATGAGAGATGGGTATGGGGTAACGAACAGGAGTTAGCTTTTCAAGATATAAAAGCAAAGCTCGTTTCGAGACCAATTCTAGCATTGTACAGTCCAAACTATATCACAGAGGTGCATTGTGATGCTAGCAAAATGGGCATGGGTTCAATATTACTCCAAAAACTGGAAGAGAAGTCCCCCTTTAAAGCTGTAGCTAACTACAGCAGACAGACGACTCGAGATGAGGAATTCCTGCACTCCTACGAATTGGAAACTATGGCAGTCGTTTCGGCTCTGAAGAAATTCCGTGTCTACTTGATAGGAATACAGTTCAAGGTTTTAACTGACTGTAATGCACTGAGAGCCACATTAAGTAAGAGGGATTTAGTTCCCAGGATTGCTCGCTGGTGGTTACAGTTGCAAGAATTTGATTTTACTGTCGAGTATCGACCCGGTCATAACATGCAGCACGCCGATGCGCTTAGCCGAAACGCAATGCCGATAGATGATTCTGATTCTTTGGAAATAATGAGCATCAGAACTGACGACTGGTTACATACGGTACAGATGACCGACCCGAAATTAAAACATATAAGAAACATACTTGAGACGAAGGACACAGATATGAAAGATATCATAAATAATTATACACTTAAGAACAATCGTTTGTATAGGAGAGTGGGAAACACCTTGAAATGGGTTGTGCCAAATGGAGCCAGGTGGCGTATTTGTCAACTTTGCCATGATGAGGCGGGCCACTTTGCTTTTGACAAAACGTTCGATAAGATACGCAATGAATACTGGTTCCCTAAAATGAAACGTTTTGTCAAGAAGTATGTAGCAGCCTGCCTAAATTGCGCTTATAATAAAAAACCACCTGGTAAAGAAACCGGATATCTACACCCTATACCAAAGACAAATGAGATTTTCCATACAATTCATTTGGACCACCTAGGTCCTTTTGTCAAGAGTAAACGAGGAAATGTTTACATACTTGCTATCATAGATGGCTTTAGCAAGTTTATATTTGTTAAAGCAGTACGAAACACAAAGAGCGGCACTACCATAAAAGTGTTAGAGGATACGTTTTCAATCTTTGGAAGTCCAAAAATCATTGTTTCGGATCAAGGGACAAGTTTCACTTCAGCCGAATTCAAATGTTTTGTAAGTTCAATTGGCTGTAAACACGTTTTAAACGCCGTGGCAACACCACGCGCAAACGGCCAAATAGAACGTTACAATCGGACTATTTTAAGTTCTCTTGCATCCATGAACCATAACAAACATGAGGCGGACTGGGACTTGAATTTGCCAAGGTTGCAATGGAGCCTCAACAACACAATAAACAAGGGCATAGGAAAAACCCCAGCTGAAGTAGTTTTTGGTCAACGTACACGAAATCCGGCTGAGGGTATAGTGAGTACCGCCTTCGATGACGAGGCCTTCACAACAGAAGAACAAAATCAAGAAAATAGGCAACAAATTAGAAAATCTGTTGAAGAAAATATAAGAAAACAGCAAGAAAATATGAAAAAGAGGTTTGATGACAAAAGAGCCCCCACAAAATCATTTAAAGAAGGGGATTTAGTTATGATTCCCAATTATAGTCAAGAGAAGGGAAAAAGCAACAAACTGAATCCTAAATTCCGTGGCCCCCTTAAAGTTACAGCTGTCCTAGATCATGATCGGTATGAAGTATCAAATATTGAAGGTCACTCCGCGCGAAAATACAAAAATATATTTCCGGCTGATCATTTAAAACCATGGATTACTTTTCACTCTTCCCCGACTGAAAGTTCTGAATCCGAGTAAATGATGAGTAATTGAATTTAGTATGTTAAGTTACAATGCAAAAACTTATGCGATCACTTATGATATTTGTGGTATCCTTTATCCTTACCCATCCTTACCCAACTTTCCCTTACCTATCCACAGGTGGCGAAATAATAAATTGATGTCCGCTGTTAATATGAGGTAGAGGAGGCCGAGACCCAAAGTGGGTGAGCGGTACCTACCAGAATTTGACTATACGGTGGAGGAGGCCGAGACTCAAAGTGAGTGAGCGGTACCCACCAAAATTTGATTACAAGGTGGAGGAGGCCGAGACCCAAAGTGGGTGAGCGGTACCCACAAATTGCTATCCGAGTGGAGTAGGCCGAGACCGGCAGTGGGTGAGCGGTACCCACAACATGGAAGAATGGAATTCATCTGATTATATGCGCAATGATTAACAATGTTAATTTGGAAGTAATGCGTTTAATTGAACCTAATATTTAAAGTGAATATCTATTGTGTATTGTGGTATACGTATGACTTTTGCGGTAATTTTGAACAAGGTGGTTAAAGATTTGTTGTGTATTGAAATACTTTTTGTTAAATATTTATGGTCATTTTCTAAACACTGTTCTACTTTACTAGTTCACATCTTGTTCCTAGCTCTTAGAAATGTTTAATGACTCAATAAGTTCGCGTACGGATACCAATTCATTTTTTTTTTACTATAGAGTAATATTCAATTTCATTCGATTATGTTGTTAAACTTTTGTTTTCTTTCTAAACCTTATGTATGTGGACATACACTGTCTTACCTTGAATGGCCGGAGGAATGAGGACATTCCAGTACCAGGATGGCCGACTGTTGGCATCACTGGTTAAGTAGAAGGTTCTTGATTGATTCTCTTTAGAAAATTTACATGATTTGAAGTTAACTCTATTGGTCTTGAACCCAAAGCCAAAAAAGGAATCAAAAAGGAACAAAACACGAAGCCCTCATGCGCGCCCGCGCAGCAGTCATTGAAGATCGAGACAGTGGATGGACAACGAGTTGTGGCATTTTTGTAAGAAACGTTCATTAAAAGATTCAAAAGCTAATCACCGGTTTTATTAGTCATCCTGAACGTGGAGGAGTTAATACATAGAAACTCTTTGCTTTAATCTTATATTTTCGTGCTGTGTTAATCTTATATTAGCAATTTTACATTGTTTTCTTTCAACATTTTAGTGGTTTTTTTTTGTTGAAGCGTGTTTTAATATCATTCATGTAAATTTCTTTTTTGTGTGAAAACGTCTTTTTATATAATTTATCCAATGCGTATGCAATATTGAATCGCGTTTAAAAAAAACATGTTTAAAAAATCACTTTTCATACAAATTATTATCGTTATTCAAAATGTGAATGTCCGTCTGTTCGTTGACCCGATAGGCAGAGGCATAAACAAACTGATAATAAGTGGAACTCGGAAAAACGGATACCTACAATATCAAGCGCACGAGCAATGTATGTATATTATACATTAGTACTAACGTACAGTATGGACACTCCCTGCCGCTCTCTAGATTCGACCTCACCCCCTCGTCACCAAGATTGATACAGATTGGTTATAACGAATAAAACAAATCTTTTACAGATATTCTTTGGACAAAAAGCAACTTAAAGTCAGTTCATTATTTCGTATTTAGTCATACTTAATATCTGGAGAAAGAGGGAAGAATAGTACGTGCTCGTCCATACAAAAAGAGAAAACGTTTTTCCACTTCTAAATATTTTCCAATCACCATGATTTTTTAGTATGTTATTGACACAATGAATGACTAGGTTTATAGGTTTTCCTTTTTTCAAAATTTGCTATAGATTGAAACTTATAGGCAGCTCAAGTAACGTAATTTTTGTGATTAAAACTGTGTCGAATTAAGCCGTTTTTTGAACAAAATCAATGTATTTTTTGTTAAAAAGCGAAACCTATAAACCTAGAATATATTGTGCTGAAACGATCGACATCAAAATCAAAGAGATTTGTTGAGATTTAGTTAGTGTAAACCGTTTTCTCCCGAAATGGGAATTTCGTCCAGAAAAGTACCTATTGTCAGTTGCGAGCTGCAACGCTCTCTATCGCACGATTGGGGGTCGGGGGGGAAGCAAAGCACATGTACAATAGAGATGTCGATGGTGAAGTCGATAGTAGAGATGGGATCCCACCCACGTTATCAAAATCTATCTGTTTAAAAAATTCTGGGAGTGGGAAAAGTTAATATTAGTAGGTTTTCAAAAAAAAGATTGACCAGTGATTATTGTTTTATTTCGTCCTACTCAAAATGGATTACATTGTTTTTTTTTATAAACGATTGTGTGTTTGTACTTCGCTGTTCCATGACGTTACAGCAGCTAAACATGTTCGTGAATGTAGCCGAATTTGCCATTGTCGCATTTGGACGAATAAGACGAATACGCGAACACGTATAGCGATGTGATGTGCTAGCATTAGAGTTCGTTGTTTTGCTTCAGAGCCCTTATCTTTTTGCTTTGCACTAGGTTGAGTGCCTTCCGTACTCGCCTCCCCTGCCTGGTGAAGTTGTAAAGGCCCCCACGGCCAACAACAAGCTTGTCATTTCGAAAAAAAAACAGAGCCCTAATAAAATTAAAACCGTAATGTGGCTAATCCACCTACTCATTTCAACGGTCCACGAATAAGAATTAAAAAGAAATCATTATTACGGTACCTATACTTAACGTGACCATAGTCCCTTTTTTAGGCTGTTCGTCCCGCTGTCCCCAGCGAGGGAAAAAACGTCCCACTTTCGCAAACGATAAATTAACTGAAGTATATACCTATTATTTTTTCACTCGCAAACAACTGCTTAGATATTAGAAGTCATGTTACTTACTAAGGCATAAGTAGCTCAACGTATGTGAACTAAAAAAAAACGACCAAGTGCGAGTTGAACTCGCGTAGAGAGGGTTCCGTACAATTACAAAGACATTTAGGGTGATTTTTAAATAATTAAAAATATCACATTTGAAATCGTCACAGTAAGATGCACTAGCGCTATCTAGTGGTGTTTTAGTGAACTATTTTCCGTAAATTTACGTAATAAATTGAGTTTACCACTTTATTTACAATTGATAGAATTCTTATAGGTTTTCCTGTAATCTACAAGCAATAAACTATATTTTGTAGTTTTGGAGTAATCACCTAATGGGGGAATGGTCAATTTTCGTCTTTTTCCAAGCGATTTCCAAAAAGGAGGAGGTTCTCAATTCGACTGTATGTTTTTTTTATTTTTTTTTATAAGTGTTACCTCAGAACTTTTATTGGGTGAACCGATTTTGATGATTCTTTTTTCTTCGAAAGCTAGTGTTTTCCATGTGGTCCCATATAAATTTTATCAAAATCGGTGTAGTACTTTTTTAGAAAATTAACAAAAACCAAAAATAATAATGCAAAATTTTTCGAAGTTGTTCATTTGATATATGACACAGTAAGGTCTGCAAAACTTTTTTTTTAATTTACTAATTGGTCCCCCGAAAATACCCTTAATTTTTAAAAATATTTATTGACTGCACATCTGTGTTTGGATCATAGGATTACACCATCCTACCTGATTTCACTTGATATGGTCCAGTAGATTCGGACAGTGATCTGTGATGGCTGTGACAGACGGACAGACAGACAGGCGCACGAGTGATCCTATAAGGGTTCGGTTTTTTTGTACGGAACCCATAAAACCTACTTATTATTTAGATGGTCACGTTAGGTATACTCGTATAATTATTATAGTATCATATTAGTAGTTTCGTTCACAATAACTAGCATAATATTTTATCACGCTTTTATTATCAGGTGAGGTGCAGCCAAACGCACTCAAATTTTTAATTTAAAAAAAAATGCTTCACCTGTATGTTTGTATGTAACCGACTCCTATGGACTCGATTTTGACCCACTTTAAACGGACACATTTAATTCAAACTTTGTAAACTTATCAAGAATCAGCGACAATATAATAATTTCATAAGTTTGAACTAAAAAATAAATAGAGTTATAAAAAACTAAAAATCACGCCTTTAAAGTACATCAGACTAAAAGTAAAAAATAATTCTTAATATAAGTTGAAAATAATAATTAACAAAAAAATACTAGTATTATTGTGAAAAAGTGTGGGTTGCTCGATAGACGAAAAATATGGCACAGAGCGCCCCACGCTTTTTCACAATAATCTAGTATTATTTTAGTAATTGTAGTTATATTTTTTGTTAATTATTATTTTCAACTTATATTAAGAATTATTTTTTACTTTTTAGTCTGATGTACTTTAAAAGCGTGTTTTTTAGTTTTTTTAAACTCTATTTATTTTAGATACACTGCAAATACCTAAATAACCTTACAATATAAAATTTTAGTCATTTAGGGCGCATATCGGCAACAAGCCGATTTATCAAAAATCAATCTAGTTTATACTCCTTGCTAATTACTATTATCTACATAACAAAATACTCACTTGAAATTATCACTATATACTACTGCTATTACCTTCAATTTCTCTGTATCGGAGTTTCGGGGACGCCACAACAATCACTATCCGTAGGTACGTAAGAAAACATTCCGCCTTTCGTCGCAACTTCTCGCCAACTGGCAGCGTCCGTCGATGTGTGCGTGAGGCTCTTTGTATGTGCTGTGCGCGATGCCCGGGGGCATGAGCGCACGAGCGATAGCAAATGTTTTCCCAAATACCTATTTCGTTAGGAGCGCGAAGCTATTCTTCCCTCTTTTGTTTTGTAAAACGTTATGAAAAAATATGATGATTTACTAGTGTGGAAATAAAACCGGCCAAGTGCGAGTCTGCTTGCACAAGTAGAATTCCGTACCATCGTATAAGATTTAATTGTCTCATACCAAAAAAATATTGACTGTTATTGTAGGTAACCCATATTAACGTTTTTTATAAGTTTATCACCTTATCTTTTTTAAAATCCATAGTTGATATGTCCTTGGTATCATGTCAGCTGATGGTAAGTGACAATGATGCCGAAGATGGAAGCAGGCTTATCAATGGGGATCTGGCTATCTTATCTTCAAGCCGGAACACATCAATACTGTTAACAATGATGTTTGGCGGCAAGACTTAGATAAGTTGGTGGTAGCTAGCCAGGCGGAAAATGCCCCACCACCAACCAGACCGAGTCTTACAGAGTTGAAACCGCGGGGAATCGAACCCGCGGGAAATCGAACCCGCGACCTCCTGGTGTAAAGCGAATGGACTAAACATTGATTTTTAACCGCCTCCGTGGCGTAATGGTTTCCGAAAAGACTTTAGTAACATAGTACCATGTACCGGGGACAAACAGCCCAGTAAGGTAGGTCCAACTTCAAGATGGAGATCAATCGTCCAACCCAACTCGGCTGGGCAGCGTTCGGGGAGCTTCGCAATATCTTCACGTCCTTAATACCGCAGTGTCTTAAGATTAAGGTCTTAGACTAGTATGTGTTGCCAGTGATAACATGCGGGCCTCAACTCATGGGTAGGAGAACCCAAGTAACCGACATTGCTTAACTTAAGTGGCAGTTGACCTGGTGAAGGTCGCGGGAAGCCGATATATGCGGGCAGCGCAAAACCGGTCCTCGTGGAAATCGTTGGGTAGGCCTAAGTCCAACAGTGGACGTCCTTCGGCTGACATGATGATGAGCGTGAAATTTTTTTGAAAGTTGAGACTGGATCCCTTGTGGAAAGTTGTTCAGAATAATCAGAAGAAACACTAGTTAGGTCCTACACCAATTTTGTTAATTCCTGTTCACAAAGAAAAGTAGAAGTGGAGTGGAGTAGATATACCTAGTACATTTAATTCGTTCTCACGAAATAAAAGCGCTATCACCTTTCGCAAAACTCATTTCTGCTCCTAAACAGGATTGGATAAAACAAGTCCTTAGCAACTCAAACCTGTGTTTTCCTCTGCCCCTGCCGCTGTATGACCAAGTGCAAATCCTTAACTAATCAGTACGCAAAGCAGCTTCACCTATAATTTTCTATCAATTTCCTAATCACACGCTATGATTTTACATTATAGCTTCAAAGTTATCTTGTCATTAAGCTTTACTGAGCACCTCCATATTACTTGCCGTTTCGCTTTTGTATAGGGGATGAGCCATCAAAATGGGTCAGTGTATAAAATTATCAGAAACTGTACGAGAAAAAATTGTTCAAAAAAACCATGGGGTCGGTTTTACTGTGAGGAAAAGTATCCAAATATTTGGAAAATAATTCTTAGACTTAGACTTTTTCACCATATCAGCTCATGTATGTCCCCGCCGAGGAGCTCGGGCCTACCCTAAATAAAGGCGATCGGGCCTTAGTCGACCACGCAGGCCCAGTGCGGGTTGGTCCACTTTACACACAACCTTCGAGTTTCTTCGCAGGCAGGTGCAGTTTTCCTCATGATGTTTTCCTTCACCTTAAGAGCGTCGGATAAACGTACTTAGAAATCGAAATTTAATACACATTGGTACGTGACTGGATTCAAACCACGACCTCCCGGAGAGAAGGTAGCCGCCCTAGCCGTTACGCCACCGACGCTATTTTATTTGATAGCTGTATATATCTTACTGCCTGACTGATCTATCCACGCACAGTTCGAAACACTGGACTGATCGGGTTGTTTTGACGTGATAACGTCTTATGAATTGATGTCATTGTCGCGTTACGCCCAATGTCGCGTTACGACAGTGTGACGTCATTGTCACGTTACGCCTGAGCCGAGCGTGCAAGGGAGAGTTGTACTTGTACTTGGACTTAGACGGACGGATTAAAAGTACTAGGCTTCATTCTCTGTGAGGAAAACTGTCATACTAAAAAGAGGCGTTTCTTAAACTTAAAATCAGTGTGTCAATGGATTAAAAGTACTAGGCTTCCCGCAGCTTACAAGAGGTGTTCCAAATGTGAGATATGTTATAGTTGTAAAAAGTACCAGGAGCACATGTTAAGTGCCAAGGAGTTACCTCACCCGACTATGAGCAGTATTTTATATCTTTTTTTTTTTTTTTATTCACAATTGGTAAGCCCTTGGCATCATCTCACTTGATGGTAAGTGACGATGATGCCGAAGATGGAAGCGGGTTTACCAAGATTCTCCAACGCAATGGAGAACTGGCTATCTTATCTTCAAGCCGGAACACATCAATGTTGTTAACACTGATGTTTGGCGGCAAGACTTAGATAAGATGGTGGTAGCTAGCCAGGCGGGCTTGGAAAATGTCCTACCACCAACCAAACCGAGTCTTACAAATTGACCCCACCGGGAATCGAACCCGCGACCTCCTGGTGTGAAGCTAATGGGCTAACCATTACGCCACGGAGGCGGTTAAAATATATCTCCCTTATGATGGAGCTGAAAAAGTTTTACTTCAGTCGTGAGGTCTGAAGCACAGAAGCGTTCGGCTTGTGACACGTTATCGCGTAAAATTATCATCCGTAAACCGACTTTACATACCACATCGGGTGGTTCATGGTTGCCAAAGAGACACTGTTGCCAGCCTACGCCGTCCTTCTGTCTGTATTGAAGTCTTATAATTGTAAGGGCTGTTTGATAAGTACCCGTTTATGGCAAAAAAAACATTTTTTTTTATATACATGCATTTATTTTTCTACGTAGTCACCTTTTAACACTATACACTTGTTCCACCTATACTCAAGCTTCAATAAACCATCCAAAAAGTATGATTTTGGAAAGTCATTAAAATAGGCCTCTGTGGCGGCAATGACTTCGTCATTTGATCCAAATCGCTTAACACCGAGCCATTTTTTTAGGTTGGGAAACAAAAAAAAAACGCATGGGGCCAAATCTGGAGAATACGGGGGGTGAGGCAATAGTTCGTAGCGTAACTGTGCTAATTTAGCCGTCACAACTCTGGACGAATGAGCCGGGGCGTTGTCGTGATGAAACAGTACTTTTTTCTTTTTTGAATGGGGTCGTTTGTCCTTTAAGACGGCGTCAAATTCATCCAATAAATTAGCATAGCACTGCCCTGTTATCGTTTTCCCCTTTTCTAAGTAGTCAATATGTATAATACCCTGCGAATCCCAAAAAACAGTCGCCATGACCTTTCCAGCCGATGGGACGGTTTTTGCTTTCTTTGGAGCAGGTTCATCCGGTAAAATCCACTGCTTCGACTGCTCTTTCATTTTCGGGGTGTAGTGGTGAACCCACGTTTCGTCCACGGTTACGAAACGACGCAGAAACTCCTTCGGGTTACGTTTGAACACGGCCAAACACTGCTCCGAAGTAGTCAGTCGGTTCCGTTTTTGCTCCTCCGTGAGTAAACGCGGCACCCACCTCGCCGATACTTTCTTCATACCCAATTTTTCTTCTAATATGTGTTGTTCCCTCTCGATTGAAACGTTTACACCATCAACGATTTCTCGAAGTTTAATTCGGCGGTCGGCTAAAACGATATTTTCAATTTTCTTAACCATATCGTCTGTAGTCACCTCAATTGGCCGGCCTGGGCGATCCTCATCAAAGACGGTTGTTCTCCCCCGCTTAAACTCGTTATACCAATATCTGACGGTTGTCATAGAAGGAGCACATTCATGGTAAACCGCTTGCATTCTTACTTTTATTTCATCACATGTTTTTCCTTCCAAAAACAAGAATCTAATTACAGACCGATACTGTTCTTTCTCCATTTTAACAATTTTAAGTTCACGCTTTCACTAAATCGCTGTCAAATGAGAAAAAAAAACAAAAGAATTCAATTTTTTTTTTCCCGCCTCTGAAAAATGGCTTAAAAAGGTCGTATACTTATTTTCGGCCAGTGATATTAATATATTTAGTAAACGGGTACTTATCAAACAGCCTAGGTAAATAGCCGGTTGAAATTAACACAGATTATGTATTATTTTGGATGTCTTGCGCACCTCTTTTGCGTCTTTGAATTTAGTTATATTTTTTATTTCTTCTAATCTTATTTTATCTTTTCTCCTGACGCCAATTGCACTTCTCTCTATTCCGTTTTGACATACGTTTACTTTATACTTATTAGTTTTTCTTTCAGTGACCATGTTTGGCAACCATATGTTAAGCATGGTAAAATACACATCTTATAAATAAAAAAATAAAATGGAGGTGGACAGGACACATGCTAAGAGAGATGAATGAGAAATGAACAAAAATAATTACAGAGTGGTATCCCAGGAATGGAAAAAGAAGCAAAGGGCGACAAACGAAACGTTGAGAAGATGACCTTAAAAAAGTAACTGGTCCAGAATGGATGAGCAAAGCGAGAGACACAGAGACATGGAAGACTTTAGAGGAGGCTTTTAAGGTTAGGCTTTTTAGGTTAGAGGAGGTTTTTAAATTGTTTTTAAAGTGAAAACTCTAAACAAAAACAATCTATAACCCATCCAGTATGAGTCGGACTAGCACTAAACATGATCCCGAACTGAATTAAGAAAACACTATATTTATAAATAAATAATTAACAAAAATATTATACTTATTGTATTGGGACCGGAACCATCGGTGTACAATTCTGACTCACACTTGGCCATTTCTTTAAGACATTATTTCCATAAACTTTCCCAGATCTTAGAAATAGTTTTGTCACCACTGACCCATCTTGATGGATCACCCTGTATACCAGTGAATGCGACAACGTTTCCAATTAAATAGGTACCAGAGCAGCGTACCTAGAACGACATTAGATGCTGGTTACATACCCTTAATTGATATGAGCTATAATAATAGAGGACATAGCTAGTAGGATACGGGGTGTGTGCGATGTCACACCCTTTGTCGGCAAAGCAACTAATTTGCGAAGCCAATTAGACGGTTGCAAATTGTTGCAGAAATTGAGGAAGTGGTTCGCATGATTGGGACTTGATACGAAGGGAGGGAATACACAATTTACACAATATAATCAATAAAAATAATATCTCACTAATTACAAATTAAACCTAAAATAAACTGCTTAAAATACCTAAAATAAAACACCTTAAATCACACCTAAAATACCAAAAACACACCTAAAATAACTTACATAAAACAGTCTACTATCTATTGTTGGGGACAGCATTGATAGCCTTATAGTAAGACACTGGGTAACTTGTCCATCTTGCCCCAAACCGTAAGCTTTGAAAAATTTTATTTGCTTTCTTTGATTTCTTATGATTTAAAGTAAAAAATATTCTATTCTATTCTAAAACACCTAAAATACCAAAAACCCACCTAAAATAACTTACATAAAACAGTCTACTATCTATTGTTGGGGACAGCATTGATAGCCTTATAGTAAGACACTGGGTAACTTGTCCATCTTGCCCCAAACCGTAAGCTTTGAAAACTTTTATTTGCTTTCTTTGATTTCTTATGATTTAAAGTAAAAAATATTCTATTCTATTCTATTCTAAAACACCTAAAATAACCCGTCCCCGTCATCCCCGTTGCAAAGGTGCCCATTTGTAATTAGTGAGATATTATTTTTCGTGATTATTTTGTTACTAACATGATTTATGAATAAAACTTATTTTAATTCACACAATTGTTAAAAATCTTATGATAGCATCAGATTGTTTTGTCATTTCTGTGTTGTTTATTAATTACACGACCCAAAAAATTAAAGTATTGTTTCAGGTCTAATGTATGTATGTTTTTTCCCACGATATCTTCTTAGTCAGTTAAAATTTAATCCTATATCATCTATCCTATGTCACACACGGGATCAAGAAAACTATAACGATACCTCGCACTCAAAAATCAAAGCAACCATTTTTGAGTGCCAGGTATCGTAAGGATTTTTCTTGATCCCGTGTGTGACGTAGGATAGATTTTAACTGACTTCCCAAAAAAGAGAGGTAAAGTTGTTTTGCAGTCGCGTTTGTTATGACCATCACATCAGCTCATATACGTCCCCACTGAGGGGCTCGAGCCTACCCTGAATTAGGGCGATCGGGCCTTAGTCGACCACGCGGGCTCAGTGCGGGTTGATCGACTTCACACACAACCTGCGAGTTTCTCCGCAGGCGTGTATAGGTTTCCTCACGATGTTTTCCTTTACTGTAAGAGTGTCGGATAAAGGTACATATGAAATCTAAATTTAATCACATTGGTACATTGCAGGATTCGAAACACGACCTCCCAAACAGGAGGCATAGGCCCTAGCCGTTACGCCACCGACGCTTTTTTATTTATTATTGTATATTTTTTATTTATTTATGTTTGATAAGATAGCTGTATATATAAAAAGAAACCGTGACTGACTAACTGAATGACTGACTGACTGACTTACTGCCCGACTGATCTATCAACGCACAGTTCGAACCACTGGACTGATCGGGTTGAAATTTGGCATACAGGTAGGAACTATGATGCAGGCATTGGCTAAGAAAAGATTTTGGGAAAAAAACGGCATCTGTGCGTGCAAAGCCGCGGGCAACAGCTACTTTTAATATTTTTTCTCTTTTATGCTTATACATATTTGTGATTATACTGTGTAAAGGTGGTTAACTGTAATGCGGTGTCATTAAATAAAAACCGGTCAAGTGCGAGTCAGAACCGCACACATAGGGTTCCGAACCTTCATACTAGATGGCGCTAGTTTCTGCACGTTTAAAAATACACGTTTTTGTATAGAGACCCCCTTATTTTTTCACTTTTAATAATTTTTAGTATTTGTTGTTATAGCGGCAATAGACATACATTATCTGTGAAAATTTGAACTGTCTAGCTATCACGGTTCATGAAATACAGCCTGGAGACAGACGGACAGACAGACAGACAGTCAGATAGCCAGATAGACAGATGAACGGACAGCGAAGTCTTAGTAATAGAGGCCCGTTTTTACCCTTTGAGTACGGAACCCTAAAAACACATAAATTTAATTGAAAATTGCTGTAAGCTTGAAAATACAACTTAGTCATATCAGCCGAAAACCCTTTAAAATACAACCTAGAACTCAAGTTAATCCCTACTAATATTATAAATGCGAAAGTAACTCTGTCTGTCTGTCTGTTACGCTTTCCCGCTTAAACCTTTCAACCGATTTTGATGAAATTTGGCACAGACAATCTTTAGACCCTGAGAAAGGACATAGGTTACCTGAGTTTCCACGCTCGCGAGCCGCTTGCGGATCGCGCACTGCTCACCCTCGAGTAGTTATAGAAACGTTGTCCACGCGGGTGAAGCCGCGGGAAACAGCTAGTAATAATATAATTCAATATATAGTCAATTGCAGTTGACAAGGTGTCACGACTCGACACGAGCAACGGTGGAAGTAAAACAGGGATACCTCCCGGTTTCCACTTTTGTCAAGTAAAATAAATGTTGGTTCGCTTTGAGAGAAATAATGCACAATAGATAAAATTAAATAGGTAGGTAACATGCTCGATTTAGATTCGTGTTTCAGTAAAAGTCCGAACTGCGGGAATTCCTAGACCAAACCCAGCCTAATCGAACCTGCGCCTACGCAGTTATGCTTTGACGGAAATGATTGTATGGAAATAAACTGTTTCACTCATTAGGTAGATAAAATAAAATTGAAGAAGTACAAAAAATTTCAATTGCAAAATATGCATTATACGAAATGTTAATTAATACAAAAGTGTTTTTTTTTTTTTTTTACTTTATTTAGACAAAGAAATAAATGGAACGTCATTATTTTCATCATCGTTATGTCGCAGCAATCTGGTTAAATCTGCCATTTGATTGAAAGGCTAGCCCGTTGATTGAATGGCGACATTCGATTGAATGACTAAAAGATAACTGGCCAAATCATTGAATGTAACGTTCAACGACTTTGCTGAACGTCATTTAGCCAAGTCGTTGAATGGGATATATTTATGTAGCAGCCGTTATGTAGAATCAGATGGTTTGAAAAATGCGCGCTGCTTTGAAAAACTGCTTTGCAAAACTGCTTTGCTAAACTGCTTTGCTAAACGGCGGCGTTCAAAACTACGAAACTCCGAGTAAAAATGATGATTTCCACTTCTGCGAAGCATTCGGCTCTTTGACTGTATATCAATCAAACCTGACCGAATCTAATGTCGCTCGCTTCGCTCGCTCCTTTACAGTTTTTTACTCAGTAGGTTTTATACAAAGCGGCGCCTCATACAATGCGGCGTACTTTATTTCAACCGAATTGCAATTCGGCTAGCTTACAATCAGCCAACTAGTTGAACGTTGAGTGACGCTTGTTCAATCAACGCCATAAATTGAATGTCTTTATGCAGAGTTAACCAGATGGCTGCGATTATTATATCAGTCGAAAGAGGGCCAATGTTAGACAAATGCATCCCCAAGCCCCCAAGGATTTCCGGTTCTGCGCTGCCGCATACAGTGACTTCCCGCAACCTTTACCAGGTCGTCGATGCACCAAGTGGCGGAGGCCTGCCAATGCTACGTCATCCGGTGCATGGTTACCTACCACTTGAGAACTTTACTACACCAAAATTGACCAAAATGCTAACCAACCTAAAAAAAACATCTAACTTAAAGTACGAATTTGTGAAAAAAAGGTTAGTTTTTAATATTATTGTTAATTTTTAATATCTCAACCACAATTTGCACTCAATCTCTCAATACCGTACTCAATTTTTTTTAGCTCAACCCTCGTACCGACGGCACGTGACATCATCATTAGAACCAGATGCTGTGGGGTCATTTCGACCCCGTGTGTGAATAACAAGTCTGGGGCTGACTAATTGACAGGTCGACGGGTTTTGACATTTCCGAACGAAAGCCAGTGGGATGCATAATGCGGCAACAGTGTGCTTTCACGTCCACAGGGGTTGGGCCGAGTATGTTGCCGAGTTGGATTGGTATCGAGATTGTGAAATATTGATGAACTGGCCGTGGAGTCAGTGTTATATATAGATGTTTTGACCCATATCACCGGCTATGCTAAGAGTTTCTCTGCATGATCGAATCAGAAACGAGGAGATCCGTAGGAGAACCAAAGTAACCGACATAGCTCTCAGAATTGCTAAACTTAAGTGGCAGTGGGCGGGGCACATAGCTCGTTGAACGGATGGCCGTTGGGGCAGTATAAAGTTCTCGAGTGGCGACCGAGCACCAGAAAGCGTGGCGTAGGCAGGTCTCCCACTCGGTGGACCGATGACCTGGTGAAGGTCGCGGGAAGCCGCTGGATGCGGGCTAGAGATTGCAAAGCGGGGAATGGTAAATTTTCTTACCGGGCCCGGTCACCGGACTCGGTAAGTTAACCGCGGCGCGCGGCGCGGGAGCGCCAACTCGTAGAATGTACGTTACAGTTAAAGTACAGTACAGCCTAGCCTATAAGATTTCGCTATTTGCTCAATTAGTAATAGTAACACCCACTTACGTCTTAATAGCCAAAGTTTAAGTTAAAATATAATACTTTACTTTTAGCAAATGAGAATTTGTTTTGTTTATATCAAAGGTTATCGATCTATCTAATCTAAGTTGTTATATGACACGTTTTATTAGTTTTTTATTTTAATACTATGTTTTCAAATAGACACTTTAAGTAGTAAAGAGAAAGACCTGCTTATTTAAACTTATAAAAATGAATAATTACTAATACTAATGAAACTTTTCCGTCCATAAGTAAAAGTAATTGAGACTTGAGTGAGACTGATTATTGTGATAACTGTTCATAAGCCAGTTCGAAATAAATGTTAACCTTGAATCATTCTTTTTCCATTCATATATAGAAAATTTTCATTAAATAATTTAAAGGCTTCATCGCTAACACCCAACCCGGCCGGGCCGGGGTTGGCGATGAATGCAACCAGGCCCGGCCGGTTTGAGAAACATACCGGGTTGCAATCTCTAATGCGGGCAGCGCAGATGTCCAGCAGCCTATGTCCAGCAGTGGACGTCCTTCGGCTGATATGATGACCGGCGAGACCTGAGACCCATGCATTATAAACAATTATTGATTTCGCGTGGTTAATTTACTGAATTGAAAGTTGATTAAACATTTTATTGAATAAAAATTACCAAATTGAATCGCTTTTTGTAAGTAGGTATGTTTTTATCTAAATAAGTTTAAGTTTGATTTTTTATAGGTTTTGATATAATCTACAACAATCTACAAACAATAAACTATATTTTGTATTTTTTTCAAAATTTTAGGCTCAGTAGTTTTGGAGATCAGGGCCGGGGGGGGGGGGATGGTAAATTTTCGACTTCTTTCATGAATAAAATCAAAACTATTTATTTTACAATAATATAAATATATTTGATATCCTCATAACGAGCCCTTTTATTTGATAAAAGACACAGTAAGTTTTGCAAAACTTTTTTTAAATTTCCTTATTTGTCCCCCAAAAATGACTGTTATTTAAAAAAAATGCGTCCTTTGCACATCTGTATTTGGGTCATATTTTTACACCATCATGTTAGATATAAAACTATATATTGGGTGACACAGATTCGGAATACAAGTTAGTTGTTTCACGCCTTGAAAATAAGTGAAGTAAAATCGCCATCACTCGCCAGTCGAAGCTTTCCCCTTCTCCGCCGACCTCTGGTGGCAGTTGTGCGTACTATAATTCAATCAGCCAATCCGCGCTCGCCACAACAGCCAATCGGAAGACAGCAGTGTTGCCAGGTTAAAAAGGATAATAATTGACTCGCAAGGGCGACAACATTCGGCCGTCCTGAGCACGCGTTCGTCCTCGAATGCGTACTGGGTTTGATGAAGAAGCTGAAAACGGAGTCATAGTGATTATTATGCCTTTACATAAATTAATGAAACATTATCAGGGGAAGTAGATCTCATGTCATTGTAAATCTATAGATCAGTTCGCTTGGTGTGAATGACCAGCATAGTATTTGACTGGGTGGAATCATAACTTGAGCCAAGTGATGATCAGGATCACTGACCGTGTATCGTCACGCCCCCGTAACAGCGGTGTTCATCGCAGATTTCCACTGTTCGTCCTCTACCATACTACCCATTCACACCGTTTACAGCTATTTCATCAGACCATAAGAAATTTGATGTTGAAATGATTAAGTTACAACTGAAATGAACGTGTAAATATGTAAAATAGGAACAATTTTATCATTTTACATACCATATCCAAGTAATGCAGACCAATTTACCTGGAGACAACATTCGGCTTATTAATTATTATCATCTGCTATGCGAATCCAGGGTTTCATATTTTCTGCGCATGAAACTCCATTGTATCGCTTTCTGCTCCTCTCTGCTCCTCTCATATCAGCTACCTTATATCTGTCGTGATTAAGGACCTCGGTGATTTGGAATGGTCCCTTAAACAGTGGCATTAATTTGGTGCTTTGACCCTCATTGGACTGACTTGGTATTCTGATTACGACCAAATCACCAACGTGATACTTTGGTGCATCTTTTCTTTTTTTGTCAAAAGTAGCTTTTTGTCGCTCTGCGTCTTTTTTTATATTTTCATCTACCGTTTTTCTAAGAGTCGTCATATCAATTTCACTCTCTATATTGTCATCATCAGTGATTCCGTCTCTATCAGTTCGAATTCGATACCCAAACATTACTTCACTCGGCACGGCTGCGGTGGTCTTATTAACCGTACTGTTTATCCCCTGTTGTATTTTTGTTATGTGATCGTCCCATTTATTATTGTCCGTGTTCGCACCTAGACTTCTTAGTGCCTCCAAAATGGTTCTGTTATACCGTTCGACTTGGCCGTTTGAACGGGGAACAGCAGTCGCAATAACATGGGATCTGATATTTAGATCTTTGCAATAATTTTTGAACAATTTAGAAGTAAATGCACTACCTGCGTCGCTAATTAATCGCTTTGGATATCCGAATATTTTGAACAATTTATTTAACTCGTTTAGAACTACTTTTGATTTGGTATTTTTCACAGCCGAAATAAACACAAATTTTGTGAAAGAGTCCACCAGCACTAGTAAATAACTGTTTTTTCGGGTTGTTTCTATAAATGGGCCTAGATGGTCCAGATGTAAAGTATGAAATGGCCTCGCGTATTTTGGGATAGGATATAGCTTGCCGGTTTTTTTTCCATGCAAATTTTTGTAGTAAATGCAATTTATGCAATTTTGAACATACTTTTTAACAGTCTTTTTGAGACGAGGAAACCAATATTTTGCGCGAATTCGTTCAACAGTTTTGTCCACAGCAAAGTGTCCTATATCATCGTGGTTTAAATTAATGATTTGCCATACACATTGTTTGGGAACCACCCACCGTCTGCCATGTTCAGTTCTGCGGTACACCTTATTCCCAAGCAATTCGTATTCATTAAATATTTTTTTATGAAGCTCGGCCTCACCTGACTCTAATAATTCCCTTATACTACAAATTGATGGGTCTTGCAATTGAACAGATAACAGCCAGTCACTTTCGGATATAGTAATATTCATGACATTCTCAGAATTGGGTGTGGATTTGTTACCTTTAGGTTGCTCTTTTTTGCTAGTGCTAGATGTCGCGTATTCCTCACAAATCGGGTTCCTACTAAGGGCGTCCACGTGTTGCATCTGAGACCCCGCTTTGTGTATGATATCGTATGTAAATTCCTGGGTTTGAAGAACCCACCTGCTGATGTGGGGTAAGATATCTTGTTTGTTTAAGGCATGGCGTACAGCGTTGCAATCCGTGGTGATTTTAAATGGAGTGCCAATTAAATAATGCCGAAACTTTTTTAAGCCCGTCACGATTGCTAATAATTCCAATTCAAAGGAATGGTACCGTTTCTCCTCATCAGTCGTCTGTCTGCTATAGAAATAAACTGGTTTTTCACCATCGTCTGTAAGCTGTGAAAGTATGCATCCTAAACCATCTCGGCTTGCATCGGTGTACAGGTTTATAGGCAACTTTGGATCAAAAATGTTTAGTACTGCGTTCTCAATTAACGCCTTCTTGAGATTCTCTACAGCCTGGTCCTGTTTCTGACTCCATCGCCACACGGTATTCTTTTTCAGCAAATGCGTCAATGGTTTGCAGATCAAAGCGCAGTTTTTTATGAATTTTCGAAAATAATTAATCAATCCTAGGAATTGACGCAATTCATGGATTGAAGTTGGGGTGGGGAAATCGTTGATAGCCTTTATCTTACGCGCACTGGGGCGTATCCCAGAATGAGAAATATCGTAACCAAGAAAAGTGATATCCTTTTGGAAGAACAAGCACTTTTCGACATTGATTGTCAGACCATTTTTTTGAAGAAGTGCCAACACCTCCTCAAGACAAGCAACATTTTCTTCTAGACTCTCTGTTGCGATTAACAAATCGTCCATGTAGCAAATTACTTTACCAAACCTAAGATTGCCTAAAACTGTATCCATCAGCCTTTGAAATACTGCCGGACCGTTGCACAAGCCAAACGGCATACGGACATATTCAAAATGTCCGTCCGGAGTGATGAATGCAGTTTTATGCACATCTTCTGCTTTTATGGGGATCTGATGGTAGCCACTTTTTAAATCTAGAGAGGTGTAGTATTGGCAGTTCTTAAGACGATCAATGAGGTCCTCAATAAGTGGCATGGGATACTTCTCCTTTACTGTAACTTTATTGAGTTGCCTATAGTCTACACACAGTCTCTTAGCTCCGGAAGCTTTGTTAACCAAAAGCGCCGGGCTGGCGTACGGTGAATTGCTATTTTGGATAATTCCGGATTCTAGTAGTTCATCTGTCAATTTACGAGTAATACGCCTTTCAGATTCCGACATCCTGTATGGGCGCCGGTAAATTGGTTTGGTAGACGTCAACTCGATACTCAACTCAACACAATCGGTTTTGCCCAAATTTGACAGTTCCGCGGATAGACATTGTGGGTATTTAGAAAATATTTTTGTTACTAATGATTCATGTTCAGTGGGTACATTATTGAGCAACTGGTTCACATTTAGAACTTCAAACTGTTGTGCTTGCTGAAAGGTAAGTACGTCACCAATACGGACATACATGATTGACCTATCCTCCGTGAAATTCCGCCCTATCAACACGTCACAACCGGTAAGACTGTTTACAACATACAAAGTTGTTATAAGTTCAACCGCATCAACTTTCAAAATAGTGGCCACAGCTTCAGTAACATATATGCCAGAATCACTAGTAAATCCAACCAGGTTGATAGGGCTGCTTAATTTGAAAGTTTTGAGACTATATTTCTGAACAAAATCGGCGGTTACAAGGGAACAGTCGCTACCCATATCAAAGAAAGCTTCACATTGTGTATCGGCCAAATATACTTTTTTCATAAACTTTTGTTTACTGGAAGACGTGATCATCTTCACCTCAACATCCATCTCGACTTTAGGTTTAGATTTTTGTTTTGTTCGACAAGCAGCTTCCAGGTGACCTAGTCTTTGACAAGATGTACATCGCACTGAGTCTAGAATGGGACAGTTATTACGACGGTGCCCTACTTCGCCACAACGATAGCAAGTACTATTTAGACCATTCGAAAAATTAATGGAAGCATCTGACTTTATATTGTCACTCGTATGGACTGTCGGATTGTGTCGAGAAGAATGTTGCTTGGTCGATGAGACCGTCTTGTGAAGAAACGTTTTATCTGTGGAGGCTGGAGTGTGGTGCTTGCCGTGCAAAAAGGAAGCTAAATCCTCGCATAATTTAAAACTACCCGCTTCAGCCGCTGTGCTAATATTCGCGTCACCTATTGAGCCGACTATCACTGATATTATATCCCGTTCACGAAACCCTAATTGCAATCGATCGATACGCGATTTTTGTTCGAAATAAAATTCGTACAAAGACTGGTTCGGCCCTGGTTTCGCGTCTAATAACTGCTTGAGGAGCGTGTGCATATTTCTTTTTGTATAGAAAGTGTCCGATAGAGCAACGCGCCAGTCCTTCCATTTCCAGGAAGTCCATTTAGTTTCGTTTTTTTGTAAAGAATCTAGCCATACTTTTGCTGTGTTACGTAATTTTTGTAACGCCTGGTATTTTGTCATATTACTCGACCAACTAAACGCTCGCGCATTTGCCTCAACCACATTTAGCCACATGTCGATATCATCCACTAACGGGTCGAATTCAGGTATCACTGACGATAAAACAATGTTCTGACTCACGGTTTGCGCCTTTTTGCGGCGACGCTTACGCTTGCGATCATGAGCACTGCTGCTGCTCGATGTACTCGTGGAGGTAGTTGACGTCACAGACGAACTCGAACTTGTTGAGGAGTCTCGCTGCCGACGTGTTTTTCGTGACCTCTTTTCCGACCACGTGCCATTTTGTGAGCGTTGACGTAGAGACGTTCCACTTCTGATGTTAGATATAAAACTATATATTGGGTGACACAGATTCGGAATACAAGTTAGTTGTTTCACGCCTTGAAAATAAGTGAAGTAAAATCGCCATCACTCGCCAGTCGAAGCTTTCCCCTTCTCCGCCGACCTCTGGTGGCAGTTGTGCGTACTATAATTCAATCAGCCAATCCGCGCTCGCCACAACAGCCAATCGGAAGACAGCAGTGTTGCCAGGTTAAAAAGGATAATAATTGACTCGCAAGGGCGACAACAATCATACCAAATTTTACCTGATTCAGTCCAGTAGGTTCGGAGTAAATTGGCTGTGACAGACGGACGGACAGACAGACAGACGCAGGAGTGATAATATAAGGGTTCCGTTTTTTTTTACGGAACCCTAAAAACAACATCCAATAATAATAGATACTATTGATCAAAGTAAACAACTTTGCTCGGGAAACCTATATATATTCAATACTACCCGCCCTGGATGTTTTTGACAAACAGTCTACAAGAAGACCGACAAAACTTCCAGTTAGTATAGTCAGAACTACTTTCGCACAAAAGAGACACGAATACTTAACCCCTAGAATATATAACAGTTTTGAGAACTTTAGTGATCTAATACAACTAACTGACTACAAATTCAAAATAATCATTTTCAGTTGGCTTCAGAAGTTTGACTATCAGTCCACCGAAGATTTTCTTAAATCTATCATCTACTATGGTGTACACACAACTCGCGCGCAGACACGCACACACACCACCACACACACAGAAACACACACACACACACACACATACTCGCACACACACAATCGTCACAATTGTTTAAATTATAATAAATAAGGATACTTAGATTGAAAATATGTAAATAAGTATAGGTACTTACCTTATCGTAGTCTATTAAAAAGGGAAGGAACTAGTTTCCAAGACACAGTCTAACGACTAGATGGGAAATTAGGGCTTAATTAAATTTGTTTATAACTTGTACCTAAGTGCCAAAATAAACATTTTCATTTTCATTTTCATATGGAACAAAAACAGATTAGGATTCTCCATACAAAAAAATAAAAAACAATTGTCGATGGTATGGTAAAGTTGTTTAATATCGTGAGTAGACTTAGTAAAGTCGATTCGCTCAGATAATGTCATTCGTTTAAACAAAATGCAAAAATTAAATCTACTTTCATAGACAATTTACAGATGACAGATACTAATCAAGTAATACACATGTGTCAGCAATTTTTGACGTCAAGGCGGCGTTCTTTGACACGTGGCGGCACGCGCTGTGTCGGTGTTTACAAAGGGCGAGCGACACTATCTAACTAAGCGAACGGGCTTAAAATAGTTTTTATTCTTTGGTAGAGTGCAATTCTTACCGCTTAACAGCGAATTAAAGTGCATCCTGTACATTTGCCGATTGCTACTTCAACCCTGCGATTTCACGGTCAAAGTGTCGGTTCAACTGTGCCGAACTTAACGAGCCACACGTGGCGTTGCAATATCCCCTATTAACCGCTCGCACGTCAGACGCAACGCGGCACAACTCCGCTCCGCTCGGCCGTTACACTTGCCACATGCAAGTTTGACGATGACATGCATCATTAATGCCAGTTGTTAAACTAGATCGATGATTACCTTATATGCATTGTAGGGCACTCTAGCGTACTGTGTAGGTATAAAAAAAATTTGTAGAATCCATAAAAAATATTATTATTTTTTTTTTCATTAAATTTAAAATGATTAAATATTTCATTTAATTCTGATATAAACACTTTTTACAATTTTATTGTTTTTTCGAAATTGATTACGCTAAACACGTTAAAAATATTTTTCACAAAAATTAAAAACTTTTAGGTAAAAGCTTTTAATTAATAATCGTGCATTGTCACGACAAACAAACATGTGTGTCAAATTTCAGCCCTATAGCTTCAGTAGAAGTGGTTGAAATATTGTTTTCCAAGTTCCAGGACATACATACAAGTGAAGTTGAATGGGCATTTAAAAAAAACTTTTTAAAGTTTTTTTTAGTTATACGTAACAACTAGCTTTTGCCCGCCTCTCACCCGCGTGGACGTCGTTTTTATGACTGTCTTTGAGGGTAAGTGGTGAGTTTTCTCAAGATCCCTCAGGAACTATATCGAGCTATTCTGATTAGCAGTCTATGTCACTTCCCACCTCCTTAACCACTTTTATACAAAAAAAATCACTTCAATCCGTTGATCCGTTGCGACGCAGACGTGCGCTTGCGTGGAAATGAGTTTTCCTAAGATCCCTGGAGAACTATGTCAGGTTACGCTAATTAGAAAATAATGTCATTTCCCACCTCCTCAACCATCTCTGTGCAAAAAATCACAATCACAATAATCCATTGTTCCATCCCATTGAAATGTTAAAGAAATTAACCAAAAAAAGAGTATTTTTTCAGTTCAGGACTATGCTATTTTGACGAGATAAAAAGTGTCCTTCCCAGTGACACAGGCTACCTGCATGCCAAATTTCATCAAGATTGTTTGAGGTGTTAAAACATGAAAAAGAAACAAACAAACAAAACTTTAAACAAACTTTAACATTTATAAAATTACTAGCCGTCCGCCCGCTGCAATGAAATTCGGCAAAAGGCTAAAGCAAAAGGTGGACAATAAAATAGAATCCCTTTAATCTTGAACATGAAACACGCGGACAAAGCCGCGGGCAAAGGCGTTCGTAAAAAAAAGTTACTAGCAACTACTACAAGTGCGAGTCGCTTTCGCCCACCGAGGGTTCCGTACAAATTTGTAGGCATATAATATAAATCATAACACAGCAAACTGTTAGGTACTACATACACCAAAATTATTAAGAAGTACCTACAAAAAAGGGAAAATATTTGTTTCATTCTTCGTCATAAATTGAAAACTATCATCAACTTCAAAAATATAGTAAAAAAATCTGTTTAAGCTTGTGCCAATGAAGCCCATTCATACGATACCCCACAAGACACGGTTAACTTAATTTAAAATTAAGACCGCCGTTCCTTGCAGAATTGATTACGTACTTTAAATAAAGACAATTTTTTAAATGACTTTATTACAAATGTACAGTTTTCGGATTTTTCCCTATAATTGTAATATAAGAAGGTATTACTTACCAAACATAGTTCTGGGGCAACGGGAACTACCCTGTGAATTTGCATTCCCTTGAGTGTATCGAAATTTAAATTTTGTGCAACATAAACGGCTGTATCTTTTTCTACGTTAACTTAGAAGTTTGATTTTTTTACAGTTTTAAGGGACTGTAGACTGAAGTAGGTATATACTTCGTAGGTATATAGGTTTCAATTTCATCTCGACACCTCCTCGCATTCCCGAGATAAACTGTCTTGACAGACAGACGGGCGGACAACAAAGTGATCCTATAAGGGCTCCGTTTTTTCCTTTTAAGGTACGGAACCCTAAAACGCAATAATATCATCATCATCATATCAGCGGAAAATCGTCCACTGCTGGACAAAGGCATCCCCAAGTCGACGACGACCGGTCGTGCGCTGAACCAAAGTAACCTACATAGCTCACAGAATCGCAAAACTGAAGTGGCAGTGGGCAGGGCACATAGCTCGTAGAACAGATGGTCGTTGGGGCATTAAAGTTCTCGTGTGGCAACCGCGCACAGGAAAACGTAGTAAACAACTGTGGACCGACGACCTGGTGAAGATCGCGGGAAGCCGATGGATGCGGGCAGCGCAGGACCGGTCGTCGCGATAATATAATCTGAAATGAATAGTGAATAAATACCCAGTAATATTATATGTTCTTCAAAATAATCAAAGTTTTGTGAAATGTAGAAAGAGTTAGTACTTAAACTTTATGAAACGACGAAGCTTTGTACTGACACAATAAGTTCCCACAAATATTGCTCAGAACACAATGGAAGGGATGTCTGAAACGCAATATCGTGCAAATGCAAAACAAACGTCTTTAGAAAGAAAAATAACTGTTAAGAAGAACTTTTGTATCTTAAGAGCCCCCTGGAGTTCATAAATCCCATACAAACGAAGTATTAGATTCATTTGTTAACCAAACAACCGATTTTGAAATGATTTTATATCGGATGACGTATATCTGTATCGGTATCGCGTTACTTTTTTGAAAAACGAAACAGGAAGCCCTTATTTTCCAATAAATTTGTTTTCAAGGTAAAAAACGGAAAACAAGTTTATTGGTTAATAATGGAAAACTGTTTCATTTTTCAAAAAAGTAATGCGATACCGACACAGATATACGTCATTCGATTATCGATATAAAATTATTTCGAAATCGGTTCTTTGGTTAATAAATGAATCAAATACTACGTTTGTATGGGATTTATGAACTCCAGCGGGCTCTTAAGGTATAAGAGTCCACATCCAATAGTATTGTATGTATACAGGCTGTGAAATTAAATATAATAATTTTATTGTTACTTGTGAAACTGAACAACTTTTGTTGTTGAAATCGCATAAAATGTGGGATTCCCATACAAGGTTGGCGCATCACCTGTTCGTTTTTTTCTCGAGTTCCTTGTCCATGTCCAGTAGAATATATTTTCTTTAACGTAACAGCCTGTATATAAATTAAAAGCAAAAAAGATAGATAAAATATTTGTAAATAAAGGGCTGGATTTCTTAACGGTCCCCGGAGTCTTAAGTTTCCATAAAAAGGTAGTTCCGCTTCAATACAAAAACTACATGCCGGATTGAATCCAAACTTTGCGAATATATTAAGTAGACAGATATCGATGTTTATAATTATTTTTATCGTAGTAAATTGAAACATAACGAAACGAACACTCAAATAAGTTTTGTACTGAAAGTTTATAACTTCTTTTATTTTTTCCGTTATATATCAGTACATCGAAAACTATCGAAAACATCGATATGTGTCTACTCAATATATTTGCAAAGTAAAGCTTATATTCAATCCGGCATGTAATTTTTCTACTAAAGTTGAACTACGTTTGTATGGAAACTCGAGCCCTGTGGGGACCCTAAAGTGGTACCAGCTACCGTTCGCTCCTCAGTCGCTCAAAAATAAAAACAAAGTTGTAAATAGACCTTATTTAATAATATAAGGTTTTTGTACTGAACAACTTCGAGAAGTAATCAAATTTTGATTACCTAAAAAAATGTTTGTACAAAAATCTGGATACATATCACTTGGCTTGAAAATCTCCATATTCCTTTGCAAAGTTAAGTTTAAAAACTGTCCTCCGTTATTTAAATTCAAGAGCCATGCGACGTCCCAACTTCGGAAAGCGATAGTTTTTAAACAGAATCTGGTAATTGTGCAAAAGTCATTAGCATTTAGAGTGAGATAATAAAACTTGTAGCTGAAACGCTTAAAGTTTCCTCGGTCCCGTTCCGTTACCTTATCTTGGAATTTTTCTTTTCTTTTCAAACACTGGACGGATATAAACTCGTAAGAGGATATTTCAATTTGAATATTTTTTAGAATAAATTTCCTAAACCAGAAAAGTTTCAATTAAGAACGGTACAAACTAAGCTTCTCTCACCTTGAATTTTTTTAACGAATTTTGTTAGTTATATTCAACTTTATACAGAATGATTTTTATATTACAATTGCTAAGCCCTTGGCATCATCTCACCAGATAGTCAGTGACGTTGATGCCGATGATGGAAGCGGGCTTGCCCAGATTCCCCAATGCAATGGGAACTAGCTATCTTATCTTCAAGCCGAAACACATCAATGCTGTTAACACTGATATATAAGATGGTGATAGCTAGCCAGGCAAGCTATGAAAATGCCCTACCACCAACCAAACCGAGTCTTACAAAGGTGAGCCCACCGGTAGTCGAACCCGCGACCTCCTGGTGTGAAGCGAATGGACTGACCATTACGCCTTACAGGTGGTTATACAGGTGTAACAAAATTGGTGTAGGAGCCGTTAACGGGTCTTCTACTCATCAAACTGAACAACATTTTCCACGAGATACATGTAAAAAAAAAAATAACTCCATACAAATCGACGAACGATAGACCATTTTTGTGCATTTGTGTATGGAGCGTTATTTTATTTTTATAAATTGACCGTAGGTTTCTTGAGGAAATATGTTCAGTATGATGAGGAGAAGCCCCACTTAACGCTTCCTAGACAAATTTTGTTACATCGTTAATATATCAGCCGAAGATAAAGGCCTCCCCAAAAGATTTCCACAACGAATTTTACCAGGTCGTCGGTCTACCAAGCAGGAAGCCTTCCTACGCTTCACCTTCCGGGGGGCGATCACTACTCGAGAGCTTTACCATCAAAATGGCCATATTCTATTATACGAGCTTTGTGTCCCGTCCAATTGCTAATTAACTTCAGGATTCTGTAAACTATGTAAGTTATCTTGGTTCTCCTACGGAACTCTATTACTAAATGGATTTGAGTATAATTTGGTTTCGGGCAATATTATTTTACATCTGCAGACGTTCTCTAGGTCGTTAGTCCATAGTGTGGGAGGCCTACCTACGATACATCTTCCAGTGCGCGGTCGTCACTGGATGCGGGCAGCGCAGGACTGGTCTTTGTGTCATTGAGGGAGGCCTTTGTCCATCAGTGGACGTCTTTCGGTTGATATGATGATGATCTACAGCCGTTTTATTCAAATATGTCCTGCCTTAATTTTTAAGGATTGCCCACCGTAGCAAAGTATATACTCGTATATTAGTACTAATATACAGTTTGGACACTCCCTGCTACTCTTTATATTGCGACCTCACCCCCTCGTCACCCAGATTGATATAGATTGGTTACTGTTTGGTTGTCGAAAGTCGATTAGGATTTCGCCGACATTTTGTTTGTTCCGTCATTTTTGAAATGTCATTTCTGACCCGTTGTATTAAGTGTCCAGGGTGTGACCTTAGTATCACTTATTTTTCATGACTGGCTCTAACGAAATAAATGAAACTTTGTATGTTACTAAAACTTTATACAGCCTACTACGTATATTATAACAATGTACATTATTCTAGGAAAAATCGAAATAAGGCACTTTCTATGAAAATCCAGGATCTTTGTTATTTTATCTCAAAATTTGCTACAATGTTTTTAATGAAATTTTGTTAGTTACTAGAACTTGATAAAACCAACTAGACACTTCATTATTCCATAAAAAAACCGTGATACCCTATCACCTCCTCTATAAACCAGGACTATTTGTAATTTCATAAAACTTAACACTACTAGTACTTTTAAATAAATCTCTTTATTATCTAGTTCTCTCTCTCTTAGCATGTGTTACAATTAACCGTGGGATAGACAGTGGTTGCCTGGTGTTGCACTTAGCATCACCCGCGGTCACGTTTAGGGCATTCAGATTTACACCTACGGACGTGTGCAATACGACCTTCAGATGTGTAGGTTTCCTCACGGTGTTTTTCCTTCACCGTTAAAGCAATCGGTAAGTAAGTATACGTAGGTAAGTTTCGAAAAACTCATTGGTACATTGACCGTCCGGATTTGAACCTGGGACTTTTGGTTAGAAGGACCGAGTTGTTACCGATTGAGCCACCGATGATCTAGCAACAAAGATAAGTAAAAATTTCTACAAATCCAAGTCCTTCATTCCAATCCGCAGTTAACACAACCTAATCCCCGGTTGGAAACGCAATATTTCTTTAGAGCAAGTTTAATATTCGGCATCATCCCGTGGTTGAATGGTGTCTGCGACCTGGAAATTAATATCTGCGGGCTCGTGTTTGGGTTTCGGATTTTCGAGCATATTGGCGTTTTGTTAACTGACTTCAAAAACGGAGGAAGTTCTGAATTCCACAGTATTATTTTTTGTGTGTATGTAACGCGATAATTTATGTTTAATTAATTTATTTAATTAATAGTTTATTGTACACAGGATATTATCTTAGATATTATTTTTGCTCGCAGGTTGTGTGTGAATTCGACGAATCCGCACTGGGCCCACGTGGTCGTCTAAGGTCTGAACGCCCTAATTCAGGGTAGGCTTAGGCCCCTCGGTGCGGACGTATATGAGCTGATATGGTGACGATGATGATGTTACGCGATATCTTCACAAATTTTGACCCTAGTCCTTTGATTATTTTTTATTCGATAGAATAAGCCAAGGAAAGGTTGGTCTCGTATAGATCGTATTAATACTGATTTAATACTTTTATATAAAACTAGCTTTGGCCCGCGGCTTTTCTGCGTGGTAATCGAAGGTGCGCAGGGTTTTCTAATGCTTGATGACAATTTAAATAAATCAGTTTGATAGAACGGCTGGACGGAGTCATCTTAGATTTAATAAAAGGTGCACGGTGCGCGAGCCGCAAGCAGCCCGCGGAGCTCTCCATTACTTGATGATAAATTTGTACATAAGTACTAATGTAATCAATAAAAAATCCGGCCAAGTGCGACTCGGGGTCACACAAATAAGATTCCGCACCAAAACTTCAACTACCAACAGAACAAGACCTCTCAGTACATACTTTGCTGTACAATTTTGGACTTTAGAAAGTTCATTTATTTCCGTTACACTTTCGTCTTTGGGTCACCGACTTACATACGTGTACCAAATTTCATCTCAATCGGTTAAGTAGTTACCGAGCAAATAGGCTGTGACAGATGGACGGACAGACAGACACACAAGTGATCCTATAATGGTTCAGTTTTTACCTTTGGAGGTACGGAACCCTAAAAATCGATTAAATAGAATGGCCTGACGGAAGATTTCACATTTTTTAAAGTTAAATATTGAGAAGGGCTAAGGGTCATTTCCAATGCAAGAGCAGCGCAGGCTTAGTCGTTGTGGGAATCCTTGGGGGAGGCCTTTGTCCAGCAGTGGACGTCTTGGCTGATACGATATATTAAGGTTCAGACTAATGGGGCAAAAAAGGTGAAATTATTCTGCTAAAGAAGAATAATTTAACTTCGATGTAATAGTTTTCAGCATCAAGAAATTGATGCGGTGATATTACAGATTTTAGTTATTTTTGACGTCAATTACTCGTAAACGATAAAAAATACAAGGTTTAACAAAAATACTTTCATTGTTAATGATGTTCTTTAAAGTCAAACCTTGAGCAGTTGACAGTTGATTACATTACACGATTGAGCAGTTTTGGCTCGATACAAAAAATCCCAAACATAGGTCTACACCGCCAGTAATATATAAGTCATTGGTCTACACCGTTATTTTCAACTCTGGATGTGACTAATATTTTGAAGTATAAATTTAAAAAAATATACAACAATATTTGTTATGATAATACGAGTACAATGTTTTCATTTTTTATACTTTCATTGTAGTTTTTGAATGAAACGAAAAACCATTGAAAAAGTGTGGTTATTTTCTTTAGTCTTTACACTCAAAGAAAAAGACAGAGACAACAGTTCCAATCAATAACTCACCTTAAGTTATTGTGTAAACTTTTGCCTTAAAACTATCTTGCAATTATTGTGTCTGATGTTTTGTATTTTCCCTGCATGTAAATGATGACGGCAGAAATATTGGCTTTGGTTCCAACGTTAAGGAATGCCCCGTCGTGTCTCCGTTGGACGTCTGTTGTGATTTGTCTTGATAACCTTATTCTGGATTTGTGCAATAATTTAGTAAGTATACTGAGTCCCATTAAACAACTAGGTTTTAAGAGCGTATTCAAAATTCATTTTCCATCATCATCATCGTCACATCAGCTCATATTACGTCCCCACCGAGGGGATTGATCCTACCCTGAATTAGGGCGATCAAGCCTTAGTCGACCACGTGGGCCCAGTGCGGGTTGGTGGACTTTATACACCACCATCGAGGTTCATTGTTCATGTCCATTTTCCATACAAACATAAAATTACTACTTTTGAAAATAGATGGGCCAATTCAATAAAACTTTAAACACGTAAACAAATATGAAATTTTGACTTAAAGCATCACGTTGCTGAGATATTTTGAGTTAAAAAGGTTGTCAAAAACACCAATTCCCTCTCTGTCTCTCAAAATATCTCAGCAACGTGACATTTTAGGTCAAAATGCCTGAATATGTTTTCAGTTTGTATTTGCATTACCTATCGAAAAATATAAATACAATCGTGATCCGAAAGATTGGAAAAAAAATAATTTGTATATGTATTTTCACTTTACCAAAAAGGATATTATTGCCTATTTAACCATACGCGATGCATTTCATACAATTTGAATTCTACAGCATGAACCACAATAAACATTATAACCAGAATACACCCCCCACCCCCGCAGATCGCTAAAGGCAAACCAAAGGTCACAGCATGGACCGGCAGGGCTAGTCATGTGTCCACGATTTTGAAAACACAGTCACGTACCATGGGCGATGTCCCACAAATGTGTACCGATCCCGTATGCCCGCGGTTAGAATGGCAAAATAGGGGTAACACTATCCGTGAATTCGAGAGAGGACTGGGGAATTTGTTTACCATGATAGGTTGGTCGGACGGGATTATTATACTAATCTACACAGAAACAGCCATTTTAATTTTAAATTCTGATCATTGGAAGTTGAAAAATTAAGTACTTTTTGTGAAATAGTACATTACTGCAGCCTCAGACCAAATACGACTTTTTATTTGTTCTGAGACTGCAGCGGCTAGGAAAAGAGGCATTGACTGTCGAACTTCGCCTCGGCCCACATAAGTAAGTCCATAAATGTCTATTTGTGGCCAAGGCATAATCATATAGTACTTATCTCAAATAATGCGCGGAAATTAAAACTTCAATAATTACTTTTCAAAATCAATGACAAACAACGAACAACACTAATTTTTCACTCGCCAAAGTATTTATTAGTTCTTTTTTCAATAAACAGCGTTCTATTTGCTAGTCAGTTCGAAATTTAAATAAAACATTTGATAAGTTACCTCCTTGGTTGCCATTTTTCGGAGTAAAGAATAGTTCAATTTTTAAATTACACAACAGATATGGATTTTCATACAAATTTTGCCTGCCGCTGCTTACATGTGCAATATAGTTCAATTTTTAAATTACACAACAGATATGGATTTTCATACAAATTTTGCCTGCCGCTGCTCACATGTGCAATATAGTTCAATTTTTAAATTACACAAAAGATATGGATTTTCATACAAATTTTGCCTGCCGCTGCTCACATGTGCAATATAGTTCAATTTTTAAATTACACAAAAGATATGGATTTTCATACAAATTTTGCCTGCCGCTGCTCACATGTGCAATATAGTTCAATTTTTAAATTACACAACAGATGTGGATTTTCATACAAAATTTGCCTGCCGCTGCTTACATGTGCAATATAGTTCAATTTTTAAATTACACAACAGATATGGATTTTCATACAAATTTTGCCTGCCGCTGCTCACATGTATTTGGCCGGTACAGCAATTTCGATTTATCTAGAAGAAGGTTGTCAAAATATTGCTCACCAAGCATGTTTGAGAAAATGATTTAACATTATTTTAATTATTATTTTAACAAAAAAATCATAACATTTAGGTTTAAATCACACACGATCATCTGATCCCAAAATAGGATTCCCTATACTGTGAGGCTGATGATATACATACTTAAATACCTTTGAATCCTTCTAATATTATAAATACGACAGTTTGTATGTATGGATGTTTGCTATGTTACTCATTCACGCAAAAACTACTCAACGTATCTGAATGAAATTTAGTAAGTAGACAGATTAGAACCTGGATTAACATATAGGTTACTTTTTCAAAACTCGCGAGCAGCTTCCGGCTTGCGCAATGCGCACCCTCGGAGACGGTCATAGAAACTATGTTCACGCGAGCGAAGCCCCTGGAAAAGCTATTACACATATCATCATCATCATATCAGCCACACATCGTCCACTGCTGGACAAAGGCCTCCCCCAAGGATTTCCACGACGACCGGTCCTGCGCTGCCCGCATCCATCGGCTTCCCGCGACCGATGACCTGGTGAAGGTCGCGGGAAGCCGATTACACATATATTAGATAATAAACAAACAATGAGCAAAAAAACCTGTTCGTCACACCAATGTTTGGCCTGGGTTGGTTATCGAACCTACGACACTCGGCTCACCAGGCAGAAGCTGACCACTGGACTGCCAGCTTAGTCGTGTTCAGATGGTTATTTTGTTTTACAGTTTACTGTTTTATTTACGTACCTACAAGAATAGTACATTACTGAAGCGGCCGGCAAAATAGGCTTTGAGGGACGAACGTGCAAATGCGGGCCGAGCCGAAGCCGAGGCACACATACGTAAGTCCATCAATGCCTAGTTGTGGCTAAGGCTTGTATAGTACTTTTCTCAAATAATGCGCAATTCTCCATTGAAACTTCAATTAATTACTTTTAAAAATCAATAACAAACAACGAACAACAATAATTTTTCACGCGCCAAAGTGCTCTTTTTTTTTCAATTAACATCGTTCTATTTGCAAGTCAGTTCGAAATTTAAATAAAACCTTTGATAAGTTACCTCCATGGTTGCCATGTTGGGAGTAAAAATATATTTTATAATTATTTGGCCGCTAAACACGACAGATATGGATTTTCATACAACTTTTGCCGGCCGCTGCTCGCATGTATTTGACCAGCTCAGCAATGTAGATAAATCTATATTGCTGTGCTGGTCAAATACATGCGAGCAGCGGCCGGCAAAAGTTGTATGAAATCCATATCTGTCGTGTTTAGCGGCCAAATAAATTACTATGTAAACTCACAACACATAAACGTGTTAAACATGGAACTATATTTTTACTCCCAACATGGCAACCATGGAGGTAACTTATCAAAGGTTTTATTTAAATTTCGAACTGACTTGCAAATAGAACGATGTAAATTGAAAAAAAAAGAGCACTTTGGCGCGTGAAAAATTATTGTTGTTCGTTGTTTGTTATTGGTTTTTAAAAGTAATTAATTGAAGTTTCAATGGAGAATTGCGCATTATTTGAGAAAAGTACTATACAAGCCTTAGCCACAACTAGGCATTGATGGACTTACGTATGTGTGCCTCGGCTTCGGGCCCTGAGCTCCTACACTTAAGTAAATACCTAAATAATTTTGAGCCAGTGCCAAACAAACAAACGGAACGTTCGGCAATTGCTAACAAATGGACGCATCACGTCGATCGCCGCCGCCTTGCATTTCGCTGCTATCATTTCATTTTACGTAATATTTATTTTGCTTATTTGTTTGATTGGCGCCGACTCAAAACTATTCATAGGTATTTACTTAAGTGTATGAGCTCAGTAAGACAAAAAAAAAGATGTGTGGCACTCGGGGACTGCCGCGGTAAAGCTATTGCATAGCATTTTTAATCAACTTATGCAATTATAATTATTTATTTATTTTTTATTTATGCAGTATTTACCAGTACCATATGGGGTCCTTGGGGCGCGGGATTTTTATGTAATAAATTAACACTAAAAAAGTTAAGAAAGTTAAATCATCATCGTCATCTTCATCGACCACCATCGCGATTACAATCACGACCACCATCGCGACCACCACCGCGACCACCATCGCGACCATCATCGCCACCAACATCGCGGCCACCATCGCGACCACCATCGCGACCACCATCGCGACCACCATCGCGAACATCATCGCCACCACCATCGCGACCACCATCGCGAGCACCATCGCGACCACCATCGCGACAACTACCGCGACCACCATCACGACCACCATCACGACCACCATCACCACTACCACCATCACCACCACCATCACCACCACCATCACCACCATCACCACCACCATCACCACCACCATCACCACCACCATCGCCATCATTATTTTGGATAGATAGATGGAACTGTAAGTTTTTTAGAACTTAATATTTATTTTTTGGGGTGTCAGGTTTTTTCGTTACGAAATTTCTTGATTCGGTCCCCTCAAAGCCCGCGATAAAAGCTATACAATAGCTTACTAAAGGTTCTTTTTATATTTAACTTTTCAGTTTCTTTCTTTTTTCGTCAGTTAATTTTTTTGTTAATTCACCTATAAAGGTCTTCTATCGGTGTGGAAGTGTCTATTCCCATACTGTTGTGATGTTTGTAGGGTTTACTATGGTAAATTCTAACAGACTTACTATATAATTTTATTGTGACGGCCACGAAGAGATATCTTCTGGTGACAATAACAATAATAAATAATAAAACAACATCAACAGAGTACACGAGGAATTCAGGAATATGCAAATGTACTGCAAATCCCACGGGCAAAGACTAACTGGACCAGATATAACTTTTAAAGTATTAATACCTACAGTAATTTAATTTGAAACGTTAATGGTTGCAAAGTTAGATATGGTGCCAGCACCCAGGTTTGGCTGTAAGAACTTGAGCTGAAGCTTTTATATTGATTTTCCCAAGGATGCTAACATTGGCGATCTCTGGCTTAGTTCATTCAGAATTAAACTCCTAAAGGTGCTTTTTTATACACAATTGGTAAGTACTTGACATCATCTCACCTGATGGTAAGTGAAGATGATGCCGAAAATGTGAGCGAGCTTACCAAGATTCCCAAAGGCAATGAAAAAATGGCAATCTTATATATTTAAGCCGGGACACATCAATACTGTAAACATTTATGCTTGGCGGCAAAACTTAGGTGAAATGATGGGAGCAAGCCAAGCGGGCTAAGAAAATGCCCTTCCACTAGCTAAACCGAGTTATACAAAGTTAGACTCCGCCGAGAATCAATCCTGCGACCTTCGGATGTGAGGCTAATGGACTAACCATTACGCCACGAAGGCAGTTAGACGGCACTTATTTGAAACATTTAATCACTTTTTAACTAATAAATAAGTATTCACTGAGTACTTTTCTCCTCTGAAAACAAATATGATAATGTTTACAATAAGTTTACAAAAAGTCCAGTTAGGTAGGTCCAACTTCGAGAAAGAGATCAGTCGTCGAATCCAACTCGGCTGGGCAGCGTTCGGGAAGCTTCGCAATAATATCTTCAGGTCTAAATACCGCAGTGTTTTAAGGCCAAGGTTAGACCAGTGTGCGTGTTGCCAGTGATGACATACGGAGTTAAGACATGGTCGCTTACTATGGGCCTCATAAGAAGGCTCAAAGTCATCCAAAGGGCAATGGAGCGTGCTATGCTCGGAGTTTCTTTGCATGATCGAATCAGAAACGATTAGATCCGTAGGAGAACCAAAGTAACCGACATAGCTCTCAGAATTGTTTAACTTAAGTGGCAGTGGGCGGGGCACATAAATCTTAGAACAGATGGTTATTGGGGCAGTAAATTTTTCGAGTGGCGACCGAACACCGGAAAACTAAGCGTAGGCAGGCTTCCCATTCGGTGGACCAATGACCTGGTGAAGGTCGCGGGAAGCCGCTGGATGCAGGCAGCGCAGAACCGGACGTAGTGGAAATCCTTGGGAGAGGCCCATCTTCAGCGGTGGACATCCTCCGGCCGATATGATGATTACAATTTGTTTTTTTTTCACTTTATTTACGCTAAATAATTTTAAGTTTATAATTTACGTTAGTAATTATTTCGCTTACTATCAATTTTTTTTTTATTAAAAATTTGAGTGCGTTTGACTGCAACTCACCTGATGGTAAGTGATGATGCAGTCGAGGATGGTACACGCAAACTATAGTTAACTGCCTAAGATCATGCACCAAACCAAACATTAATGCTTTGACGTATCTGCCTAATTTATTACATCGGCATTAGGCTCCCGTAGTCCGCTTTAATTAATATTTCCACTGAAAAGCTATCTGCACTTTGCAAGTTAATTCAGAACATTTTGTGAGAAAATTCAAACAGGTTTATACGAATTTTGGTGTAATTTTACTTTGAATTTATTACGTAAGTTTCTTATTATGCGATTTAAGCAGCGAATTTATCATAGTTTATGGTGTTCATTAATAGGTACCTAATTTTTTTCGTAGGGCTTCCACTAAATTTAGCACCTCTCACTCATATTATGACTATTCCGACAGACAATAATTGAAGCTATATCACAATCAATTAAAGTGTATACATTTCTAAAAACCTTCTTCATCAAGTCATCATCATATCAGCCGAAAGACGTCCACTGCTGGACAAAGTCCTCCCAAAGGATTTCCACGACGCTGCCCGCATCCAGCGGCTTTTCGCAACCTTCATCAGGTCTTCGGTCCACCGAGTCCCACTCGATTTGAGGACTGCCTATGCTACGTCTATTACCAGTGCGCGGTCACCACTCACGAACTTTACTGCCACAACGGCCACCTGTTCTACGAGATACGTGTCTTGCCACCACCGTCACTTAAGTTTAGCAATTGTGTGAGCTATATCGGTTACCTTTGTTCGCCTATAAATCTCATTTCTGGCCGTATTACCAACAAACTTCTATTGCTACAATAGTTATTTATGATACAAGGGTTGTAATAAAAAGGTCAATAACAAACGAGTGACATTTGTGAGCCCGAGCCACAGGCGAGGGTTTACGATCGTCAAGAGTTTGTTATTTCCTTTTACACCCATGTATCATACGAAGTTTTTCAATACAGTTGTGTGAAAATTGATAAAATAAAAAACCACCGTGACAGAAAAACAGGTTTCAGCAACCAAAGTTCATTTTACACTTGTGGCTTTTTTTAAATGTCCGGGGAGTAATCTCACTTTGTTTTTTCTTATACATACACATAGGTATATTTTTTATTACATATATATTAACTATTCATTAGTTTATTAGTTTTCACAACTAAAGTTTTACGAAAATTGTGCCATATTTTAGCTAGCACACGTACGCATGCGTAAGTTTTTTTTATTATCAAAATTAAAAAAGTCGGTTTTTAAGTTTTTTAAACTTTTATTTTTATTTTATTTATTTTTAGTGATTATGTTATCTATCTAACAACGTTATACCCAATCACCCACCCGCCAATAGGAACCATCAAATCATAATTCATAATGCATGTGTTTCATTAACAGATACAGATTCCTGTGGCTTCCATCATCATCATCTCAACAGCATGAAAGTTAAGGAGTTAAATCTTCCATCATCTGCTCATCTGAATAACCTGAAAGAATACAATTATCAGTCTACGTGAAATTTTTAAAGAATTATCCTCCAACTCCTAAACGTTAAGGAGTTGTACCTTTCTTCATCAGTTCATCTGATGATGATGATGAGATCATGACTACCAGACGCCAAAACTTGGATAGTTTTAGGAAATACATGAAACACGTAATATGTGCCTATAAAATTTGAGGGTTGTTCTCGATTTCCCTAGGATCCCATCATCAGATCATGACTTGGTGACAATGGGACCCTCTCGGGAGTCTCTTTCAAATAAATATAGAATGTTGAAAATCGGTTCACAATCGGCGGAGATATTGCGTAACAAACATACAAAAAAAAAAAGTCGAATTGAGAACCTCCTCCTTTTTGAAGTCGGTTGATAAATAGACTACAATACGGCTTAGGATACCTACTTAACCTCTTTGGTAAAGATGAACTATTCCTTGGTGTAACCGGTTCCACTTCATTCATATTTTTTCTCTTTTCTTCGCAAAGATATAACCCAAAGAGAATCTAAACAGCTTGCGTTATGTAGGTACTAACCTCGGAGGAACTACCTCTTTTTAAATCTCTTTTTAAATTCCCCTTTCAAAAGTCTTAAAAAAGATTCTGTATCTTTGGTTATTATATTTTTTTTTGCTAGAAATGTCTTGTTCCTCCGAGCTAGAAATTAAAAAAAAAGTGGTAAAGTAAAAGCACGTGTGCAGTAAAATCAATTTTGTGCAAACTTGACTGGCATATAAAGGACCACTTTTCGAGCAACTGTATTGAAAAATATATTTAAATAAGATTTTATAGCTATTAACTCATTACTTAACCACTATGATACTTTGATTTACCAACAATCGATTAAATGCTTACAAACAGTTGAGTACGCAGCATCGATTACACTGATGATTATCAAGTACCGTTTAAAATATTCATGAAATTCCATAAAGTATTAGAAAACAGAGCATAATGACAGGACTTAGCGCCGACTTAGCACTTCAACTAAATACTATACTAAACTTACAATATTAAACACAGTTTTTAACAACAGGCCAACATTTTATGTACAGCACATTAAATCCATAATTGCGTATCTTACATTTTTCCGATTGCAAATTATCTTTGCATGATCGATTTCGACGCAATCTTATTCTAGACTTTTTGTAACATTCCATTGATACTTATCATCTATAACTTTAGGGTTATTTTATTTCTGGTTAGTAGCAGCAATCTTGTGGTGTATAAGTTATGAATAGTCAATAAGTTGTCTAGAGGCGCCTATGCACTAGATAATGACAGTTGTAGGAAGTTATGCAAATTTATGCCAATTTCGTTGGCCGCCGTAAATACAGGGCTTACAGCGTGTACGGATAATAATGGAATGTTATACAAAGTTGTAAATGGTTTTGATTCTCTATCAATAGTGAATTTGCTATCAGCTTTGATCAAAACGGTGTTAAGGCATAGTAAAAGGTTAAGGTTACAAAAACTATTTGGGTTTCAGTTCGTTCGGGCAGGTGATATAGAAACTTGTCAAAACGAAACATTATCTCTACATAGTATTAAACATAGTCGCTGTCTGTCTCTGTTTGTATCTCCCCTTACTACCTCTAAACCACGAAACGGATTCTGACACAGTTTTCAATAAATATTACGTAATATTGAACGTGTAAACAAAATGTTATCTCTACATAGTATCAAACAAGAGTCGTTGTCTGTCTCTGTCTGTATCTCCCCTTACTACCTCTAAACCACGAAACGGATTCTGACACAGTTTTCACTAAATTTTTCACTAAATATTACCTAATATTAAACTTGGCAAAACAAAATGTTATTTCTACATAGTATCAAACAGAGTCGCAGTCTGTCTCTGTCTGTATCTCCCCTTACTATCTATAAACCGCGCAACGGAATCTGATACAGTTTTCATTAAAAGAAAAAGCGACAAACGAGGAAGGTTTGTATATCCCCGCGAGTCGCTGCGGCTCGCACACCACGCACCAGCTAGCTTAGAATAATCGAAACTCGAATAACGTTAAATAACATTAAATAACTTTAATAATATTAAATAACGTGCCTTAAAACAATGTTTTCAAAGATATTTTTGTTCGATATGTAAATAAAAAAAGGAAGGATAGAGTGGAAAGATTAACTTAATTAAATAACGTGAAAAAAAAACAAAGTTATAGTTAAATGCATAAGTTAAAACAAAAAACAGGGTGTAACAAAATTGGTGTAGGCCCCGTTGACTGGGGGTTCTACTCTTCACACTGAACAACTTTCCCCAAGCAACCCGTAGATAAGTTTAAAACAAAAATTGGGCCCTCCATACAAAAATGCACAAAATTGGTCGAGCAGCTGATTGATTTGTATGAAGTTTTTTTGACGACTTCAAACTCAAACTCAAACTCAAATAATTCTTTATCGTACATCAAAATAAATACATAATATTCAAAATTGAAATTAAAATATAAGAGACGTAAAATTTAGGCGGTTTATTTTTTATTAAATTCGTAGAACAAAAGTTGGTCAGGATGATGATAAGACCAATTTTATTACACCCTGTATACCCTTATAAAACTATTTTATTTAACACTGTCCCAAACTGTGCGTAATACCTAATCTAATTTAAAAAAAAATATTTTTTTATTCACAATTGGTAAGCCCTTGGCATCATCTCACCTGATGTTAAGTGACGATGATGCCAAAGATGGAAGCGGGCCTACCAATATTCCCCAACGCAATGGAGAACTGGCTATCTTATCTTCAAGCAGGAACACATCAATGTTGTTAACACTGATGTTTGGCGGCAAAACTTAGATAAGATGGTGGTAGCTAGCCAAGCGGGCTTACAAAATGCCCTACCATCAACCAAACCGAGTCTTACAAGTTGACCCCACCGTGAAATCGAACCCGCAACCTCCTGATGTGAAGCGAATGGACTAACCAATACGCCACGGAGGCAGTTCAATCCTTCTATACCTATGACCTAATGTTACGAGGGTACAAAATACCCATAACCCTCATTCCCTCCACTGCCCCCTACGTGTATAAATACGTACGGACCAGACGAACGAACCGTCAGCGGCCGCAAGACATCGTCGGTACATTAGACCCCACACGCCATTTGCCGCAAATCGCCCGGAAAACGTTTCAATTCGCTTTGTGGACTCCATTGGGTTTATTTGGACGGTTATTATTTAGTAACATCCTGTTTGTGAGATGGTGGGGGAGAAATCTTATACAAGGTGTAACAAAATTGGTGTAGATCCCGTTAACTGGGGCTTCTACTCATCATACTGAACAACTTTTGTACTACGACTTTGCTGAAATCGCAAATAAAATTAACTCTTCATACAAATCGATCAGCTGATCGACCAATTTTGTGCATTTTAGTAAGGAGGGTCCAATTTTTTTTTTGAGTATTGACTTTTGAATTGGTTCCGTGGGGAAAGTTGTTCAGTATGATGAGTCGAACCCCCAGGTAACGGGTCCTACACCAATTTTGTTACATCCTGTAAAGGTTTGAGAATTGACTATGGGTTCCTTGGGGAAAGTTGTATGATTAGTCGAACCCCCAGGTAACGGGTCCTACACCAATTTTGTTACATCCTGTAAAGGTTTGAGAATTGACTATGGGTTCCTTGGGGAAAGTTGTATGATTAGTCGAACCCCCAGGTAACGGGTCCTACACCAATTTTGTTACATCCTGTAAAGGTTTGAGAATTGACTATGGGTTCCTTGGGGAAAGTTGTATGATTAGTCGAACCCCCAGGTAACGGGTCCTACACCAATTTTGTTACATCCTGTAAAGGTTTGAGAATTGACTATGGGTTCCTTGGGGAAAGTTGTATGATTAGTCGAACCCCCAGGTAACGGGTCCTACACCAATTTTGTTACATCCTGTAAAGGTTTGAGAATTGACTATGGGTTCCTTGGGGAAAGTTGTATGATTAGTCGAACCCCCAGGTAACGGGTCCTACACCAATTTTGTTACATCCTGTAAAGGTTTGAGAATTGACTATGGGTTCCTTGGGGAAAGTTGTATGATTAGTCGAACCCCTAGTTAACGGGTCCTACACCAATTTCGTTACACCTTTACAGGCCAAAACGGAGGTAAGCGAAATTTTCCCATACTTTGGAATTGGATCAAAGTGGGGTAGAGCCGCGTACTACTCCAAATTATGAAAAAAGGTTAAAAAAACTGAAACCTGACTACGGAAAATTATGAAAGCATGATTTTTCCGCCTGAAATCATAGCCTATCATTTTTCCCTTCATCTGGGGTAATAGCCGTGGTCGCAAGCCATAGTGATAGTAACCTATGATTAAAGTTTTGATTACTATTGGGCTTGCGATCTGGTTTCTATCGGGTTTTAGTTTTTGTAACTTATATTTTATTTTCATATTTACTGTGCTCAGAGTATAACACCACCATATCGTGTCGCTTGATTATAGCGCGCGTACATTGAGCCTTCTCATAATATTCGCTTGTGAGACTGTTTGCTAAGAAATTAAAAATATTCGTATAATGTAAGAAAGGTCTTGATATGTATACGAGTATACCCCTTCAATACCTTTTTTTTATACCAAACATGATATGAATATCTAAAAAAAAATTTTTTCGGTAGTTAATTCACCTATAAAATCGGCCATGTTGATTTTTTTAAAATGATATGTATCCTACGACACGCGGAGTGGTGGTACGAATCCAAAAACACCACATTTGTCAAAATAAGTTAAGTGGTTTCGGAAATACTAGGGAACAGATGAACATCCATACATACATAGACTGTCTAAGAAATACATCTCCTTTTTTATAGTCGGGTAATAAAGGGTTTTTTCAATAGGACTTAACGTCTACGGTTTTCGAGATATTCGCATTTATATTTTAAAATTTTGTGTGAAAAACATCTTTGCTGGACTTTGACGTCCTTTTTTGAAATAAAATCATCATACAATTAAGCCAATCTGACACAAAAACAACTTCCTCATTTTAACAGCTTTCCAAAAAGGTGTAAAAGTTAAATAAAATAAAAAATTCACAGTAAAAATAGGGAATTAATATGAAGGGTGTACATTTCGAGTTTCATGTATTTTCTCCGACAATCTTGTATGAATAAAACCTAGGTTCTTATTAAATTTTTCAATTAGCATGCGAATCAAGGATACTAAAATGACGCTAGAGAGTTACAGATGATAGGAAAATAATGATAAAACTTGGAAATTAAAAAATCATAAGAAAATATTAAGTATAATAAATTAGTATGGGCCCTGATATATCCTTTTTACAGAAATCATTAAAGTTAGTGTAATTAGTTTGTATTTTTTTACTTTCTTTACCTTTTTGAAAAGCTGATAAAAAAAAGTTTTTCTTGTATCTGACTGGTTTAATTGTATGATGAATTTTTTTTTAAATGACGTCAAAGTCCAGCAAATATGTTTCTCATACAAAATTTAAAAATAAAAATGCGAACATCTCGAAAACCGTAGACTTTCGCGGAACATACATGGGGATTATTCGGATACATCAAGAGGAGCTTTATCTCTGCACCACCGCTTGACAATGTGTGTGAAATACCCTGTATATGAAATTCCAAATCATTTGAATGGTCATTTCGTCGTGATAGAAAATGGGACTTTGAATATTCTAGCTACCTCGGCTTCGTATATGGTAGCATGAATACGAGAGGTCCAATTTTCTATCACTTTTTGACACATCTATGTCAGTGATTAGATACATTGTCTCTTTTGAAAAACCCCATAAATTGTACAGCAGCACCCGCTCGAAGGTCACACGTCACACGTCACACGTCTCTGCTAATCACAACGTATCACGTCATTAAGAGCTGGCTTTACACATCTAAAGCTTTAACCTTCTGAAAATAAGTATACAAGCTTTGAGCTTAGAATATAAGCCTTTAGGTACTAAACGGTAGGTATTAATTAAATATAAAGGTACATGGTGTCAGGTTTCACATGGATTAAACAAACATCATCGATGGGCCACCCCATGCACTACTCAAAGGACCCCCCATATCGCGAAAACTAATGTTGCCAAAAAAATCTGTACAAAATAGCTGTATCTCCAAAAATTACAAAAGAAATGAGTGTCAGGTCCAAACTGTTGGGTGTAGAGATATACTTTTTTGCGTACATACTCAACTCGAATCCGTTTTAGAATTAAACATTTAATTTAGACCTGAGCTTACACTCGGAGAGAAAAAAAAGGAAATGTTTTACTTACATGATATATTGATGTCAACTCTAGGGTCGCATTACGACTAAATTTCAGTGAATATAAAAAATGTGGAATTAATCTCAAAAGTTTGTCTACCTAACTTACTTCCTTCCTGCAAAGTTTTATGTGGCTGGAAATAAGAGAACAAAGATTTTTACAAGATTTCTTTTGTTTTTACTCACGGCCCCCCACGATACAGGCTTAGCCTAGTTTATCGACCACTGCTATTTAAAAAACTGATATTTTGACCTAAAAATAAAGATTAATTTATTATATTTTTTATAATAATTTATCAAATAAAATAGGCAAAATCTAACTTTATTACAGCTACTTTATTCGACATATTTCAAGTACACAGTACACTATTTTTCCTCACAAAATATACGCTTACTTGTTACTTTCACCTCATATTAATCCATCCACCGAACACTTCAGCAAAATGTAAATACGTTACCCCCAAACCAATTTCTTCCTTCCCACAATGTAGTAAGATTCAAAATTGTGCAGCCAAAATTTCAGTTTTGAAGGGTAATAAGTGGCGATCGAATTGAGATACGAGTCGACACGTGCAAGTTATTGGTTCCAAAGTGTTTGCACAAACTAGGATATTGCAGAAATTGGGCAGAAAATCTTTCTACATCGGGGGCTTCGTGGCTATAAATCAGCCGGTATCACATGTCATTTAAGAATGACACAGCAGAATTATGTAACAAATGTAATGCGAAAACGTCGGTGGCGTAACGGCTACGGCCGCCGCCTCCTCTCCGGGAGGTCGTGGTTCGAATCCTGCCACGTACCAATGTGATTTCGAATTTAGATATCGTATGCATGTTTATCCGACGTTCTTACGGTGAAGGAATACGTCGTGAGGAAACCTGCACACGCCTGTGGAGAAACTAGCAGGTTGTGTGTGAAGTCAACCAACCCGCATCGGGCCCGCGTGGTCGACTAAGGCTCGATCGCCCTAATTCAGAGTATGCTCGAGCCCCTCGGTGGGGACGTATATGAGCTGATATGATGATGACGATGTTGCGAAAACACAAACTTACATATCAATTGCGAAAAATTGATTGTTTGAAGTAACCGACATAGCTCACAGAATCGCTAAACTGAAGTGGCAGTGGGCAGGGCACAAAGCTCGTAGAACAGATGGCCGTTGGGACTGTAAAGTTCTCGAGTGGCGACCGCGCCGATGGATGCGGGCAGCGCAGGACCGGTCGTAGTGTAAATCCTTGGGGGAGGCCTTTGCCCAGCAGTGGACGTCTTTTCGGCTGATATGAAGATTGTTTGACCAACCTACAAAATCCAATATTCGATTGATGATTGAGTTATTATAATAAATTGGCAAAATTCATCATTCTCATGTTTTTTTTATCCACAATTGGTAAACCCTTGACATCATCTCACCTGATGGTAACGATGATACCGAAGATGGAAGCGGGCTTGAAGAACGTAGTGAACAACTGACTATCTTATCTACAAGCCGATACATATCCATGCTGTTAACATTGATGCTTGGCGGCAAGACTTAAATTAGATTGTAGTAGCTAGTCAAGCGGTCTTAGAAAATGCCTTTCCACCAATCTAACCAAGTCATACAAAGTTAGACTCCTGATGTGTAGCTAATAGACGTAGTACAATGTACCACTAATTACTGTATTCGGGTATTATGAGATACGTACCTTTAGGACACAAGTGCACAACGTATCTTCCGCGTGAAATGCAGTGATCTGATGATGATGATGATCAGGCTTGACAAAGTCTACCCAGATCTTACACTGAAATGATGGTGGGCAAAAGTCCTTTAAGAGGCGGCGTCACAAACGAGTTATACATCAAAAGTACGACCACTTCAGTAGCTACAGACTGATGGGGGTCTTTTTTTATTCAAAATTGGTAAGCCCTTGGCATCATCTCACCTGATGGTAAGTGACGATGATGCCGAAGATTCGCAAAACGAAAACGAACGCAATGGAGAACTGGCTAACTGACTAACTTGTTAATAATGCTTGAGAACTGTTTATTAAAAACGTCAACGTGTAATCGGTTAAATAATATAATATAGCTATTAGGAGTGTGTTTAATAAAATAACTATGCAACGATGGACCACCTCCAGCCTAAGGCATCTAAAGCAGACCCTGGACACTTCATACAACGGGCCAGAAATGACATTTCAATAATCGAATGACGAAACAAACAAAATCGCCGCGAAATCCTATACGTTCTACAACCAAACTGTAACTAATCTATGTATCAATCTGGGTGACGAGAGGTGAGGACGCAATCTTGAGAGCGGCAGGGAATGTCCATACTGTATGTTATTATTAATATATTATGTACTTTGTTGAAAGTGCCCTTCCATTTAGTACACTACACATATAGGTACGACAGCTCCTGGACCAGGCTGCGCATTAATTTACCCACTATCATTTAAGGCTTTAAGATGCCTCAATCCGAGCAGGTTGATACGTGTTAAAATAATATCGAACGTAAGTCTATTCATTTAAGGTTCAAACCATGCGAGCTTCAACGCGGCTGTTACGTTGAAACCAAACGCCCAATTCTCGATTTTTATATGTTTCTATTACTTTTCTATACTTTCAAATAAGGTTTAAAAAATGTGTTCAATTAAAATGAAAGGTCTTAAAGGCATCGATTTTTGTGTGTTGGTTTCATTCAACATTAACTAGTTGTTTTCGATAAATTTTGCAATTAACGCCAAAAACAGGGTCTACGCTATATTTTTTTTTACATCGAAAGTGGTAATATTTTTTAAAAAGTATAGAATTAAATCTATTTTTTTTACTTTAAGAGTATTATGTATTTTTTCCATAGTGATAGCTTTACACAGTCTTTTAATAATTTGAATTGAATATTGTCATTTGACCTATCTTAAGGCCTTAAATTGTGTTTTTCTTTACCTGTCACGTCATCAGTTTCAGCAGCATTACTTGCTATGCAGAGAACTTAAAATATATTTTATAAGAACTTAGGCAAAGCCAAATAAAACCACTAGTAATAAACATAATGAATGAGTCAGAATCTCGTCAGAATTGGGATTGTCAGCGTGCATGTCTGTCACAGTCCATTGCGCCGCGGCTTTGCTTCCACGCTCAGCGTGAAGCAGTAATGAACTGCAAAATTGTTTTCCACCGATGAAAGACAAAGATTCGGTTTACTGAAAACCGTCTCTGAACGGATATGTTGGAACGAACTTCTCGGTATGAATGGCACGTTAATTTTGAATGTGAGCACAGAAAACCCATCACTAAGAGAAGTGAAATACCCTTGCCCAGCGTTCTGTCAAGAATTTGTACATTTCTACGTTCATAAGTCGATTTGGGGGTAATAGTCGATGCAATTACGCACTATCTTATCGTGATCTAGTAATTGAACTGTAAACTGAATTTCGCCGTGGTTAAAACATAGTCAAACTATTCTAACCGCCTCCGTGGCGTAATGGTTAATACATTCGCTTTACACCAGGAGGTTGCGGGATCAAACCCGGCAGGGTCAACTTTGTGAGACTCTGTTTAGTTGGTCGTAGGGCATTTTCATAGCCCGTCTGGCTAGCTACCACCACCTTATCTAAGTCTTGCCGCCAAATATCAGTGTTAACAGCATTGATGTGTTCCGGCTTGAAGATATGATAGCCAGATCCCCATTGTGTTGGGGAACTTTGGTAAGCCCGCTTCCATCTTCGGCATCATCGTCACTTACAATCAGGTGACATGATGCCAATGGCTTATCAATTGTGGATTTAAAAAAAAAACTACCGTAAAAGATGAATGTTACTTGATCACAACTAGTTAGCACGTAACTGCAACGGCTATTAACGGGCACAAAAATGTGCAATAACTGCGCAAGGGTATTTCACTTCTCGTAGTGGTAGGTGTTCTGTGAATGTGAGTGTTGGTAAAGAAATTAAATTTTGCGTTTACCTTTGTGGTGTTGTAGAAACGCATCGTTTATCTCTTTGTAATGAAGCTGAATGCTTGAAAGATATTCAAACGAAGAAGACACATTTATGATTGTTTTTACAATTTATTTTATAAGTTTCAGAAATTAATGAAATTTATTTGAACTATGATAAAAAACAATAGTCACACTATTTAGCACTCTATTTTAGAGCAAAATAAATCCAGAATGAAATTATTGTAGATAATACAATACATTTTAACTCAAAGCTCAGTAATCGCATGTATTTACTATCTAAATATTCTATAGATACAATAGCATTGTATTACAATATGGCTTACAGTAGTGCATCGCCTGTGATGTCGCACGATGCCGCCGCGGCGCGGCGTAGGTACTAGCAGTACTAGCACAGATTACAAATTACTAGCCTGTAGCCAGCCTAGCAAACTCGCGGGGTTTATAATATAGTACCATAATACATATTATAGTAAACCATATGACGTGCAATGTTTCATAAAAATCATAAGAGCCATTAGCTATTTTTGAGAAAAAATAAATAAAGATGCTGGGGTGCATGGGCAACTCTGAATTAGAGTATAATATTTTTGCAGAGATTTACACTTTTTCGACTTTCGGTTTTTACTTTGTTGCTGACTTTTCACACGTCATGTGAAAAACATATGTGAGCAACAACTAATTTTTAAATTGAATTTTACTCGGAAAAATCGGAAAATAAGTTAGCGTGACCGGTTTGTTAGTAAACCGGTTTCTAAACTTTTTCAGCTTCCAGTTTTTATTTTGTTGTTGTCTTTACACAGGTTGACTATTTTTGAAAACAAATTTTACTAGGAAATGCGTTACCGGTCTCTGAGTAAAAAGGCCTCCAAATTTTACAGTAGCGTAATGCCTTTGATGTCGCAAGATGCCACCACGGTACTAGCAGTACTAGTCTGTAACCAGCCTAGAAAACTCGCGGAGTTTGCCAGGCTGTACCCCGCCGCCCGCTGCCCCGCAAGTAACCCTCCGTTGCTCTGCGTAAGTACATTCGTTGCACTACTGTAAGCCGCTATATTGTAATACTGTGACAATAGTATTAAAGATAAAAGCAATTCTTATTGTAGCTGTGACCAAAATTTTGAATGACGTCAGACTGGTTTGAACTTCACGTAGGACTGAACTGGTTCACAACAAATTCTTTATAATAGTGTTACTTCCACTAACTGATACTAAAGTTTCCATGTTAGCCATCATATTTCATCGACGTCTACGAGAAACTCATCTCACAATTTATTAAAGGCAATATCGATAATAATATTTTAGTTCCCTGTATCGAATATATCGAGAACCATGCGAAGATTAATAGTAAGTCAATATGATGACTTGCTAACGTCCATCGAGCGCTAAATGTCATTTTTCATGGCTTATTACATGGTATCACACAACTTTTATAGTACCTCTGGGATAACGATTACCTATCCCCTTAATGTTCTGGTTAAAGAAAAGTGAACGTTACTATTTTGAAGTTTACTATTTTCGTAAGGATTGACATAATTTGAATTTATACAAAATGGATGTAGCCTAAAGAGCGTCGGTGGCGAAATGGCAAGGGCCGCTACCTCTTACCTCCTGTCAGGGAGGTCGTGGTTCGATTCCTGCCACGTACCAATGTGTTTTCGAATTTCGATTTCGTATTTACATTTATCCGACGCTTTTACGGTAAAGGAAAACATCGTTAGGAAACCTGCATACACCTGAGAAGAAACTCGAAGGTTTTGTGTGAAGTCGACCAACCCGCACTGGGCCTGCGTGGTCGACTAAGGCCCGATCGCCCTAGTTCAGGGTAGGCTCGAGCCCCTCGGTGGGGACGTATATATGAGCTGATATGGTGATGATGATGGATGTAGCCTATTCGAGACTGAAAAAGGTTCATTTGTTATTGTGGGGCAGTTCATAAGGTTAGCTATAATAAAATTCCAGAAAATTTAACTTGAGTTCCAAAGAATAAATTCAAGAGTTATGTCAAGAAATGCTTGTGCTATGGTATTATAAAATTTGTAAATTGAGAGTTTATGAAATCTAATGCGAGTCCTTCCAGCAGTTCTATTCAACCGATTTCCTTATTTTTAATGAAAGATATTATGCATGAATTTGTAATTAAGCATTGAAAATCATCTAACCTTTGCTCTTGTCAAATAACTTAAAAAAGAACTATTTTGAGTCCGTCCTGTAGTGGAACAAAACTGATTTGATTAAGTTTTGAATGAAAGGTATTGATGAACAATTTCGTCATCAAGCATTGATAATCACCAAACTTTCGCCCTTCTCAAGTTATACCCAAATGCGATTTTCAAAGCTTTCTTTTTTAATACCTCCGGTTCTATTTAAAGTGCGCGATTTGTGTTGATCTAACAACAGTCGCTGGAATAAGTTCTGGTTGCAGGGAAGCTATAAGTGAGCATTCAACGCGCACATTCTCGCACACCACGCAACATCATGGCGAGCCGCTTGCAGGTCGCCCACCACGCACCATAGACATCGAGCTGCTCGCGGCTTTCCCGCCGTGCGCCCTCGGTCAAGTGCGAGTTAAACTGGCGCACTAAGGGTTCCGTACCAAAAACTAATTTTCATCTATAGCGATTTTCATCTACATCTACATCTTAAAGGGAACTAACTACTACTACTACTAGATGCCACTAGGTGTCACTAGTTTCTAAACAATCGGACTTTAGAAATTTATTTTTTCCTTTAAGAACGGAACGGAAGTACTAAAAATTTTTTATAGGTTTTCCTGTAATCTATGTATTTAACCTCATATACTGTATTTTTTTATTTCAGGCCCAGTAGTTTCAGATATAAGGGGGGGGGACTGGTTTATTTTTGCATATTTTCTTAAATAACTTCAAAACTAATTATATTAAAATGATAAAAAATATATATTTAAGATTCTCATAACGAGCCCTTTCATTTGTTGTGTCACACAATATATCTTTCGCCGGAAGACGTAGCGTAGGAAACTGAGTGGGACGGTAGACCAACTACCTTTTAATATTAACATCTATAAAAAGGTTTGAAATATATAAGATTGCACAATTTAAAATATTGCAAAACTTTATTTTATAATTTCTAATTTACCCCCCAAAAGTGGCCCCTATGTTTAAAATTAGTTATTATTTACGTTACAATTCATGTCCGTCATTGGGTCACCGACTTACATATTTGTACCAAATTTTAACTCAATCGATCCAGTAGTTTCTGAGCAAATCGGCTGTGACAGACGGACGGACATACAAACACACGAGTGATCCTACTAGGGTCTCGTTTTTTCCTATTAAGGTAACCTTAAAAATATTTATTATAATGTTTTTTTTAATATTTAAAAGTGTGTAGGTACTTATATATGATCAAGTTACAAATGTGTCTAGCTACAACTACATACAAGATTCCAGTGGGAAAAGCTTTTTTTAACACGCTTATATTAGCTTCACCTGTATGTATGTATGTATGTTTGTAACCAACTCCTTTGCACTCGATTTTAACCCACTTTAAATAGATTAAAAATAGTAATTCAAACTTTGTACATAGAATCAGTGACATTACAATAATTTTATAAGTTTATCTCATCTTCCTGAACCAAAAACTGAAAAATAAATATAGTTTAAAAAAACTAAAAAAACACGCTTTTAAATCACATCAAACTAAAATGTGAAAAATAATTTTTAATATAAGCTGAAAACAATAATGAAAGAAAAATACTAGTATCTATTATTTTGAAAAAGGCGTGGGTTGCTCGATATACGAAAAGTATGGCACAAAGCACCCCACGCTTTTTTCACAATAATATAGGTACTAGTATTTGTCGTTCATTATTGTTTTCAGTTTATATTAAGAATTATTTTTCACATTTAGTTTGATGTGCTTTAAAAGCGTGTTTTTTTTTAGTTTTTTTAAACTATATTTATTTGTGAGCAACAAAGCATTAACTTCTATAAGTGTAAATAGTTTACCAAATTGAACAAATCTATAGTCAACCTACTTTTGTCTATGGCAAGAACGTGATGATTTTATTTTAAAAGTACTTGATACCTGGAGATGTTTAAAGATCGAGTGCTTATTATGTATCCCTATATTGTTTTATCTAATAAATTTATAGTATTGTATTAAAAACTCAACTCAACTGCACCTACCTGTGAGTATTAATGCTTTAAGATGCCTTAATCCGAACGTAAGTCTATTCATTTTAAGTTCAAATCAATGCGGGCTTCAACGCGGCTGTTACGTTGAAACCGAACACCCAATTCTCGACTATTTGTTTTCGAGAAATTTTGCAATTAATGACAAAAACAGAGTAGTATATTTTTTTTACATCAAAAATGGTAATATTTTTCAAATTGTTTTTTATTAAATCGTCTACTTTAAGTGTATTATATAGCTTTACACAGTCTTTCAATAATTTGAATTGAATATTGTCATTTGACTTATCTTAAGGCCTTAACCATGACTGTGTTGATTTCTTATAATATTTAATTTCTTAGCCCGCCTAGCTAGCTACCACCAGCATATCTAAACTTTGCCGCCAAACATTAGTGTTAACAATATTGATGTGTTCCAGCTTGAAGATAAGATAGCCAGTTCGCCATTGCGTTGGGGAATCTTGGTCAGCCCGCTTCCATCTTCAGCATCGTCGTCACTTACCTTCAGGTGAGATGATGCCAAGGGCTTACTAATTATGAATAAAAAAAGCAATATCATTTGTTTCAGTATTTGAAATTATTTTTTCTTGATCCCGTACTCAATAAATACCCCATCAAGTACCCAACTTCAACCACATCAGTACAGCACACACTTGTCAGAATTTCCCAAAATAAAGAACGTTTCTTTTTCGTATGTTATTAGGTCGCCTCTCCACAAGGAGTTCTATCCAATGTTGAAAGGAAGTACCTACGTATCCCGCTCGAGTACGCTTTTGATGTAAGGGATACTTCCTGTGTGAAGAGTGGCGTAAAAGCTACGAGTACCTAGTTCGTTTTTCAATAATCATCATCATCATTATATCAGCGGAAAGACTTCCACTGCTGGACAAAGATCACCTCCACGTATTTTCACAACGACCGGTCCTGCGCTGCCTGCATCAAGAGGCTTCGCGCGTTTTTAAGAAGATGTTTTTTTCACAGTCTCACTCAGTTTTCTACGCTATGTTGCCACTCAAGTTTGTAGTTTCCCTCTGCGTGATCGAACCAGAAATTAGGAGATTGGTATTAGGAGACCATAGTACCTAACTTTTTTTATATACAGGGTGTAAAAAGACCACTCCCGGAAACTAAACTTTCTTCAAGGAACCCATACTGAATTCATGACAAAATTTTTCCACTTTTCATACAAATCAGCCAACTAATCTGCCAATTTTGTATGGGAAGAAAAAAAATATTTTTCGAGATTTCAGTATGGGTTCCTTGGAGAAAGTTGTTCAGTATGATGAGTAGAAACCATAGTTTAAGTTTCCGGGAGTGGTCTTTTTACATCCTGTCTATTTTTTTAATTCACAATTGATAAGCCCTTGGCATCATCTCATCTGACATAGCTATTACAATTGCAAAACTTAAGTGGTGGCCGGGTCGCATAGCTCCTAAAACAGATGGCCATTAGGACAGTAAAATTCTCGAGTGGTTTTCCAATAGTTGAAGATAATATAACGTAACGTTTAAAATAATATGAACAAAAACGACGAAAATTTAAAACCGCTTAAGAAACTGACCGAACTTTAATGTTTTACGAAAAAAAGTAATAATGCTACCTATACAAGTCATGGGTTTCAATAATACTACAGTTATAGGATAGATAATCTACCATCTAGAGATGTTACTTTCATTTTATTTTATTGAAACCTTACGGTATCTTAGCCCCCACATGATTCTTCATTTGAATGGGTTGGAGTATGGAGGGTAAACTGCATACCCTCATTAAGCAAAATTTATTTTATCTACACTCATGTCGTAAATCCTTCATTTACTTATCAGAAACGCTAAGCAAATGATATACCTTTCGATGGAGCCGTGACTAAGGATCCATACAAATTTCATTTCGTTATCGCAAAGTTGTAACAAAATGAAGTTTTTTTTTTTTTTAATTTTTACGCAGATGCTTGCTATGCTTGAGCACACTAGCGTGTTTCGGAACGCAACCTTGGCGGCGCGCATGCGCGGTGCGATATTACTGCAAATTTATTTTCGCGCCATTAACGTTTGTATTTTTCCTTATGCAGTTTGTATATAAACAATGATTACTTTATTTTGTCTTTAATTTAAATTTGTTGTATGAGTGTAGATAAACTATTGTATGCAACTGTACATAATTAGTATTTAACACTCGTGTATACTTTTATGAAACTCGCTGCGCTCGTTTCATAAACCACACTCATGTTAAATACCCCTCATTATGCAACAGTTGCATAAATAGCTAATTATTAAATATTATAAAATCTAGCATCGGTGGCGTAATGGCAAGGGCCGCTACGTCCTGTCCGGGAGCTCGTGGTTCGAATCCTGCCACGTACCAATGTGTTTTCTAATCTCGATTTCATATGTACGTTTATCCGACGCTCTTACGGTGAAGGAAAACATCGTGAGGAAACTTGCGAAGAAACTCGAAGGTTGTGTGTGAAGTCGACCAACCCGCACTGGGCCCGCGTGGTCGATTAAGGCCCGATCGCCCTAATTCAAAGTAGGCTCGAGCCTCTCGGTGGGGACGTATTTTAGCTAATATGATGAAGATAAAAATCTTTTTTTAAAATCTTATTTGTCATTTACCTTTTCCTCTAATTCTTTTTTACCTACCCATGTAATACTTATTCTTCACTTTGGTAAGGTAATTCAGATTTAATAACACTAATTATTATCATCCATTTTCTTTAATTTCTCAGATTTATTTGACATTATCATGCCTCATTAAATGGTACCTCTTAGGTAGGGGGTTGTAGCACTAAATTTAATTGTGAAATGTTGCCACTACTTAGTGTACTATGTATGTATACGGCCTTGAACCTAACTGTAAAATTCAGTTTTTGGAACTCAGCCAAAATCGTGTCGCTTCAGAATTAACACTGGATGTCCTATCGTTGCTATGAATTTAGGGGGTGCTTGACTGTAGATCATCATCATCATATTAGCTCGTGTAGGCCCCACCGAGGGGCTCGAGCCTACCCTGAATAAGGTCGATCGGGCCTTAGTCGACCACGCGGGCCCAGTGCGGGTTGGTTAACTTAACACACAACCTGAGAGTTTCTTCGCAGGCGTGTGCAGGTTTCCTCACGATGTTTTCCTTCACCGTAAGAGCGTCGGATAAACGTACATATGAAATATAAATTCGACATCACATTGGTACGTAGCGAGATTCGAACCACGACCTCCCGGACAGGATGCGGCGGCCCCAGCCGTTACCCCATCGACGACTTTAGATTGACTGTAGTTTGACTGTAGATAAAAGTAACTGGTCCTTGTCTTCACCTTATGGTGTTAGCAGGAATAGCGGCCCCCACTGTTATGCCCTAGGGTAGGTAAGTGGGGACGCTATATCATAAACCTGGAAGTCTAGCGTATCAGGTAGATGTGCGAGAGGGCATGTAGGTAAAAGATAATAATTAAGATACTTTTCTAGACTAAGATACAGAGCTAAGGTAAGATCTAACGTAAAACATAATTACGTACAAAGTAATAAACTGCATTAAGAGGTATGTCGGTGGCGCAAAGGCAAGGGTCCTATCCGTGAGGTCGTGGTTCGATTCCTGCCACGTACCAATGTGTTTTCGAATTTTGATCTCATATGTACGTTTAGCCCACGCTCTTACGGTGAAGGAAAACATCTTGAGAAAGCCTGCACACATCTGCGAAGAAACTCGAAGGTTGTGTGTGAAGTTGATCAACCAGAACTGGGCCCGCGTGATCGACTAAGGCCGGATCGCCCTAATTTAGGGTAGGCTCGAGCCCCTCGGTGGGGACGTATATGAGTTGATATAATGATGATAAAAATATTTTTTTTCTATCTGTCATCAACTTTTACCTTTGCTTCTTTTTTACCTACCCATGTACTATTTATTCTTCACTTTGGTAAGGTAATTCAGATTTAACATCACTGTTATAATCATAAACTTTCTTTAATTTCTCAGATTTTTTTGACACTATCATGCCTCATTAAATGGTACCTTTTATATAGGGGGTTGTGTGAAATTTTTCTACTACTTAGTACATAAGGCCTTGGACCTAACTGTTAAATTCAGTTTTTGGAACTCAGCCAAAATCGTGTTGTTTCAGAATTAACATTGGATGTCTTATCGTTTCTATGAGTTTAGAGGGTGCTTGACTGTTAACAAAGTAATAAATTACATTAAGAGGTACGTCGGTGGCGCAACGGCAAGGGCCGCTACCTCCTATCCGTGAGGTTGTGGTTCGAGTCCCGCCACGTACCATTGTGTTTTCAAATTTCGATCTCATATGTACTTTTATCCGTCGCTCTTACGGTGAAGGAAAACATCGTGAGGAAACCTGCACACATCTGCGAAGAAACTCGAAGGTTATGTGTGAAGTTGACCAACCCGCACTGGGCCTGCGAGGTCGACTAATGTCCGATCGCCCTAATTCAGTGTAGGCTCAATCCCCTTGGTGGGAACGTTTATATGAGCTGATGTGATGATGATGATGAAGAGGCACGTATTGTTTTCTTAAGTATTTGTAAATTCCTTGCCTTATCTTAACTTTTGTAAGTTTTTAATGCTCTCCATTATATCCATTATATGTCCACCATATTAACTAAAGTATCATTTTTACTAGGTACTAATGTTTCCATCCCCGTTCGCGTAATATTGACTATTATCACCACATTTGCCCCATATCCTCAAATCGTTTCAAACTCCTATAACACCTTATTTCCTGGTAACTGAAAAGCCAATCTCGTCGGATTGTCGTCAAGCACGACCCCCCTATTTTTCTTGGCAACTCGCTTTACCAATAAAATTGAGTTAGCGGCCCGCTTAATACTTTTGGCAAATATCCTTGCGAACGTCGCGTGTGTTTGACCCAGAAAAACGAAATGAGGCGGTTGTTGGTGTTTGTTTAAGTTAACGGGTTAACTTAGATATTATGAAACAAAATAGGTATACATTTTTGCAGCCCGTTAAAGAAAACACGCATAACATTAATACGATTTCAGAATAGAAGAGAGAAGATGGTTTTATAAGAAATAATATGAATGGAGGACAAGGTGAAGTAAAGTTGATCATCGACGCAAAGTTGCCTGTTTTTCTGTTTTCTATAAAATTCTTTTCGGAGAGTGTGCTCAAGAACTTCACGACCTCATCCCCCCAACTCCATTCCACCTTCTGTCAACGAGACGCAGGGGGAGGTTCCACCCCTTTGTTGTTGATATTCAGCTTATACGCACGAAGCGTTACGCTTCCTCATTTATTATGCGGACAGCGATTGAGTAGAACTCCTTGCCTGCGTCTGTTTTTCCCGACTCCTACAATTTGTGGATCTTTAAGGCAAGAGTGCATAGGCATTATTTGAGTTTGCGTGTACCATCCTCGACAACATCGTCACATACCGTCAGTTGAGATATAGTTAAAAGCACTTAATTTTTTTAATAGAAAAAGTGCGGGATAAGAACGCATAGCTAAGAAGGAATATAATTAGAAAAGTTGAAGACGTCGTACAGGGAGAAAATAAAACAACATAAAAATAATATTACATTATTTGATAAGATTTAAAATTTAAATTTTCTTCATTACTGTAGAACTTGTTCTCGATCAGCCAAGTGTTGAGCCTATTTTTCAAATTCCAAGAAGGTGGTCACCACAACCTGTACTATTTTGGTTCCTCCCGCGAGTACTGTCAATCTGTTCTTTGGCCTTCTTTCAAGGTGGGAATACATCAAGTGCGTCTTATTCATTCAGAGCGAGATCGTTGTACTAGAACCGACGGTGCAGTTGACTCGCAGTCTGATTGAGGTGCTGCTCAAGTTCGTCTGAATTAGGCACACAGACAATGCAAGCAACATCGTCTGCATACACATACACTTCGCAATTAGTGATTAACTGGCAAATCATACAAAAGAATGGAGAAAAGGATAATAGAAACAGATGGTCCCTGAGCAACGCCCATTGATGTAGTAGGCGGATCTGACTTCACCTGACCAGACCACCATCGCCCGTAACTATCTGGAACCTGTCACACAAAATATCAGTAAGCAATGCATGCGCGCTGCCACCGATACCGTAGTAATGCAGTTTCTCTGCGTGAACAGCATAGTCAACCACGTCAAACGCCTAAGAGAGGTCACAAGAAAGGACACCTACCTGAAAGCCTTGTTCTCGTGCGGCTAGTACCTGGCGCACTACTTCGCAAGCAAGCGCAGTCGAGGAGCCACAAAGTAGGTAGGGTGGAGCGGTCCACTCGGTACGCGTATTGGCGCTCAGACAGCGCCCTTTTTGCAGCAATATAGTTATTTAATCGTGAACTAAACCCGTTTTCCAGAATTTTAGTGAATGCTGGTATAATCAAGCCAGGTCAATAGCCGTCATTGTTTTCTTTTTTGCATTTACCTTTAGAAAGGGGAGCAATCTTGTTCAATTAAAAGGTTTCAGGGAAGATTCCCTGCCTAAGGCACACATTAAACAGATCCGCTAATATCGGCGTAACAGATGCAAACGTTTTATTGAGCAATTCCATGGAAGTGTTGTTCACATCTTTTGAAGACTTATGCGGAATGCGTGATGAGATTGTGAGGTATACTTCTTCTGCAGTAAAACGCTGCAGCCACAGCGAGTGATCAGCTGGTACGCGGGTAGCCACAAGCGCGCGGCACGCAAGAGTCACAAAGGCGCGGGGAGCACCGCACGCCACTGCTGCTCCTACGAAAATTATGTTCATTGCGTCGACAACATCTTTCTTTGATCTGAATTTTGCTCCTCCTAAATCAACGGCAATTTCAATAAAATCAGTGGTGGGTCGACTGGCCTTACGCCTCTCTTTGTTCACTATTTTCCACAAGACTTTGCTAGTATTCGAGGCCCCATACAATTTTTTAGATTTTTATTTTTTACAAGGATTTAAAAATGTGCTTGTTAGTGTGAATGAATTGCAAAAGGTTAATACTATAAATACAATGTAGAAAGTAATCATTACCGACCAAGTATATAGCTTAATATTTCATAACTTAACTGACATCCGAAAACAGAGCTACAACATTAGTTAATAATGAATCAATTGAATCAATAATCAGCACGGACAAACAAGGGGGTCAAACATGTGTACTGATTGACTTCCAATATCACGGGTGGCTGTATTTGCTTATGCCAGCATTTATGATAATTGGTGGTTCTTTATACTACACGATTACGACACGATCAATAAATATATGGTAAAGAGTTACTTAAACAGATTGTATTCTTAACTGTACATTTATCTATATTTACAAAACAAAATTCCCCTCCGTGTCTCTCTTATTACGTGATATACTCAAAAACTATGAATAGATAAAGTAATTCGTGAGGAAGGTTTAGGTGTATGATTCCCAGCTGCACCTTCCGCACCGCGCACCCTCTTGTTTACTATAAAAATATAAGAATAATTTAAATAATATAATTATTCCCAAACCAGCAATGGCTGGATCTCTCTCTTATCGTGTGGAACAAGGAACCGTGACATGCAGCATCAGCTGCGGTTACGTGTAGGGCACTAAGATTTCTACCCACGGACGTGTGCATGCAACGTGACTCAAACTCAATTCAATATACTTATTCAAAATAGGTGCAAATTAAACTATTTCCGCTAGTCACAAAACAATAATAACAATGTCATTTTTGAATAATCAAGAAATAAACAATAATTAGTTAATAACGTCAAAATTCAATCCTTGATATGAACCAGATTATGTCATTAGAACATGAAAACAATATGACACGAAAAGATATACATAAAAATCATTGAATGTCATTAATGCCTTCGACAAGAGTAAGCCAGTTCATACGGACAGCACCCGGTCACGAGTATAACGCGAGAGTCAGCCATCGCTCCCATCAACCATATAAGAGGGAAAGGAATAACCCGGCTCCCGATGCGCCACCATGCGCACAAACATTTTCAAACACATCTGGAAGCAGATGTGCAGGTTTCCCCACGATGTTTTCCTTAACCGTTAAAGCAATCGGTTAGTAAAGTTACTGAGTCTCTAAAAATTCATTGGTACATTTCAGTCTGGATTCGAACACAGGACCTCTGGTTACCGTTAAGCCACCGACGCTTGGGTGGCTTGTAGTTGGATGGGGTAAAGATAAATTTGAAAGAGTGTTAAGTGTTACTAGAATTAAAGGGATTGGGAATCTTTAAGGCAAGAGTGAATAGGCATTATTTGAGTTTGCGTGTACCATCCTCTACTGCATCATCACTTACCATCAGGTGAGTTGCAGTCAAACACACTCAAATTTTTAATAAAAAAAATATTTAAAAAAGGGGGAATATCTTTACCAAAGGGGAATATCAACATGACATACGCAAAATAAACAAGATTACTATGTCTTCGATTGTGATAATGACACCTTACGATTATGATCTAACTAGCTGTGCCCGCGACTTCGTTCGTGTGGAGGTTTTGAATTTTCCCACAGGAACTCTTGAATTTTACGGTATCAAAAATTTTCTGTATGTTAATCGGGCTTTATGGAACCACCATAAAAAATTTCATCAAAATCGACCTGGTAGACTTTGCGTGATGCGCGAACATACAAACAGATAGATAGACAGACAGACAAAAATTCCAAAAGCAGATGTTTTGGCCTATATATCGTTAGTAATGTCCACCACAGTTATTATTTTCTAAAAATATTTCATGTACAGACACGGCCCCGTTACAGTTTTATTATATGAATAGATTGTATTTTTAAAATACATACAGAAAGCCATGCTACAAACAGAAACTAATTATGATACCTATTGTATAATTTTATTACACAATAAACTGTTAAATAAATAAACAAATGATGAATAAAACCCCAAAAATATTATTTAACGATTAAACTTCCAAAAACACAAAACGTAAATGGAATTTCACCTAACCACCATTAGTTTGACAAGCAAAAAGTAGATTAACGCGCCACCTAAACGAGGTCCAGTCCACCCAAAAACCTTCACTAATTACTAGATATTAATTAAATGGTGTGGAATAAAAGTAAGACTGGCAAAATGAACCATGAGTTTGATCGTTAACAGTGATTTCATTTGACCTTGTGTAGTTGGAAAATTTTGTGAACGGTAAATGACAAAATTGAATATACCAGTACGTTGTTATGATCTTTAAAACCGGCTAAGTGCGAGTCAGAACTGCACACAATAGGGTTTCGTAGCTTTATACTAGATGGCGTTAGTTTCATGTTTTAAAAACCATCATATTAGATGACGCTAGTTTTTTCTTGAATCAGAAACGAGGAGATCCTCAGGAGAACTAAAGTAACTGACATAACTCACAGAATCGCTAAACTGAAGTGGCAGTGGGCAGGGCACATAGCTCGTAGAACAGATGGCCGTTGGGGCAGTAAAGTTTTTGAGCGGCGACCGGGCATCGGAAAACGTAATGTAGGCAGGCCTTCTACGCGGTGGACCGACGGCCTGGTGAAGATCGCGGAAAACCGCTGGATGCGGTCAGCGCAGGACCGGTCGTCGTGGAAATCCTTGGGGGAGGCCTTTGTCCAGCAGTGGACGATTTTCGGCTGATATGATGATGATGATGATTATTTGTGGTATTCTATTTTAAACTTGACATCTCATTATTTATCATCAATAAAGTGTAATTTAATGTGTAAGTGCTTTGGTTTATACTATTAACTTATACTGTGACTGAATAAATAAATAAATATACAGGATGCAACATGATTGGTTAAGAATCCGTTACCTGGGGCTTCTTGTCATCCTGTTAAACAACTTTTCCTAAGAGCCCCATAGTCAATTCGCAAAAAAACAAACACTTTATACAAATCGATCAGATAATTGACCAAATTTTTAATTTTTTGTATAGAGGTTCCTTGGAGAAAATTGTTCAGTCTGATGAGTAGAAGCTCCTGTTAACCATTCCCTAACACGTTTGCTACATTCTGCATATCACCTTTTACAATTTAAGCGCGAAATAAAAGTTATACATTAATTAAAACATCACCAGAAACAATAATTACTAGAGAAACATTACAACAACGAAGTGGAAGAACGAAATGCTCAACACAAAAACAGCAGAAAGTTATCAGGCAAGCCAACACGCGGTACATACTAAGGCTTTAAAAAGAACATTTTAATCACAGTGAATCTTATGACAGGAGTGAAATATTAAAGAGAAACAAAGGACCGTTTTTAGCTCCCCCTGTGTATACTATAGTCCGGGGAAGGATTCGTATATTGTCATACGTGTTTTGTCTACACCCTAGCGTAGAGTGTAATTACTTGCTTTTTTTGCGATGTGCATTTTTGGGGAGATTGGCGCGTCAAAAATTTTAGAACAAGATATTAATAAAAATAAAGTTATGTAGATGTTTTAATAATAAGTACTACGGGACTACCGAATACATAGAAGTAGAAGCGTCTGTGGCTCAACCGGTAATGACTCAGTCCTCCTAACCAGAGGTTCTGAGTTCAAATCCAATGTACAAATGAGTTTTTCGAAACTTACGTACATATACTTACCGATTGCTTTAACGGTGAAAGAAAAAATCCAGAGGAAACCTTCACATCTGATTCCAGATGTGTAAGAAGGTCGCGTTGCACACGTCCGTAGGTGTTAATCTAAATGCCCTACACGTGACCGCGGGTGATGATAAGTGCAACACCAGGCAACCGCCGTCTATCCTTTGGACAGCACGGTTAATTGTGCCACACGATAAGAAATAAGACCGAATACTAAGTGTAAATATTCAATTCTAAGATGCATGTCTGAAAATTTATCAACGAGGCAATTAAAAAAAATACTACAAAAAAGTAACTTTTACAGGCAAGCCTTTACAAAGCTTTGCAGCGCTGGAAAATATCATTCAAGCGAATTGGTTATAATAACCCGCCTCAATGTATATTTTACTTCACTAATATGACGTGAAACAAAAGAAATTCTTTATTTGAGTATCTATGTAGGTTATCATATTATGACATACACTATGATATTACATGAAATCATAATATGAAGTTTTGCTTCTTGTATTATTGAAAATGTTGCTAATAATAGTTATTTATGCCACTGCCAAGTAAGCTATTGTAACATAAGTGCTAGTTTTTACCACGTAGCAAAGCTGAGTGGCACAAGTGTAACAATGCCTAATTGTGTGCAGTGACATACAATATTTTTTCTACGACCGTGATAGAAATAAAATACATTGGAATTTTGTCATAATCATAATATTATATTGAATTTTTGAAGCCAAAGCCATTAAAATATTTAAAAAGTTTCATTGTAGTACAGTTGTCTCGTTTTGAAATGATCATTGTCAAACGACTTTTAGGAATGAATACTTATTTTTGAAGCCACAGCCATAAAAAATATTTAAAAATTTTCATTTTAATACCGTTGTCTCGTTTTGAAATGATCATTATAAAACGACTTGTAGGAATGAATACTTATTTTTGAAGTCAAAGACATAAAATATTAAAAAAATTTCGTTGTAGTACAGTTGTCTCGTTTTGAAATGATCATTGTAAAACGACTTGTAAGAATGAATACTTATTTTTGAAGCCAAAACCATAAAAATATTTAAAAAGTTTTATTATAGTACAGTTGTCCCGTTTTGAATGATCATTGTAAAACGACTTGAAGGAATTAATACTTTTGTGATATGATTTGAGGTTATGTATTAAGCAAATTACCAAATGGGAGTAGAAAAAAATGTTTGTCATTGTTCAGTTTTAAGGCATTTTAATAAAAATAAAAAAACATTAGAAGACATAACGATTTTGTGCAGTAATTTAATACAACTGAATACTTAACTAAATTTATTTCATAATTTTCAATTAAAATTAGTACTGAGGCTGTATTAAGGGTTCCGTACAACCAGCGGGTGACCAACGGAACCCTATTACTAAGCCTCCGCTGTATGTCCGTGTGTCCGTCTGACAGCGGACTGTATTACATGAACCGAAATAGGTAGACAGTAGAAATTTTCACAGATTGTGTATTTCTGTTGCCGCTAAAACAACAAACACTATAAATTATAAAAAGTGTAAAAATAATGGAGGGTCTTCATACAAAAAACAAGTTTTTTTATAGGTCTTTAGAAGTATTTTTGATTAAGCTCTATCGTAAAAACGGTAATATAATACAAGCGTGAAACTTGGTGTGATTATATTACTAAACTTAAGTAAAACAACAAATAATTAAAATTTGCAAGTGTGAGTCGTACTTGCGCTAAGGAGTCCGAACTGAATGACAAATAAAGCATAATAAAGTATACTTTTTCTTTGTTACTTTTAAAGCAGTTTATTAATATGAATAGGTATCATCGTCATTATACTATGTAGTTGTGTAGAGACGTGTGGTAGTACGGAGTGCTAGTCCGACTCGCACTTGGTCGGGCTTTTTCATAGTATTTGGGCCTGTGACGTCATAATTTTTTATCACTAAAATCATAAAAAATAACAAGAGATTAAAAAGTAATAATATTCACATTCGTTTATTAATGAAAAAAAAAACATAATTTTTTGATGCCAATTGTAAAATTTGAATCTGATTACCTAACTTTTGGTTTCAAGGGCAATAAAATTGTTAATTGAGCACTTTCTGGCATAACGTGTTAGCTGTTGATACTAAACGGTGCAGCTACAAGAAAATTGCAGACAAATTTCCTGGTAAAATAGCATTTAAAATGAAGTCTTTATTTTCCCCCTACAAACGTTTCAGGCCATTACCCGTAAAATTATGGGAAATTAAACCGCAAACATTTCATAATTAACTCAGACTATACCACTAAGCTATACCACAGCGTGAGACGCCAGCCAGTCTGCAGGGGAATCCCCATAATTATTGGTAATACCACCCTTCCACAACGGCTATTTAAAAATTTATGTGTGGTATCACTTGAGCTTTTTATGGAAGTGCTTCGCAAGTATTTCATAAAGACGCCTGGTCTTTTTGATGTGAAAAATATTAAGGTGACACGATTTAATTAGAAATAGCTATCACGGTTTGAAATACAGCCTGGTGACAAACAGACGGACGGACAGCAGTGTCTTAGTAATAGGGTCCCGTTTTTACCCTTTGGGTACGGAACCCTAAAAAAGAAATTCAAAATCAGTTCACAACTTGTGAAGATATCGGGTAACAAACATACAAAAAAACAAGTCGAATTGAGAACCTCCCCATTTTTGGAAGTAGGTTGAAAATGGAAATAAATTGAGTCCAATTTTAACAATTATTATTGGTGAAGGACTGGTAATAAGTTAAACAGAATGTTCCAATTTCAAAATTCAAACAATTTAATTCCTCTCTTTTACATCATTTTCGATTAAATTGGCGGCAAAAGGTTTATCTTGTTATAAAGTTTCTTTGTATGTTGACTAGAATTTTAATTTTTGAGTTGAACATTGTTTTATTTTTATTTGAAATAAAGTATTGGCTTTTAAGCGGTAATGCCACGCTGTCATTTAACTTAAAATGAAAGGTTACGCGCTGTGGGCATGCTGGAAGCCGGAAGTACACAACGTCAAGTGCGGATGCCATCGACTCCAACCAGGCGGTAATTCGAAGGTTATGGCAACGTTATCGGCTTACCGGGAAAACGGCCGAATGAAATCCAGGTAGATCACGGTTTACAACTGAGAGACAAGACCGCTTTATTCGGAATATCATTAGGCGGGAGGCTAAAACTACGGCACGGCAACTGGTTGAAAGGCTGCTAGCTCAACACCAGGTGGCTGTCAGCACCCAAACAGCCAGGAGGAGACTGCATGAAGTCGGTTTACGTTCTCGTAGGCCGTTGCGGGTTGTAGCTCTCCAACAGCCAGGAGGAGACTGCATGAAGTCGGTTTACGTTCTCGTAGGCCGTTGCGGGTTGTAGCTCTCCGGCGAGGCAATCGTGCTTTACGGTTACGATGGGCACGTGTTCACCTAGAGTGGCCAGAAGATGAGTGGGCTCGTGTGTTGTTTTCTGATGAATCCAGATTCGGTTTCCACACTGATTCAAGGAGAGTACGCATATGGCGAGCTTTTAGATGAATGAAGAAAGATACCGTCAGGAGGTGGTAGAATCGATTGTTGTTTCTCACCGAATTCAAATGGGAGAGAATTTCATGTTCATACAAGATAATGCTCGCGCGCACACTGCAGGACCTGTTTTAAATGTTTTCCTTGAACATGATATCACGCTCTTAGACTGGCCTCCACAGTTCTGTGACAAAAATACCTGGGATTTACTCAGAAGAATAGCATTTCAACAGATTCTTCAGAACTTACGAACATAAGATTTTTTCTTACATCTTTCGCGGACGTGGAGCATGATACCCCAGGCTACTTTGACAACCTGTTACTGAGCATGCCCAGGAGATGAAGAGCCTCAGCAAATGCTTTGGGGGGGTCCGACTGACTATTAATTTTATCCACATATACTTTTTTTTGTTTTTTGTACTAAACCCAGCTCTAACCTGTTTTTTTTCTTTAAACTCTCAACTAAATATTGTACTGTTTTGTTAGTCTTAATAAACTTATTTTTTGTATTGATGTAAGTTTTTTTTTAAACTGTTAAACAAGGCATTTAAATCTGCTTTTATTCATGTATCATTGTTTATTTAAAAAATCTCAATATTTTCAAATGTCTTCGCATGAACGTTTGAGTCTTATACCAAGTTGACTAAAGTGTATATTAACGCCAGCCGTTGAAAAATGCATGTTTTTATTCAGTTATTATTTCCCAGCGTGAGTACGGCTCACACTTGACCAATTTTTATTTTTTATAGATTTACTTTAGGATTATCACTATAATCACAGACATCAAGTTTTATGCTTGTATGTACATATTACCGTTTTAACAATGGAGCAAAAAGTTATTGAAAAACATGTTTAATGTGTGTAAATTTTGGTTATCTCCTAGTAAATTCTGTGAAAATTTCTAGCTGCCACCTATCACGGTTCAAAAGATATAGCCTTTATGATAAGTCGGACAGACAGACGGACGGACTGACAAACCGCGAATGCTTATAAATAGGGACCCTGGCATGGAAGCTGCCAACCTGCCGAGTGCGTGTCGGACCACGTGTTCCACGGTAACTAATTCCTAACTTGAACACTTATTCTTAAAACATGCCCAAAATAATGTTCAATGAGAGTGCTTACATGAGTGATTTCAAGTTTTTACGTAGAACAGTGTAGAAACGCTGGATGAGGGGGAGTTGTGTAAAATACTGGTTGTTAAACAAATTATAGGCCTATATTTGACAAAAAGGAAACATATTCTTAGGGAACACTACTTTTTCTACGAGAGGGTACTCTCGAAAAATAGTGCATATCCCCAAAAATTTGTTTTAATCAAAATACCTGGACAAAAACCTCCCCTGAGTTAGATTTTGCAATAATTGCCAACGCCTGGAAGGCGGGTTGGCGATCGCAGTTTGTACTGTGGTGGCAGAGTATACGCGGGAATAAAATTTAAAATTGAGATCTACTAAACTATTTTTGTGACAAAAATCTGAAGCTGCTGTCTCACTGACTAACAGACGAAAACAACGATCTTGTAAGGGTTCCTCGTATAGACCATGGAATCCTAAAAATAGCTTGATAATTATGAACCTACCAAAGAAAAGACATCCTACAATTAATTTTGATAAAACAACTAGATAATCATTACGCCTCTAAGAATATTTAAAACAAAATTAAAAATATAACTTCGAATCGGAGAGAAACAAAACTTTACTGCCATACGCAGTACATTTTCTCTGAAGAAAACACAAATTTGTCCCAATCCCACTCCCCCTCGTTCCAAAGTTTCTTTGAGCAGTTGCCGTTGACAATATTCCTTGTAATTCACTCTTTTCGGGACAGAATAAATTTGGCAAAATATCTTGGGTGCGGGCGTCCGTAGCAGATGTTCCGATCCGCACTTTGGTGAGAAATTGCGGAACAACGTATTTTGTTTGGAGTTTCAGGCATACTTTGTAGCTTTAAACACAGATGGTAACAAATTTGGTGTAAAACCCGTAAACTGAGGATTCTACTCATCATGCTGAACTCTTTTTCCAAAGAAATCATAGTCAAAAATTTAAACCTCAATAAAAAATTGGTGAATCAGCTGATCGATTTGTATGATGATTTCATTATTTTTTTTGCGATTTGAATGTGGGTATATTTTCAGTGTGACTGCAGTAGAAGCCGCAGTTTTAAAGTTACCAATTTTGTTTTCCTTTTTCTCTAATTAAAGAGCTAGGCTCTTGTCGGTACAGTATCCATGTCAGTTCAGTTGGGCAACTCACTCTGTGTTTCTCTGTTCAACGCCGTTTCCTTTACCTCCCAATACCACTTAATATTCAGCTTATCCTAGGTCTCCCTCTACCCCGCTTTCCTTAAATCTACCAATTTTGTTACAGCCTGTATATTTTTCAATGTGAGGTACCGTCATCGGCTGCTCAACTATGGTAGCACTGCCAGTTAAAATACTGGCAATATTAATACTATTATTATGAATAGGAGGTACCGTCATCGGCTGCTCAACTATGGTAGCACTGCCAGTTAAAATACTGGCAATATTAATACTATTATTATGAATAGGAGGTACCGTCATCGGCTGCTCAACTATGGTAGCACTGCCAGTTAAAATACTGGCAATATTAATACTATTATTATAGAATAGAATAAAAGTAATTCATTGATAATGAAATACTGACTAATAATTGTATCAATCTGAAAGAGTGTCTGTCTGTCTGTCTGTCTGTGTATTACTTCACCGATTTTATATCGATCATGTTACGCTTTGTCATTTTTGATATATATTTTGTAAAACTAGCGACATGAAATAAATGATCGAATCTGATCATAGGACACTTTTTGTCCCAGAAAAGGTACAGCTTCCTGAGGGACTGGAAAAAATTGGTTTTTGTGGGTGAGTTTTATCAAATGTTAAAGCTATGTTAAATTTTATGTCAGTCAAATGATAAATTTCAAATAGCAAACGCCATAATTCATGTCATAAGTCTAACATCAAAGTCAGTTAGTCAAACTCAAATGTCAAATTTCAAACATCAAAAGTCAACTATACGTTTACTATTTTATAAGGTTTATAAACACTATGTATACAAAAAAAGTTTAAAAAACTTAAAACCGACTTCAAAATGAAATTCTGACAAAAGTATGAAATAATATTATTATACTTAGATACACGACATTAGCCAACAATAACGAAATCAAAGGTGTGTAAGAATTAAATTAGGGGCTTAAATTTATTTTTGAGGTCGGTCCCAGCACACAGCTACTCATATTTTACTTATGGCATTGCTGACACCGACCTCAAAAAAAACCTTAGGCCCCTAATTTAATTCGTACCACCCTTTGATTTCGTTATTGTTGGTTAATGTCATGTATCTAAGAATAACAACATTATTTCATAATTTTGAGAGAATTTCATTTTGAAGTCGGTTTTTAGTTTTTTTAACATTTATTTTTATTTTCTTTATTTAAAGTGATAATGCTATATATTTAACAACGTTAAACCCAATCACCCACTCGGCAATAAAAACCATCAAATCTTATTGCATGTGTTTCAATAACAGATACAGATTCCTGTGGCTTCCATCATCATCTCAACAGCATGAAAGTTAAGCCATCATCAGCTCATCTGAGTAATCTGAAAGTATAGAACTATCGGTCTATACGTACCTACGTAAAATATTTGAAGGATTATCCTCCAACTCCTAACCTATAAGGAGTTATACCTTCCTTTATGAGCTCATCAGAGAATATGAGATGATAACTACCAGACGCAAATACTTTAATAATTTTAGAATATAAATGAAACACGTAAAACGTGCCTATAAAATTCAAGGGTTGCCCTCGATTTCCCTGGGATCCCATTATCAGATCCTGACTTGATGACAATGGGACCCCCTTGGGAGTATACTCTTTCGAATGAAAAAATAATTTTGAAAATCGGTTCACAATCGGCGGAGATATCGCGTAACAAACATACAAAAAAAATACAGCCCTTCTCCTTTTTGAAGTCGGTTGGTTGAAAATATGTTTCGGCTTAACGATCTGGCTGTCTCACGCCAGATCCTCATTGCGTTGGGAAATCTTGGTAAGCCCGCTTCCATCTTCGGCACCATCGTCACTTACCATCGGGTAACAACTGTGTAACAACTTTACAATTGTGGATTTAAAAAAAAACACCCTATAATAAGATGACGAATATTCTGCTACCTACCTTATAAATTATCGTAATTTAATGAACTGAGATAGCGGGGTACAATAGTTCGTAGAACAGATGGCCCTTGGGGTAGTAAAGTTTTTAAATGGCGACCGCGCTCCTGAAGACGTAACGTAGGAAGGCCTCCCATTCGGTGGACCGACGACCTGATTAAGCGACTCCGTGGCGTAATGGTTAGTCCTTCACACTCGGAGGTCGCGAGTTCGATTCCCGGTGGGGTTAAGTTGTAAGACTCGGTTTGGTTGGTGGTAAGGCATTTTCTAAGCACGCCTGGCTAGCTACTACCATCTTATCTAAGTCTTGCCGCCAAAAATCAGTGTTAACAACATTGATGTTTTCCGGCTTGAAGATAATATAGCCAGTTTTCCATTTCGTTGGGGAATCTTGGTAAGCCCGCTTCTATTTTCGGCATCATCGTCACTATCAGGTGAGATGATACCAAGGGCTTAACAATTGTGAATAATAAAAAAAAGCTCGCGGGAAGCCACTGAATGCGGGCATCGCATGACCGGTCTTGTAGAAATCCTTGAGGGAGGCCTTTGTTCATCAGTAGACGTCTTTCGGATGATTATAATGACGAGGACATAAATTATCATCATTGGCCTGCTTCATCTATGAAACATATCTAAAGTATTCATTGCCATCCTACACCAAAAAAAGGCCAACATCTAAACTAAAAGGCTGTCCATTTCTGTCAGTGCACTAGCTTGCTATTATATTTTCATTGGAAGCGAGACACAATAGTTCCTTTGTGAGTCTTTATTTGAACAAGAGGCTCCTATCGAAGGCGCGCTTTGTGAAACTTTAGCCGCTCTCGCAAGACTGGGTGCGGACCTCTTTTATGGTCTCCTGTCTCCTCAAAGAGGTACTTTGAACGGTAAGTAAAGGGAGGACGAGGAACGGTATACTGTATGCCGGGATAATTAGCAATCAGTGTTGTCATAGTGACGGAGTTTATTTTGGATGAAATAGAAGTAATTAAGATTTTTGCCTCGGACTACTATAATCCATTAAAGGGTCCTTGTGTAGACTTCATCAGAAAAGATCATTTATTTTTTGTTACCAGTTACATGTTTATCATCATATCAGCCGAATAACGTCCACTGTTGGCCATAGGACTCCCACAAGGATTTCCACGACGACCGGTTCTGCGCTGCCCGCATCCAGCGGCTTCCCGCGACCTTTACCAGGTCGTCGGTCCACCGAGTGGGAGGCCTGTCTTCGTTTTCCGGTGAGCGGTCGCCACTCGAGAACTTTACTGCCCCGTCGGCTATCTGTTCTTCGAGTTCCCCGTCCACTGCCACTTAAGTTTAGCAATTCTGAAAGCTCAGAATTTTCGAAGCGTAACATGATCGTCCAAAAATATTGTAATTCGAATCCAATGTCACAATTAAATAGTACCTAATTCAAAAAGTCTAAATAAAATGTGATATCAGTAGAAAGTAAAATTTAACTATCAAATATATTATGATGAAATAAAAATAAATAACAATAATTGAAATTTATTTCCTATAATTTCGTCAACATTATGAAAATTTATTATCCTAAAAAAGTTTTTTTTTAGTCAAAGATACCTAGATTAATTGTTACCGTCAAAGTCCAAAGTCAAAGAGAATTAATTGGCATAATTTTGGGTATACAATAAGATGTAAAACAGAAAATTTTCACCAAAAATTGTTTAATTGCTGGTTTCATAGAAACGTGTACACACCGCGCAGGCGGTACACGCGGGGCATACGCGTTGGTACGATAAGGCGTTAATATTACAGATTTTTGTTATTTTTGACGTCAAATACTCTCAAACAATAAAAACCCAAGGTTGAAAAAAATTTTCTTATTGTTGATGATGTTCCTTAAAGGCAAAAGGTTTTAGAAACACGATTAGCAGTTTTGGTTCGATAGAAAAAAAAACCCAAAGTTAGGTCTACACCGTTACTTGCAACTCTAGTTACGACTACTATTTTGAAGTATAAATTTTAAAAAATATACAACAATATTTTTTATGATAATAGAAAGTGAGTAATGTTATTATTTTTTATACTTTCATTTTAGTTTTTGATTGAAACGAAAAACCATTGAAAAAGTGAGGTTATTTTCTTTACTCTTTACACGTAAAGAAAAAGACAGAGACAACTGTTCCAATCAATACCTCGCCTTATTCGTGGCGAGGTCACTACCTCGAGCTGGACTCTTGAACTCTTGGCATAAACTGCACCCGTTTCGTGATCATTTCTTAACCATTTTATCATCACCATCATCTTTATTAATTTGTATTAATGTAATTTAAAATTAGTTTTTACGAAAGCAAATATACACATTGCAGTTTTTACCTAAACTACCGCTGGAGATATTTTCAGCAAAGTTTTAATTCATCTCAAATAATACATTCAGCACCAAAATTTGAAACGAAGCGATAGTCGCTGGCAAGACTTCAACTGCACGATACATAATTTTAAACAAAAAAAAACTGACTTCAAAATCACTAGTCGCCACTACAATTTTCGAAGGTTCCCTTCGATTTTTCGTGGATGCCGTCATCAGATCCTGGTTTCTTTATCATGGTACCACCCTGGGAATATCTTCTTTCCATTAAAACATAACTCCGTCTGCTTGTCCGTCCGTCTGTCTGTCCGAATCTGGCTGTATCTTTGAAACGTGAAATTTTAACGGAATATGTGTCATTCTGGAGGATTTATTAATAAACTAGCTTTTTCTCGCAGCCTCGCCAGCGTTAAAATCGTTTTTATGACTGTCTTTGAGGGTGAGTGGTGCGCGAGAAGCAAGCAATTATTAGTAGAGCGTCGGCGGCGTAACGGCTAGGGCCGCCGCCTCCTGTCCGGGTGGTTGTAGTTCGAATCCTGCCACTTACCAATATGATTACGAATTTAGATTTCATATGTACGTTTATCCGACGCTCTTACGGTGAAGGAAAAACATCGTGAGGAAACCTACATACGTCTGCGAAGAAACTCACAGGTTGTGTGTGAAGTCGACCAACCCGCACTGGGCCCGCGTGGACGACTAAGGCCCGAGCGCCCTAATTCAGGGTAGGCTCGAGCCTCTCGGTGGAGACGTATATGAGTTGATATGATGATATAATTTCAATTTTTTAAATTACATTTTTATATCAAAAATAAGTATGAAAAAAATTGTCGGGCTGAAGTACAATTAATTTTATTTATTTGTGCTGTGAGGCCTTTCTTCTTAGCAAATTTTATAATTTTATGTCAACGGAAAGTAAACTATAGCTTTTGATTTATTTGTGAATGCCAAAATATGCGGTACATATGGCTGTATTTTTCGGCTGCGTTGATTTAGAAGAAAATTTTTTTTACAGCTTTGTGGGACCTTAGACCTTAGTATTTTCTTAAAAACTTTAACTTGATACCTTCACGCGTTTCTGAGAAAAACGGTTCAAGATTCTTGACTGACAGACAGACGGAAAACAAAGTGATCCTTTAAGGGTTCTTCTTTTCATTTTGAGGTACGGAACTATACCTAAATAACGCATATTTGTATCATTACAAGACAATAACAGTAACTATTATCTAATCTGTGGTAATATCAGGAAAGCCCAAAGGGCTAAGTGTAGTGTGTTAGATCGCTTATTTAGCGTAAATGCTCAGTCATGTTGATGAGAATTAGATTTATTTATTTCTTAATATTAATGTCATATTACAATAAACCTTATTAAATAATTTGACAAAGGATAATATGATAGGCAGAATAGTAATAAATTATAGAAGTATACAATTCAATCATAAAAAGATAAAATAATGTTAGTATCTGGATTGTTTAACTACATATTTTTAACAGACATTATTCCTTAAAATCCGAGCTATTCCAAGTTTGTATCACTGTTAACATGTGTGTGTGTATATGGATTACACTTGTTTCGTCTAACAACTTCATAACTCTTTCATCCTAGTTTCCAATGACCCAAATTCTATAGAAATTTAAAACCATTATCTTCTAAAGTAGGCTCTGTATGTTTACATTAGTTTGGTGTCACTAAACCTGGTCTTATCTATATTTATGGGAGTTAAACCCCTTTGGCTTATGGGGGCCATCAAATATGCATTTGCTTCTATGAAGTCCCTTCTGCTGGTTTTGGGACACACTGGTAAAACTTGGGTCGATTTTCAACGGCTTGAGGGAAGATTTTAGTATTATATCGTTACGTTTCACCCTTTTGAGGAATTGTCAGAAGTTTAAAAGTAAATTACCTAATATCGTTAGAACTAAATAAAAATGGTTGAAATAATTAATAGATACACAGATACTTTTATAAAAAAAATGTCTACTAAAATTTAAATTAGTTTCTTATCTAAAACAGTAACCTTAAAATAAAATTTGTTAGTGAGGACTATATTTGTTTGAATTTTTTAGGTTAAAATAGACAATAATAACTTTTTACATTTTTTTTCGTTTTTTCAACTCCTTTTAACACCACCCGTTTTAACGAAAACTCCGAAAACATCGAAATTACTTGACTGTGGGTGGTTTACGTTGTTAATCAATTTAATCATGCATTGATACACTATATGGCACTAAAAGGTGCGAAGATAAAATTGTGGAAATAACAGGGAAAACATGGACAAGGAAGGCACAAGACAGAAAGGAATGGAGAAGAGGCCTTTGCCAAGAGGAGAACAGAAAAAAAACAAATATGTAAGGTAAAAAAAAATATTCAGATATCCCTACTTAATTAATTTAATATTATTAATATTATATTAATTAATATTAATATTATAAATGCGAAAGTAACTCTGTCTGTCTGTTACGCTTTCCCGCAAAAACTACTGAACGGATTTGGCTGAAATTTGGTAGGTAGACAGATTAGGACCTGGATTAAGACATAGGCTACTTTTTATCACGCTCGCGATCCGCTTGCGGCTCGCGCACTGCGCACCATCGAAAAGTCATAGAAACGTGGTCCACGCGGGTGAAGCCGCGGGAAACAGCTAGTAAGGCTATAAATAAATAAATAATAGCATCATATTCACTCTTATTAGCGACAGAAAGACGTCATTAAATGTCAATGAACATTACGTTTTAGATGCTTTTAAATAGCTTATTAACCGACTTCAAAAAGAAGGAGGTTCTCAATTCGACTGTACGTTTTTATTTAAAATTCTTTTTTTTTATTCGAAAGAGAATACTGTCATTGTCACCAAGTCAGGATCTGAGGATGGGATCCAAGAGAAATCGAGGGCAACCCTCAAATTTTATAGCACGTTTTACGTGTTTCATGTATTTGCTAAAATTATTAAAGTATTTGCGTCTGGTAGTCATCATCTCATGTTGATGAGCTGATGAAGGAAGGTACAACTCCTTAACGGTTAGGAGTGAAGGATAATTCTTTAAATAATTTACGTAGGTACGTATAGACTGATAGTTGTATTCTTTCAGATTATTCAGATGAGCTGATGATGGAAGACTTAAGTCCTTAATTTTCATGCTGTTGAGACGATGACGGAAGCCACAGAAATCTGTATTTGTTAATAAAACACATGCATTATAATTTCACGGTTCCTATGGGTGATTGGGTTTGACGTTGTTAGATAGATAGCAATATCACTAAAAATAAAGAAAATAAAAATAAAAGTTTAAAAAACTAAACACCGACTTAAATTGTCTTAAGTAAAATATGAGTAGCTGTGTGCTGGTACCGACCTCAAAAATAAACTTTTTACAAAAACAAACTAATTTAATTCGTACCCACCTTTGATTTTATTTTTGTGGGTAATGTTGTGTATCTAAGTAAAATATTATTATTACATACTATTGAGTGAATTTCGTTTTGAAGTCTGTTTTTAGTTTATTAACTTTTATTTTTTGAGTTGCCGAAATGAGTAAGGACTGCAGGTTCTTTTAATAACTCGAAAATTTAAGGCGAGGCTTTGATTGTTCAATCAAGTTCAATTGTTCAAAAATGTTTCAAATTTTAATTTTATTACGTTTCAATTTAAAATCAAAATTAATATTACAAAATCCAACTGGCATATTAAAGTATGTGTATAGACTAATCGACTAAGAAAATTTATAGAAATACTAAATCGGTGTGGTTTGCCTGTAGAATGAAAATCACTGTTTTAAAAAAGGTTTTTGATATATTTTTTTCTGTTATAAAAGTTAACGAATCGCGTTTCTGCAACTGACAAAATGAAGTCTTTGAAATTAAGATTCAGGTCACAAAATATCACTTCCATATATGTTTTGTAATTGCTGAGAAAAATTGAGATCCCTGCGATCAAAGTTTCCAAAGCGTCGCCTTAAGAAAATACAATAAAATACTGGATCAGCAAAACATATCAAACTAAGATAACAGATTACGCAATAATGTTAACAGATTATGTTAAATATACTTTCCTGATAACGAAATAAAGTGCTCAGTCGCTATAAAAAGTTTAAACTGTATATCTAAAAAGTTGTAATACATTTTTTACCCCTACTCTTCCAGCATTTTCCGGAATTTCCTTTGTCTCCTATAATAGGCTGGTTGAGAAAATAACCTGCCAGAAACATCTGTTTATAAGAAACAACGAAGCACTATAATTTAAAGTCGGTAACAATGATTTCGTTCTTTTATCAATAAAATATAAGTTTGGTTTGTAACATAAAGCCAAAATCACATGTAATTATAGATAGCTGTGTCACTAAGAATAATAATGTATTATTTAAAAGTAAATACAACGCTAAGGTCAGTAAAAAAAAATATATGTGTCGCGGAAGTCTTTTAGGATTAACTTTATCAATTTATCAATAAAATATAAGTTTGTTTTGTAACATAAGGCTAATTTCACATGTTTTTATAGACAGCTGTCATTAGGAATAATAATGTATTAATTAAAAAGTAAATACAAAGATATGGTCCGTCAGTAGAAAAAATACTTTTATGTGTGTCGCGGAAGTCTTTGTAGGATTAATTTTAATAATTATGATTACATGTTATTTGTACAGACTAGCTAATAATGAAATCCCATTGACTGAAATGGATAGCCGACATTGTGTGTGTATGAGCGTTCGAATTTATTACCACTTACAGATAGAACTAAGAAAGCTAGAATCTAAAATCTAGACAAAATTGTTTAAATAAATGGCTTAGTGACAAAAATTATTATAGCATTACCGAATACCTCTGTGACAAAAACAAACTTGTTGACATTTGAATTTTTACCCGACTAGGAAAAAAGGAGGGTTATGTTTTTGACAGTCTATGTATGTATGTTCATCTGTTCCCTCGTATTTCCTCAACCACTTTACCAATCTTGACAAATGTGGTGTCTTTGGATTCGTGCCATTACTCCGCGTATCATAGCATATATCTACACTAATATTATAAAGAGGAAAGATTTGTATTTTTGTATTTTTGTGTGTGTATGTTTGTTATGAATAAACTCAAAAACTACTGAACCGATTTTAACTCACACCGTTAGAATGCTACATTATCGCTGAGTAACATGAGCTATATTTATTACTATAAAAAATAAGGGATCCTTGATAAAACTTCAGTAACGTGAACCAAGGTGTAAAAAATTTGCTTAAAAAATTATTTCATCGAATACGCTACGGAAACTATTGATGATAGAACAACAAAATGTTCTACAATATTAGAGAACATATCAATACCTACAAAAAAAATCTTAATACTATATGTCCAACTATTGTAGTTATTTCACTATAAGCACTTTTTACATTTAAAAAGTTAATAAAAAACTGAACAAAATCAGACAATGATAACCATACCTTAGTATTAACCCTTATCCAAATAAATCATTTCGTAATCAAAAATGTTTCGATACCTAAAGATAATCTTTTGAATTAGGTACTTAAATCGGACATTCCATTCAAAAGATATTACGAATTCATAACAAACACCGCCCGCCACCGCGCAATGACCAGTGTGGCCTCAAGCAATGCAGACGTGTAGCGTAGTAATAATATTATAAAGAGGAAAGATTTTTTTGTTTGTTTGCTTGCTTTGAACAGGCTACAAAACTACTCGACCGATTTGAAAAATTCTTTTACTGTTAAGCTACACTATCCGCGGTTGCTCTAGGCTATATTATTTTTTCAAATAGGGATCCTTTCTAAAACTCTAGTAATGTAACCCAAGGTGTAAAAAATAACCTAAAAAATTCCTGCATTATCCACAAAAAGTAGTGTAGTGTAAAGTGTGTAGTATGTAGTGTGTATTGTGAAGGAGGGTAGGGTGTAGGGTGAAGGGTGTTGTGCAGTGTAGTGTAGTATAGTGTAGTATATAGTGTAGTTTAGTGTAGTGCAGTGCAGTGTAGTGCAGTGCAGTGTAGTGCAGTGTGTTGCAGTAAAGTGTAGTGTAGTGTAGTGCAATGTAGTTTAGTGTAGCGTAGCGTCGAGCCGCGCAGCGCAGTGTAGTGCAGTGTGTTGCAGTAAAGTGTAGTGTAGTGCAGTGCAGTGTAGTGTATTGAAGTAAAGTGTAGTGTAGTGTAGTGCAGTGTAGTATAGTTTAGTGTAGTGTAGTGTAGTGTAGAGTAGTGTAGTGCAGTGTAGTGCAGTGTAGTGCAGTGTAGTGCAGTGTAGTGCAGTGTAGTGCAGTGTAGTGCAGTGTAGTGCAGTGTAGTTTAGTGTAAAGCAGTGTAGTGTAGTGTTGTGTATTGCAGTGCAGTGTAGTATGAGGCGGTACGAAGTTCGCCGGGACAGCTAGTAGCATATAAAAAAATCGACATGGTGGATTTTAAAGGTGAATTAAACAACAAAAAAAAATATTTTACTTGGATATTTAACATCCTACTACCATGTTTGATGTAAATATATTATCATTTCATTTCATTTCATTGTTTTATTATTTCATTATCAGTGAACCCTACGGGTTTTGCAAAAAAATAAATTATTCTATACAATGTCGGAAAATCGGGCTGATCAGTTTGTATGAAATCTCCAACCAAGAAGAATTCTCTAGAAAAGTTGTTCAGTTTTATGAATAGAGCCAACTGTTATTATGGACACTTCAAAATTACACCCTGTAACTTGAGTAAAAAATAATCAAATACATACTTTGTGTCTTACATGGCATTGATCAGTAAGTAATAAAATTGAAAGCTTGGATGAAATTTACCCTTATTTATGGTTCCATGGACAAAGTAGAACAAAATTGGTCTAATAGTCATTAAATGGGGTTTCTACTCTACATACTGAATATTTTTTTTAAGGAAATCATAGTCAATTCTCACAAATAATTCTAAGCTCCACACAAAATTAACTAATTTGTTTTTTTTTAATTTAAAATTTGAGTGCATTTCACATCTTATCTGATGGAAAGTGACGATATAGTCGAGGATAGTATCATCATATCAGGTCCCCACCGAGTGGCTCGAGCCTACCCTGAATAAGGGTGATCGGGCCTTAGTCGACACATAACCTTCAAGTATCTTCGCAGGAGTGTGCAGATTTTCTCACGATGTTTTCCTTCACCGTAAGAGAGTCGGATAAACGTATATGAAATCGAAATTGGAAAGCACATTGGTACTTGGAAGGATTCGAAACACGACCTCTCGGACAGAAGGTACCGGCCCTAACCGTTACGCCACCAACACTCCTGATGATAGTATACGTAAGCTCAAATAATGCATATTCACTCTCGCCTTGAAGATATAGACGCAACATAGGGAAACATAGACGCAAGCAAGGAGTTCCACTCGATCGCTATCCGCATAAAAATGAGGAAGCGTAACGCTTCGTACGGATTGGCTGAATAACAACAACAAAGGGCTGGAACCCTAATCTACTGATTTATATGAACAGTTCAATTTTTTTTAATTGACATTTGTTGTCGTTGGAAAAGTTGTTCAGTGTGACGAGAGCAAGCCTTAGCTAACGGCTCCCACACCATTGTTAAACCCTGTACATGAATCTTTTCCGGACTAACCCTCAAAACTAGATGAAGCCTTCAGCTTTCAAACAGTGTTAATGCAGGTCACGCACCGCACGCGTGTCGAATTTGGAACATAGGATGGCACGTGAGGGCCCGATGCTAGGTTAAATTTGTAAAAGGTGCCTTTTGTGGGTATTTCACGGCTAGTGGTAATCGTTATGTTGGTTATAATAAGGGTTTTTATCCACAACTATATTGTGCAGGTAGCTTGTGTCATGGGAAAGGACTTATAGGCTTATTTTTATCCCGTGACAGTAGCATAGTCCAAAACAGTTTCTCAAAAAATACTCTTTTTTGATTGAGTTCTTTAAAATCGCTATGGAGAAACAGATTGTTGTGATTTTTGCACAGAAATAGTTCAGAGGGCAGAGATATGCTATATATAAGGGGAGGTAGATAGGTTACATGGCGTCTAAAAAGTGAAGCAAAAAAAGATGCCAATTGGCATCTCTTTTCTTAGTAACATTCGGTGCAACGGAAGGGAACTACCTATAACATTGTGTGTGTAAATGGCTTTGATTTTCAAATGTTAATTTTTAGTGCATAACCCATCTATGGTAACAAATCTCTGTCAGAGGGTGGAAAATGACATAGACTACAAGTTAGTATAGCCCGAGATAGTTCCCAGGAGATCTGGGAAAAACTAATTTCCAGGCTCGCGCACGTCAGCGTCCCAACGGGCAACGGATTGACGTGATTATTTGCATAGAAGTAGTTTAGGGGAGGGAAGTGACTTAAACTACTAATTAGAATAGCCTGATAGATTTATATATTAAAATTCATTTCAATCCGTTGCTCCATTGCGAAACAGAACGTGCGCGAGCGTAGAAATGAGTTTTCCCCAGATCCCTCAGGAACTATGTCAGGATGCTCAATAGTAAATTATGTCATTTACTACCTCCTCAACCATATCTGTGCAAAAAATCTCAATCTATTGTTCCGTTGCGATGTTAAAGAAATAAACCAAAAAAAAGAGTATTTTTTCAGTTCCTACAGGAACTGCATCGGTCTATATGCTATTTTCACAAGATAAAAAGTAGCCTATGTATTTTCTAGTGAAACAGGCTAGCTGCATACTAATTTTCATCAAGATTTGTCAAGGTGTTTAAGCGTGAAAAAGTAACAAACAAAAAACACATTTACACATTTATAACATGTATACTTTAAACACCAAAGCTACATTCTACAACACAAGACACAGTGCCTTAGTTCAGTTGAGATGGTGGCTCATGTTTTAATATTGTCTGGCTGGAATGACCCATTTTTACCCCCGACGCCAAAAAAGGGGTGTTATAAGTTAAACCGTGTGTATTATCTTGTCTTCCTATTATCTGGTACAATTAACCGTGCTATCCAAGGGATAGACGGCGGTAGCCTGGTGTTACACTTAACAACACCCGCGGTCACGTGAGTTAAAGCTATCGGTAATTACATATACGTAAGTTTAGAAAAACTCATTGGTACATTGGCCGTCCGGATTTGAACCCGGACCTCTGGTTTAGAAAGACCGAGTCGTTCCCGGTTGAGCCACCGATGCTAATTCAGTAGGTACAGAACTTGTGGACCTTGTAAAACTGACAAAACTAAAATTACATTTATATCTCTCACTACCCGAAGGGAAGGCTTTAAGGAATACAGCCAACCACAAACTTCCCCCCCTGGGATCACATACATCGGAGTGATTGAATTAGTTCTTACCAAGTTCCAACTCGTTTGTAACTGAAACTTCAACGTAATTTTTCTGTTCTTTTATTTTAGTTGTATTGTTCTGTAATATCTTCATTTCTCGGGGGATATATTTATTGTTTCTTTTATATTGCTTTTATGTTATTAGTTCGCGAGGTTTTACCGTGATTGTGGAGGAATTGGGCAACTTTGTGTGTTTGTTTGTAATGATACAAATAAATAGATGAGCTAATTACGTTTACGGCCATCGGGTGGGTGTTTTTAAAAAGGCGATTTAGTGAGCTTTAATAGTGAAAAATGGTTGCATAAGTGGCTTAAACTAGGTTTTATAACCATGGGGCGTCCTGTCGCTTCGGCGATCGAGCGACAAAAGCGATGTTGTCCACAAGTTACGCGGTGGCACTTTTAGCACTATCAGCAGTTTCCACTGCACTTAAGAAATCGCTGTTGAGAAATCACATGGTAGCAAGCGCAATATATATTGGTTTAATAAAATATAACTGTGATGAATTTCTATTTTTGTTTGCTGTAATACTTTTTTGTAGTTAATTTTAATCTTCTAACTTGCATGTAAATTTATTGATGATTTATTTACAGATTACATTACATAGTGTCAGGTTGTGCAAAAATTATAAACAATCAATTATCAGTTAATAATGTCAATAAAATCATTGATATGACACGAGAAGTAATACATGAATATTATTGAATTTGTCGTTAATGCTTTTGACATGTAAACGAACAAGTTGGCCATGAAAATATGCAGGACAATAAACAACTAACACTGACTTGATAAAAATTTCAATTGTCTACCCTTACGTTTCCTAACAGTCTACTCTACTCCAATTTTGTCGTTCACCTCTTTAACCGGAGTGACGATAATATCCGAGTGGAAACTCAGCCAGCATACCCATATCCGGGTCAATTGCCCGGGGCACCGAGAATAAATAAATTAACCGCTATCGGATATCCGGGGAACGTAGTTTTAAGGCTTATTACCGCCGCCAACGACCGACCTTATAACCATTTTTAACATCAATTAACGATTTTTTATCGAAAAAATAAATGTTTTGTAATTGACAGAATATGAGGAGTGGATTTTATTTCCTCCAAATCACTTTTAATACACAGAACTAAAGAAAAAATATAATAATGCACCCTTTTTTGCTAGTTGAAACCATAGAACTGCTGTAATTTTAATCGAAACATTATGTTAATTTATGAACTTATTAACAAAAGAAAATAAAATGATTTCGTTTTCTTACTTTTTGGAAATTCTTCTTATTTAATTTATAATGAATTTGAACCATAATTTTCGCACAATTCGTCCGCAGCGATTGACGTAACAGCCACGTTGCAGTACGAGCTGACAAGAACTTTATTTCCAAGATATTTCGTTCGATGTTTGAAACATCGTGAATCGAGCTGCTAATTTTAGGGACGGAGTTGTTTGGTCACAATTGGCGAGCAAGTCCGCAGGTCAGATCGCCGACATAAGCTCCGTTGGATTGATTTATTCCTTAAAGGTAAAGGCTTAGAGCATTTTCTAAGAGTAAAGGCGTGCTTTTCATCATCAAAATCATCCTTGGGGGATGGCTATGTCCAACAGTGGACGTCCTTCGGCTGATATGATAATGAAAGGCGTGCTTATAAACTAGTTATAAACCGATGTAAAATGTATATGTTTTATTTTCGAGCGACGAAGGAGTAGGTTTATAGCAAAAAAAAAAATAACTTGAGATTTTAATGTGGATCTAATATCTTACTTACACTAATAAGAGTTCAAAAAAGTAAAAAAAATGTGTTTAAGTTTGTGGGTCTGTGCGTCCATCCGGTGCTTACTTACCTAGTGTTTAATTTACTAGATGAATTTGATTACAATTTGATTGATTTATTGACTTTATTGCACAACATAAGAGGAAAGAAAAAAATACAATGTTTGAGGAAGTTGTACATAAAGGCGGTTTTATCTCTATCAAGCGATCTCTTACAGACAACCTTTTCAATTTGAGCTAGGAAAATTTATACAATTTTAATATCTCGAGCCGTTTTTTTCTAAATTTTTTTACTAGATTTTTAGGGTTGCCACTATAGTAAAAAATAATAAGGTGTTAAAAATGGCTTTTACGATTTTGATGAAACTGAGTACACATGTATAGTCTCACGACGATACCACAGATTACTAAATAGTTACTTCGACGACACGACGGCGGGTTGGTCTTCATTGATAGTGTAGGCACACCCCGGACACTCCATACAAACGAGCGAGAAATGATATACATAATTATAACTGACGTATCTATAGGCAAGAATGCAGGTAGGGTTGAATCACACCGGCGGTATTGGTCACGAAATGTTTGTTAGTTATTTACTGAATGCAACAGTGTGAATACTAAATTCTTTTTTTTCATACTTTTCTGTTGTAAACAAACACCGTTCGAACAAAAAACACCACTTTCCGAATACACCATACACATTATGAGACTAAAAACATTGTAAATGGTAACTGCGATGTGGACGTATGAATTAACACTGAAAACTGCTATTATTTTGTACATCATTAAACACTTTTTCCATAAAATTGCGAAATTGATAAACGATTTTGTCACAGATTAAAAATCGACATGATAGTTTTGTTGGTTTGGTCACAGATTACTAAATAGTTACTTTGAATGAATGAATTTGAACTGTTGTTGCGAGCTGAAAACTTCCAAAGATTCCAAATATGGGGTCCGCGAAGCGGGAAAAGCACGCGGGGCCGACTTGAGGACGGGCAAACTTAAGGGTGACAAAATGTTGACCGACAAATCGCTACCGCTTATTAAAAAAAGGTCATCTACTTTCATGATGCCGAAAATCGCTCCCGCTTAATAAAAAAAGTCATCCACAAATCGCTACCGCTTATTAAAAAAAGGTCATAGGGCGGGGAAAGCACGCGGGGCCCGGACCCCCGCCACCCATTGAAAACCTCCAACAAACCTTCGGGATCCGAGGAGGATGTGGGAGTATCAGGACGGGGAAAGCACGCGGGGCCCGGACCCCTATCGGGGGCGTAGCCCCCGCCACCCATTTAAGACCTCCAACAAACCTTCGGGATCCGAGGGGGATGTGGGAGTATCAGAGCGGGGAAAGCACGCGGGGCGCGGACCCCTAACGGGGGCGTAGGCCCCGCCACCCATTTAAAGCCCCCAACAAACCTTCGGGATCCGAGGGGGGTGTGGGAGTATCAGCGCGGGGAAAGCACGCGGGGCCCGGACCCCTAACGGGGGCGTAGCCCCCGCCACCCATTTAAAACCCCCAACAAACCTTCGGGATCCGAGGGGGATGTGGGGGTATCAGGGCGGGGAAAGCACGCGGGGCTGACAAACTCGGGGCTCCTACTTCTTCATTCTCATGTTAAACCTAACACTACGACTGTGCGGGGAGGCGAGCTTAGCTTGCCTCCCCCGCACAGTCTCCGAACCTAACGGATCCGAGTCAGGGTGCTCCGAAAGTCCGAGCTCGCTTCGCTCGCTCCCGCTTCTATTTAGAACTCCCCGTACCTCACTCGCGGTACGATATTATGAATCTTTGGGATCAAATTGACTTAGACCTTGACCTTGAAATGACCTTGACCTTGTCGGATTACCCCCTGGTTTTCGATTTGTTACCCCCAAGTTTGTCTGCCCTCAAGTCGGCCCCGCGTGCTTTCCCCGCCTTGATACCCCCACATCCCCCTCGGATCCCGAAGGTTTGTTGGGGGTTTTAACCCCATATTACGAATCTTTGGAATCAAATTATACAATCAGTAATAAGTCATCTTTGGTCCTACATAAACTCACAAAACAAAGACCAAAGAGTACCTAAAAATACAATTTTCAAAAATTCATAACTCAAAAACCGCTGGTTTCCTAAACTTGAAATATGGTATGGATGTTCAGCTAAAGCCTATCTCTTACCGAAAAATCGCGGACTGCCAAATCGATGTACTCTATTGTACAGTTGAGCCCAAAGATGACCCAATTTTTACCTCGCAACAACAGTTCAAAATCATTCATTCACTCATTCACTTCATCCCATCTCTACACCAAAGCAACAAAACTATCATGCCGATTTTTAATCTGTGACAAAATCCTTTATCAATTTCCCAATTTTATGGAAAAAGTGTTAAAAGATGTATAAAATAATAGCAGTTTTCAGTGTTAATTCATACGTCCACGTCGCAGTTACCATTTACAATGTTTTATAGTCTCATAATGTGTATGGTGTATTCGGAAAGTGGTGTTTTTTGTTCGAGCGGTGGTTATTTACAACATAAGACAAGTATGAAAAAAAAAGAGTTCAGTTGGGCCTTTACGTTCGCTAACTGGTTGGTTTTTATGCTTGTGAACGAAATCACAGCGGCGCGCAAAGTGAATATAGTGAATAAAAGTGCTTGCGTAGCTCGTCCTTTACGTTTGGTACTCAATCTACACCCAATCTGAGTGACGGGGGGGTGAGGTCGAATCTAGAGAGCGGCAGGGAGTGTCCATACTGTACGTTAGTACTAATATATATACTGTGGTGTAGGTGCACATGCACATTGTTTTTGTGTGCGTAAGTTTCAGAGCCCTCGCATAATCGTATCTTACAGCTTACTCACACAAACACGCGTGTCTATTCAACTACTATTATTCCCAACTACAAGTAAAGTAAAGCTCGCCCGCCTTCATGAGTTAAAACATCTGTACCAAGAAAAATCGGAACAACGTAATTGAAAGCCCGGTTGTTTGCATGAACCTATAAAAAATGTGAATAGAATATCGCTAAGAAACACCTGAAGCACTCCTACAACAGATGAGTTTTATATAAAAAGACAAGAAAAGTTTTTTAAAAGTTTTTTTATTTCTCTACAGTATAAACGGCAGTAAAAGCGTCAAACCTTGAAAGCTCCACATTACCCTCAGCTACATCCTAACATATCATATCAGCCGAAGGACGTGCACTTCTGGATAAAGGGCTCCCCTTAGGATTTCCACTTCCAGAACCCTCAGCTTACAGAAGCGCTAAATTTAAGTGGAGGACTTTAGTAATATTCCCTGCTCTTTGGTGGTTGAGGTGGTTGAGTTGAAGCTATCAAGCGGTGACCGCGAGCTTGTAGACGTAGCGTAGGAAGGCTTTCTACTCGGTAAACCGATGACCTGGCGAAAGTCGATGGAAGCCGTTGGATGCGAGCAGCGCTCGCAGAAGCGGTCGCTGTGGAAATCCTTGGAAAGGTCTTTGTCCAGCAGTAGAAGTTTTTCGGCTGATACAATGATGTTAATGATGAAAAACCTCAGCTTGGAAAATCTCGTGTTTCAGTTACGTATGTTCTAAATATTTTGACTAATGTTAAAAAAACAGGAAAATTTATATTAAAATGGCAAACCTTTATTCATTCCTACATTCTTGAGGTTTTTGGCAGAATTTCTGTGGTCAATCCCACTTTAATGTTATAAATGTGAAAGTTTGGATGTATTTATTTATGGATGTTTGTTACTCTTTCACGCTTCAACCACAGGACAGATCGGGATGAAACTTGGCACACATATAGGATAGGTCCTGGAATAGGACATAGGCAATTTTTACCCCGGGAAAACGTCTTATTTCCACGGAAAAATCAAAAACAATGCGGGAGTAGCCGCGGGCGGACGGCTAGTACTCAATACGTTCGTAGTTTTATTTTATGGTTTTTGCATTTTTTCTGCTGCAATTTTATTTCATAATTTTTGGAGGAAATCGCCTGATGCATATAAGTAATATGAATAAATTAAAATAAAATGAAGGAGCACGTGAAAACCCGATTTTCACTGGGTGCAGTTACATAGACTGCCACCTGTATTAGCAGCAACCTCATTATAAGGTGCACCACCAGTGAGGAGTCAAAAAATCCATAAAATATAAATATTGCATTTCGAATTTCAGTTTCTGAGAAATACACGGAAAAACATACGAGTACGTACCTACATACTTTACTAATAAAATTTGACACACTTAATTAAAAGCCTATCCAACATTACGAATAATGTGCAATTCCAACAATATACATACATACGGTTCAAATTAATAACCACCTTTTTGTGAAGTCGGTTAGAAAGAATATACAAATGTTGCAGTGCTGAAATCTACAAAACTTCATCATCATCATCATATCAGCTCATATACGTCCCCACCAAGGGGCTCGAGCTTACCCTGAAATTGGGCAATCGTCGACTTCACACACAACCTACGAGTTTCTCTGCAGGCGTGTGCAGGTTTCCTGACGATGTGTTATTCTTGTATGTGTGTGTGTTATTTCCTCCGAAACTTATCCAAAAAGTATTCTATCGGCCAGTCTCCTTGAACTAAATTCCCCTTCTCCCGTCTATGTCACGTCAATCAGGACACTAATTGAATGTATGCTTGATTGAATTCTTACGGACCCTCTTCCCGAGGGAAATGAATAGTTTCTTCTGAACCCCAGAGGGTGTCACCTTGGATACAGAATCACTAGTATATCCATCGAACAGATTCTGAAAGCTGAAAGCTACCTATAAATTTCAAGTTTTATTTGGTTTTTAAAAGAGCGTCGGTGACGTAGCGGCTAGAGACGCCGCCTCCTGTCCGGGCGGTCGTGGTTCGAATCCTGCCACGTGCCAATGTGATTTCGATATAGATTTCATATGCACGTTTATCCGACGCTCTTACGGTGAAGGGAAACTTCGCGAGGAAACCTGCACACGTCTGCGAAGAAACTCGAAGGATAAGATAAGATAAATATTACTCTTTATTGTACCCAAAAAAAAAAAAAAAAACACAATGTAAAACGTGTATGTAAGGTTGTGTGTAAACTCGACCAATCCGCACTGGGCCCACGTGGTCGACTAAGGCCCGATCGCCCTAATTCAGGGTAGGCTCTAGTCCCTCGGTGGGGACGTATATGAGCTGATATGGTGGTGGGTTGGTGGATTTGGTTTTTAGGTATCCGTATTCAAAGGTAACGATACCCTTTCTAAACGAAATCCGCTGTCTGTCGGTCTTACCTTTGAAGAGCTGCATCTTTTGAGACGTTATAGGTATCCATTTAAAGTTTTAACAGATAATGTGTATAATAACTCATTATGGCGGGTATCCTGACAAGTAAGAGAAACAACAAATAGCAAATACAGGGTTTTTCTTTGTTTTTGCTGTGTCGTAATATCGGAAGATCATCATATCGGCTCATATATACGTCCCCACCGTGAAAATAACAACTGTCTAGCTATCACGGTTCATGAAAAACAGCCTAGTGACAGATGGACAGACACACAGACAGCGGAGTCTTTGTAATGAGGTCCCGTTTTTACATTTTGGGCACGGAACCCTAAAAATTTTCTAAGTCTAAATGTTATATATATGTACGTTACCACTCTCCTAGTCAATTTACGCCTCTCACTTTCCAGGTAATGTGTCCTATGAATTTACAAGGACTTTGGAGCTGTTTAAATGTTGAGATGTAATGCTTATACAGAATGTAATAAAATTTTATTAATGTACGTATACCACTCTTCTAGTCAATTTACGTCTCTCACTTTCCAGGTAGTGTGTCCTCTGAATTTACAAGGACTTTAGAGCTGTTTAAATGTTGAGATGTAATGCTTATACAGAATGTAATAAAATTTTATTAATGTACGTATACCACTCTTCTAGTCAATTTACGTCTCTCACTTTCCAGGTAGTGTGTCCTCTGAATTTACAAGGACTTTAGAGCTGTTTAAATGTTGAGATGTAATGCTTATACAGAATGTAATAAAATTTTATGAATGTACGTATACCACTCTTCTAGTCAATTTACGTCTCTCACTTTCCAGGTAATGTGTCCTCTGAATTTACAAGGACTTCGGAGCTGTTTAAATGTTAAAAGTGTAATGCTTACAAAGAATGTAATAAAATTTTATAGATGTACGTATACCACTCTTCTAGTCAATTTACTGAAACGGAATTCGGAGCTGTTGAAATGGTGAGATTGTAATGATTATACAGGATGAAATAAAATTCGTGTAAGTCCCGTAAACTGGGGGTTCTACTCATCATACTAAACAACTTTCCCCAAGGAACCCATAGTTAATTATCGAAAAAAAAATTGGACCATTCCTACAAAAATTGTTCGATTAGCTGATCAAACTCAACAAAGTATTTTTTTTTTTGCGATTTCAGCTAAGTCATAGAACAAAAGTTGATCAATATGATGAGTACAAGCCACAGTTAATGAGACCTACACCAATTTTGTTACATCCTGTATACCTATTTTACATAAAAGTCTATCAGATTCTTGTTTTGTGTTACCTTTTCTCGTAAATGGAAATCGAAAACACCAGATTTGGATCAAACAAGTGCCTACCTACTCAATGTATACGCATATCTAAAAATCTTCCACGAATTCGATACAAGGGGCGCAAATTCTTTTTTTTTCACTTTGAGGAAATCGTGCCTTCTCGGGAGCCAATTCCAAATATTGGATTAAGATAAAACGTGATTTATCTACAGCCGATTGGTTTTCCAAATGGCTCGTGAACGATTTCTGTATTGAAGAAAGGCATTTGAATAATATTACAATGTTTTTCTTGCTTAACCGCCTCCGTGGCGTAATGGTTAAGTCCATTAGCTTCACATCAGGAGGTCGCGGGTTCGATTCCCGGCGGAGTCCAACTTTGTTGACTCGGTTTGCTTAGTGGAAGGGCATTATCGAAGCTCGCCTGGCTAGCTACCACCATCTTATCTAACTCTTGCCGCCAAACATCAATGTTAACAGCATTGATGTGTTCCGGCTTGAAGATAAGATAGCCAGTTCCCCATTGCGTAGGGAAATCTTGGTAAGCCCGCTTTCATTTTCGGCATTATCGTCACTTACCATCAGGTCAGATGATGCCAACAGCTTACCAATTGGGTATAAAAAAACGAACAAGTGCGAGTCGGGCTCGCCCACCGAGGGTTCCGTACAAATATGTAGATATATAATATAAATTATAACAGTGCAAACTGTTAGGTACTACATAAACCAAAATTATTACCTATACATTATACATTACGGTTACCTATACATACCAAAAAGGGAAAAGTTTTTTTAAATCCTGCGTCATATTAATTAAAATTATTATTTTCAATTATGAAAACTATAAAAATAATTAAAAATTTGTTTAAGCTTGTGCCAATGCAGCCCTTTTATACGATACCCCACATGACAGGGATAACTCAATTCAAAATTTGGACCGCCGCGCCGTTCCTTGCATAATTTATTATACGTACTTTTAATAAAGACTTTGTTTTTTTCACAACTTCAAGGGACTGTGTAGACCGAAGTATATGGTTCTAATTTCAACTCGATACCACCACGCGTTCCTGAGATAAACGGTCTTGACAGACAAGTCAAGTCAATCAGGTGATATCCTTCACTCAACTGTGGTAGCTTGCGTAGTCAGATTGTACATGCACGTTAAGCGATAGTGAATACGGTTATTAATTAGATGGATTTTGCCCTTGATAGTATTTTTGGGGCTCCGTACCAGTAAAGGAACCCTGTTACTAAGTCTACGTTGTTAGTCTGTCCGTATGTCGGTTTGTCTATATGTCTGCCCGTCTGTCTGAATTTTAAAGGCGGTATTTTTGGAACCGTAATAATTAGCTGGCAGAGTTTTTCACAGAGTGTGTGCTATTTATTATGGGGGATTAACTAAAAAATAATAATATAAATAAAAAAATAAGGTGGATGTACCCATACAAGAAACTTGTTATTTTTACGTTTTTTTCTTTTGTTAATTGTAAAAAACAGTAATATATACAAGCTTGAAACTTGGTGTGATTAAAGTGCTAAACCTAAAGTAAAACAACGCATAATAAAAACTGGTTAAGTGTGAGTCTGAACTGAATAAAAAAATTGAAATTTCTGTCACTCATGATGGTGTTTTTTGTTGAAAATGAATAGGGAATTTATTGTTAGAATTGTGTCACTCTTGTGGTGGCACGGAACCTTCGGTGCGCGAATCCAACTCTCACTTGGCCGGTTTTTGGGTAAACACAAATAAAGCCATACAACACATAACACAACTAACTAAGCCCAAGGAAAAAGAGCAAGGTACGTACAATTCGGAACAAAGGCCTTGTCCGCAAAGTTGTATTAAGCCGGTCACAGTTGGGTGATCATTTAATTAGGTGGCGGGGTAAAGAGTTAGGTCGGGATCAGACGAGCTTACAGTTTGTCCCGAGTTTATTTATTAGCGTGTGAGGGAACCTTTATGTTAACATTTTACTAAAATAGAGACTGTAGCTCCGTGCTACTTGCGTTAGGTCGATCACGCAGGTAAATTGACCTGAAACACGGACATTAGTGGCACTTTTAAAGTGAAAACTTCTTTTGGCGCGTTGGGCATTTTTGAGATGCAAAGAAACCATTGAACTCGCGACACTGTTACCGACACCGACACCGTTTGCCAGGAACATTTGGAGGGTCAAAACTGTAAAAAGTTTTCACTTCTGTCTGCACTCGCGGAGTGGTTAGGTTTTTCTTTTTTGCGACCGTTTTCGTGCTTCACAGTTTAAGCAGTTGGTGTCGGTTGCTATCACTAGATAGAAGTCGTAAAGCCGTGCCTTAAAGTCGGCTTGAAATACTTCTACATGATCTTGATCTTCAAGATAAGAGTGAATAGGCATTATTGAGTTTGCGTGTACCATCCTTTGACTACATTGTCATTTTTTGTCAGGTGAGATGTACGGACAGCGACACATCAAGCTATATAAAACCAGTATAAGCTGGCCGCGCGAGTCGCGCGACGCCTTTGCGTTTCAACATACGCGAGGCCCGCGTATACTGGTTTTGTATAGCTTGATGTGGCGCCGTGTGTTTATCAGTAGGTTGCCGGTTCAGTTCCCGGCGGAGTCTAGTTTTGTAAGACTCGGGTTGGTTGGTGGAAGGGCATTTTCTTAGCCCGTCTGACTAGCTACCACCATCTTATCTAAGTCTTGCCGCCAAACATCAATGCTAACATCATTGATGCGTTTCGGCTTGAAAATAAGATATAACCAGTTCCCCATTGAGTTGGGGAATCTTGGTTAGCCCACTTCCATCTTCGGCATCATCGTCACTTACCATCAGGAGAGATGATGTCAAGGGCTTTTCAATTGTGGAATTAAAAAAAACATCAATATTAGTTACTACTTGCAAAGTTCCATCAAAATAGTTATATTCGTTTTAGAGGTTTTTACATTTTTTTATTTATATTGTATTGCAGCTACCCGTAAGGCAACTCAGCAGAAACTGCTCAAAATATATCGATACGTTATTGAACGAGCGAGCGAAGCGAGCGAGATCGTTGATTGGAACTCGTGAAATGTGCGATGCGAATTTATGAGACAAAAATAACTTTATGTTCGAATATGAGCCAAATCAGTCAAGGAGTTGCAGAGATACATGGGGTTGTAAATGTTGAAAACGTGGTTTCTCGAAGCACCACTAGATGGCGCTGTACAGGTGCTATATTGCGCAAGCGTTACTGAGAGTACATCGCGAGTTCACAGTTCGGGGCGCACCACTATAGTTAAAAAAACGTGTGGCACTCGGGGATTGCCGCGGTAAAGCTAGCATAGCATTTTTATCAGCTTATCTTATCTTCTTAATATATATAAATCTCGTGTCACAATGTTTGTCCTCAATGGACTCCTAAACCACTTAACCGATTATAATAAAATTCGCACACCATGTGCAGTTCGATCCAACTTGAGAGATAGGATAGGGTAGGGTAGGGTAGTGTAGGGTAGGGTAGTGTAGTGTAGTGTAGGGTAGTGTAGGGTAGGGCAGGGCAGTGTAATGTAATGTAAGGCGGTACGAAGTTCGCCGGGACAGCTAGTGCAATTATAATTATTTTTTAATTTTTTATTTATGCAGTATTTACCAGTACCATATAGTCCTTGGTAGCAAATTAACACTAAGAAAGTTACACCAGTACAATTTACTAAGTCCTTTTAGTACCGCAAATCGCTAATAGATGGCACTGTAAGTTTTTTAGAACTCGTGGGTGTTTGGTTAATTTAGTTACGGAATTTCTTGATTCGGCCGCCGCGTTCAATGCCCGCGATAAAAGCTATGTAATAGCTTAAAACTCTTAATTTTATAATTTGATGTCAATCGGACCATTCTTTTGGTTTAGCCGCTAGGGAAAGCGTATCGGACGCACAACGGTCGTTTTTAGCAAACACATTTTTAGGGTTCTGTACCCAGAGGGTAAAAACGGGATCCTATTACTAAGACTTTGCTGTCCGTCTGTCTGTCTGTCTGTCTGTCTGTCTGTCCGTCTGTCACCAGGCTGTATTTCATGAACCGTGATAGCTAGACAGTTCAAATTTTCACAGATGATGTATTTCTGTTGCCGCTATAACAACAAATACTAAAAATTAAAAAAGTAAAAAAAAGGGGGTCACCATGCAAAAAACGTGTTTTTTTTTAAACGCGAAGAAATTAGCGCCATCTAGTATGATGGTACGTAACCCATTGTGTGAGGTTCTGACTCGCACTTGGCCGGTGTTTTTGTTTATACTAGAGATATACCTAGGTATTTTTTTTACAATACTTTTTACTCCTCTCTCCTACCTAAGGTTTGAAATGCAAGAAAATTTGTAGTGTTATTACTTACCACATATAGACATCTTTTAACACGTATTGAATGTCTAATATAAGGTTTCAAATCCTTTAAATCCATAAATGTTGAATTTTGTTCTAACATACAGTTGTACAGTCGAGTTCATAAATATAATGACAGGGCCTTCATCATAACATTGTGAAGTGACTATAAAGTTCTATACAGACATATGTAGATATCAATAAAATGTTATCATGTAAACGGTTAATTAATTGTTTGTATAGAACTTTATATTCATTTCGACGCTTACAATGTTTTGAACCATTGACCCTGCCAATATATTAATGAACTCGACTGTACCTACAAAAACACAGGCTGATGTTTTTCATGAAACTGAATAAGCTTCCTGATACAAATATACAAAAAAAAAGAATTTCCTTATCAATTGTCAAGAATTTATCATTTCATTTGCAAATTGTATACGGAAAGTAATTTTGTTCTATGATTGTATACTTTTTACCCGACTGTGCCAGAAGGAGGGTTATGTTTTTCGAGTGTATGTATGTATGTTTATTTATTTCTTTCTTTGGCATGCTCTGTGCCTAAACGGCTTAATGGATTTGGAGTGCGAGGTGTCGTTAGATCCGTCTTGATTCCGTGAGGAACATAGGATACATTTTTGCTTTGTAGCCTGCACGCCTTGATGGATTTTGGATTGCGAGATGTCGTTAGATTCGTCTTAATCCCGTGAGTGACATAGAATACATTTTTACCCGACTGTACAAAAAAGATGGGTTCAGTTGTTCATTTGGGTTTTTAATGCCTAAAGTTATAACAAAAATACTTTTTTACGAAAGTAAAAAGTATAGTACAAATAAGGTTCTTTTTTTTTTATTCACAATTGGTACGTCAAAAAAGAATTTCCTTATCAATTGTCAAGAATTGATCGTATCATTTGCAAATTGTGTATGGAAAGTAATTTTTGTTTGTAGTGAGATACAAAGTATACAATCGTAGAGGTTAAGGAGAATTAGCCAGTGAAATGAGTTGCATATCTACCATTTGATGTTTTCCATCGACAAAACATCACCCTGTTTATAAGAGTTTTCTTATTCCTCGCTATACGTTTGACCTGGATATTTTCAATAAGCATCTAATATTCGTTGGTGCTCAGTGGCGCGTGACCTTTTCATTTCGTACCGCCTTATAGGTACTCAAGCCATGTGAGATTAAAATTTAATCTAAATTTAATTTAATCATTAAATCCATTCTTGTTTCATATAAACACAGAAAACCTATAAATTCAATTCTCTTTGTTTGTAATAAACCAGTGCTGCTAGAAAAACTTTAGGTATTAATTAAAAATCGACTGCATAAAACTTAACCCCTACTTTTTTGGCCTGACACGTAAAAATGTATCTTATGTCACAACAATGACTGACTCGGTGGCTCAGTGGTTAGTGCTCTTGACTGCTGATCCGAGAGTTGTGGGTTCGATCCCCACCCAGGGCAAACATTTGTGTGATGAGCAGATTTGTTTGCTCTGTGTCTGGGTGTTAAATATCTATATATGTATGTATTTAAACGTATATAAGTATTTATATATCAATCTCTGGTTCCCATAACACAGGGAATCCTACTTTGGGGCCAGATGACCATGTGTGATTTGTCCCAGAATATTTATTTAGAATATTTAACTGAGGTGAGGCACGCGAGCCGCTCTTTTATATAATTTGGTATTAAGAAAAATAAAAACATTTATTTAAAAAAGTAACCGTAAAATATTCTTCTAAATGTTATTACCTATTTGTCCATGTGAATATTGTCACTTAAAATCTGATATTATTCAAGTACAACAAGAAAAATAATCAAATATATCCTATGTTTATAATTTAAAGTTACAATTATCGTGTTTTGAACCGTTAAATAATCAAGAACGTATGTGAAACTAAAACATATATTTTTTAAGGTTAAAAAAAAATGCTTTGTTTTCAACTCAGAGTTGTAACGCATTCCGCAAGAAATCAAGCAGTATTGCTTTTTATAAGTTGCCTATTGAATTAAAATTGGAGTCACGCATACATGTTTTTAAAAGCGCACTAAAGGCACTTCTTTTGGACAAGTGTTGCTATTGTATTGAAGATTAATTAGATCGTATCAATGTGATGAAAAACTCATTGGTACATTGGCCATCCAGATTTGAACCCGGTACCTCTGGTTAGATGGACCAGTCGTTACCGGTTGATACTTCATGTGATACTTCATTGGGATTAGTTTATTTAGGTACTTTAGTTTCGTTTAGTTTTTGAATTTTTTGTATGCTATGTTTATTTATATTTTTATGTAATTCGTAAACAATTTAAATTGTTTTTCGAATAAACTTGAATTTGAACTTTCAGCTCTATCAAAAACAGGTGGTTCGGGATATCCTGTAATCCTATATCCTATAATTTAACGACAACTTGCAGTCTAAAATCCATCAATTCGTATATGCTACAGAGTGTACATGCGTAGGAGAATCTTGGTAAGCCCTCTTCCATCTTTGGAATCATCGTCACTTACCATCATGTGAGATGATGCCAAGGGCTTATCAATAATATTTTAAAAATAAAAACATACATACATACACTCGAAAAACATAACCCTCCTTCTGGCGCAGTCGGGTAAAAAAGGAGAAAGAAATCTCAATTGCATCGGCATAAATAATAGGATTTATAATTAATTAATAGGCCCGTGCTACTTGCATGGTTGGGTAGATCACTTTACCGAGATGGGTTTAACTTGTAGTCGCATTTGGCCGTTTCCGTGTTTTACAAATCACGTTTTGCAGTTAGTTCTGGTTGTTATCACTAGATGGCAGTCGTTAAGCTGTGCCTTAAAAAATGTGGCTTGAAAAATAAAAAAAATATCCGTCATTTCGTTTTTTCCGTCATTAGTTTTAAAGAAATCTCACCATCAGGTGAGATGATTCCAAGGGCTTACCAATAGTGAATAAAAAAAACATGAACGTATATTTTCCCCCGACTGCCCAATTGGAGGGTAATGTTTTTCGCATGCAGGTATCACTTAATCGTCTTTCTTGCTGTAAGAGCATCAGTTCTGTCTACTGATCTCTTAGTCTGACCCTCTTAAGACAGGCTTGCCCTAGTGTGACGTTTAGCGTTAAAATCTAATAAAATGAGCAGTATTATGTAGGTACCATTTTTTATTTTATTTATCTCTTTCGATTGGCTCAATAAAAAAATCATTTTTGCGACAAAAATATTCCTATAAGTTTAATTAACTAATAAATGTTAAACTTTTGATTTTTAAAATTTTTGTAACTTAACTCTATTTTCTTGTAATCTGCATGTATGTTTTGGCAATAAAATATTCTTATTCTTATTGTATGTATGTTTGTTTGTAAACGGCGTGATATATTTTAAAGTGCGAGGTTTCGTTACAATCGTCTTGATCCCGAAAGTACTGCCTTACACTTACATTTTTAAATGAGAAGGGCAAATAGCTCATACAACAGATGGCCGTTTGGGTAGTAAAGTTTACGATTCGCGACCGAGCACCGAAAGACGTGAAAACCGGAAGGTCTCCCACTAATTGTACCAAGGACAGCGGGCAGTGCAGGACTGGTCGTATTGAAATTATTAGGCGAGGCCTTTGTTCATCAGTCTTTCCCGCCTTGAAGAGTCTATCTTTAAGATCATTATCTTCATGTAGGTACCCGTCATCTTACGTGGTCTGTTTACGAGCTCAAGACTCGGGTCATTAGACCGCAAGGCTTGTTGGAGCCAACTAGACTTGAAGACTGAGGCGAGACGTTCTCCGCAGCCACTAGAGCTGATATAGTGATGTGCCGTTTAAAATAATGGTTATCGATGGAATGGAATCCTTCTAATGGTTTGCCTTCGTCTTCACCTTCGTGTTCGCCTTGGTCTTCGCCTTCGTCTTTACCTTCGTCTTCGTCTTTACCTTCGTCTTTGCCTTCGTATTCGTCTTCACCTTAGTATTTATCTTCATCTTCGCTTTCGTGTTTGCCGTCGTCTTCGCCTTCGTGTTCTCCTTTGTCTTCGCCTTTGTCTTAACCTTCGTCTTCACCTTCGCTTTCTTCTAACCGAAATTCACTGAATTAGTAAAATAATATTTAGTATTGACCCCTCTGTGGCGTACTAGTTAAGTCTATTAGCTTCGCATCAGGAGGTCGCGGGTTCGATTCCCGATGTGAATGTATGTATGGAAGTATGTATGTATGTTTCTTTAGCGAAGCCTTTAGGCTAAAGGCTTGATTGGTTTTAGAGTGCGAGATGTTGTTAGATTGTAGTCATACATTTTTGCCCGACTGCCCATAAGGGAGGAGTAAAAAATATTATAAAGCAGTCGGGTTTTTTACTTCTACTTATTTATCAAATTGGTTAGGTCATTTGCTGATTATATTATTATAGATTTTTTTATCTTCGTACGTATCTATTGATAACCTTTTTACCCGACTACCACAAAAAGAGGGTTATATTCTTCGAGTATTATATATTCGAGTATATATGTATTTATGTATGTATGTAGATTTCTTTAATCCCTGCTACAGCCTCAAAGGCTTGAATGATTTTACACAGTCGGGTTTTTAAATTTGAATGAATTCGTGAAGTTATATTAAAGTATCGTAAAGCACTGACTTGATATTAGTTCGCCAGTTGATATCGTGCACATCACTATCGCCCAGCAAGTCGGGGGAGTAAACAGGATGTGTGACACGGTGCTCTTGAGGTTATTGCCGCATTTCATATTGCTCTCCTCCATGGCACTATTCTGATTCAACGACGAATGCAACCTAAAGTCAAATAAAAACACGTACTGCCGAGCAACAACTTTTACTTCTCTCATTATACGATCACCATCATCATATCTGACGAAAGAACGTTATATTGAAGTATCGTAAAGCACTGACTTGATATAGTTCGCCAGTTGATATCGTGCACATCACTACATCCCAGCAAGTCGGAGGTAAGCAGGATGTGTGACACGGTGCTCTTGAGGTAATTGCCGCATTTCACATTGCTCTCCTCCATGGCACTATTTTGATTCAACGACGAATGCAACCCGAAGTCAAATAAATACACGTACTGCTGAACAACAACTTTTACTTCTCTTATTATATCATCATCATCATCATATCAGACGAAAGAAAGTTATATTGAAGTATCGTAAAACACTGACTTGATATAGTTCGCCAGTTGATATCGTGCACATCACTACCGCCCAGCAAGCCGAAGTGTAAGCGGGATGTGTGACGCGGTGCTCTTGAGGTAATTGCCGCATTTCACATTGCACTCCTCCACGGTACTATTCTGATTCAACGACGAATGCAACCCGGACTATACTTTAACTTGTACTACTCTCATTATTTAATCATCATCATCATCATATCAGCCGAAAGACGTCCGCTGTTGGTGTCTTATTATTATTTTATCATCATCATATCAGCCGAAAGACGTCCACTGCTGGTGTCTTATTATTTCATGATTATCATCATCATATCAGCCGAAAGACGTCCACTGCTGGTGTCTTGTTATATTTTATAATCATCATCATCATATTAGCCGAAAGACGCCCACTGCTGGTGTCTTATTATTTCATCATCATATCAGCCGAAAGACGTCCACTGCTGTTGTCTCAATATTTCATCATCATCATCATATCAGCCGATAGACTTCCACTGCTGTTGTCTCAATATTTTATCATCATCATAATATCAGCCGAAAGACTTCCACTACTGGTGTCTTATTATTTTATCATCATCATATCAGCCGAAAGACGTCCACTGCAGGTGTCTTATTGTTTCATCATCATCATCATCATTACAGCCGAAAAAAGTCCACTGCTGGCGTCATGTTATTTCATCATCATCATATCAGCCGAAAGACGTCCACTAATGGTGTCTTATTATTTCATAATCATCATCATCAAATTAGCCGATAGAACGTCCACTGCTGGACCTTCATTATTTATATAATTTTGATTTTATTTATTGCAGGAAAATTTACAAAAAAAAAAACTATAATCGACATCAAAATATATATGTAAGCAATGCAAAGTTTCCACCTAAAGATTTATGAAGTTAAATAGCTTTTGTCCGCGGCTTCGCCCGCGTGGACATCATTTTTATAGTTCCGTACCCATAAGGGTAAAAACGGGACTCTATATTAAGACTCCGCTGTCCGTCCGTCCGTCTGTCACCAGGCTGTATTTCATGAACCGTGATAGCTAGACAGTTTAAATTTTCACACATGATGTATTTCTTTTGCCGCTATACCAACAAATCTATCGACCAACCCGCACTAGGCCCGCGTGGTCGACTAAGGCCTAATCACCCTGATTCAGGGTAGGCTCGAGCCCCTCGGTGGGGACGTATATGAGCTGATATAATAATAAAAATAATAAAAATACCAACAAATACTCAAAATCATAAAAAGTGAAAGTGTCCATAAAAAAAAAGTGTTCTTTTAAACGTGAAGAAACTAGCACCATCTAGTATGATGGTACGGAACACTTTGTGCAAGGTTTTGACTCGCACTTCACTGGTTTTTATGATTGTCTTTGAAGGTGAGTGGTGCGTGTGCAAGCGGCTCGCGAGCGTGGACATGAGTTTTTTTTTCAAATCCCTCAGGAACTGTATCAGGCTATTCTGATTAGCAGTCTATGACACTTCCCACCCCATTCAACCTATTCTATACAAAAACCACTTATAATATGTACCTACTTACCATAACGGGACCCATTATGATGCTGGTATGCTAATCTTCGGATAATTAATCACACTGAACACGTTAAAAAAATAAACATTTTTTTTCGTTAATAAAAATAAAATATTAAGTCGATTTTCAATTATATGGGACCAACTAGGGAACATATACAAACCTAAAAAACAAAATAAGAATCATCAAAATCGGTTACAACCGGCGTAGATACCACAAAATATAGGTACACAAAAAAACCTACAATGGTTTTTAAAGTCGGCTAAAAATAGACACTAGATTCAGGATTTCCCGGAAGCGTTAGGAAAATTTATACTACCTGAAGCATAAAAGGTGTAATTCACGTCATTTACAATCAACCGTGCTATCCAAAGGATAGAACGGCAGTTGCCTGGTGTTACGCTTAGCGTCACCCGCGGTCACGAGTAGGGCATTCAGATTTAACCCTAAAATTCAACACGATCTTCATACACATCTGGAATCAGAAGTGCAGGTTTCCTCACGATGTTTTACTTCACGTAAGTTTCGATAAACTCATTGGACATTGGCCGTCCAGATTTGAACCCGAACGACCAAGTCGTTACCAGTTGAGCCACCAACGCTTTTTTTTTAAATGGGACTGCCGGCCACGGTTACCCGATTCTTCTTCTTATCGCGTCGATGGCAGACTATATTTAATTAGCCCAGAACTCGGCTTTAAGTATACCTCGTTTCGAAGCGTACAGGAGGTTCTCTTGCGTGCAGTTGGTAGGGAAAGCAGGGCATATTATGACTCATGGTCTAAGGAGATACAACACACTTACAGAAATTTTTGGCAGCATCTGTGAAACCCCTCCAGCTCAAATTATCTTTGTTACGTCCCATCTGCGTCGGCGGTGTTGTCGATTCTGGATTCCTTAAACTACTTGACAACTGCTCTAAATGGTAACCCTACCGAGGGGATCGAGCCCACCCTGAATTAGGCCGATCAGGCCTTAGTGGACCACGCAGGTGCCGGACTTCACACACAACCTTCGAGTTTCTTCGCAGGCGTGTGCAGGTTTCCTCACGATGTTTTCCTTCATTTTAAGAGCATCAGATAAACAGACATATTCAATCGAAATTCGAAAACACATTGGAACGTAGCAGGATGCTTGCGTGTTAAACTGTCAGGATTCGAAACTCGATTGGACAGGAGGTAGCAGCCCTAGCCGTTACACCAACCTAATGTAATCTTTCCACCGCCTCCGTGGCGTAGTGGTTAGTTCATTCGCTTCACACCAGGAGGTCGCGGGTTAGATTCCCGGTGGGGTCAACTTTGTAAGACTCAGTTTAGTTGGTGATAGGGCATTTTCATAGCCCGCTTGGCCAGCTACCACCATATTATCTTATCTATGTTTGCCGCCAAACATCAGTGTTAACACCATTGATGTGTTCCGGCTTGAAGATAAGATAGCCAGATCCCCATTACGTTGGGGCATCTTGGTAGCCCGCTTCCATCTTCAGCATCAGTGTTACTTACCATCAGGTGAGATGATGCCAAGCGCCTATCAATTGTGGATTTAAAAAAATCACTAATAACTAACTGACGTGGGTAAAATCACGTCATCTGATACCACGAGAAAACTACGTGTACATGTTATTGATCTCCTGTTTCTTTTGTTTGATAATATATTTACGTCTCTGGGTACGAGCCCTTTTGAGACAGTCTTCAAATTATAGATCATCATTTCTATTTTGATTTGTAATGCTGGTGTCGGTGCATCTCAAATCATCTTTGACAACATCTGCAGCGATTCCATTCTAAGGTGGACCACCCGGTTGCAGTAGGGCGTCTATAAAACTGCACCCAGTACAAACTCAGGTTCACCTTCTTTTTATTTTCTTGTTCTCCACACACGTGAACCAGCCTATTTTCCCCAAATACATGCAAAAACAACAAAGTGTAACATTACGTCTGTATGGGTGAAGGACCAAAACAGTTCGTAAGCACAATATTTTTAGAAAAAGGAAAACAAAGGAGTATTTATTGAAATGATAGAATGTACTACAGAGAGGTACTTACTAAAAAGAGTATTTATCAAAGGCTGGAAGTGAAACTATCTGCTTGGAATTGAATTGAAAGAGTCTAGATTGATTAGGTTTGTTTATTTACAATAAAATTAATATAAAAGGAAGATAACCAAACATAGAAACACATTGCAGCCCCGACTTCCGCAGGCCGATGTGGACATGCCTAGGCACGGAAAGCGCGCCTGGCAGGGGCACGGTGGGACGCCGTTGGAGAAGCGCCCCAAGGACGCAAGCCCTGGGCGCGTACGAACGCGCGAGGCGGGGGCTATGAGAGCCACCAGCCGGAGGATGCTCGCCTCATATCAGCGCGCCTGGCAGAGGCACGGCGAGACGCCGCTGAAGAAGTGCCCCAAAGATGCAGGCCCCGGGCGCGTATGAACGCGCGAGGCGGGGGCTACAACAAACAGCCACCAGCCGGAGGGCGCCCGCTTCACGCCGTGGATGGCCAAGGCACCACGTAGCGCCGGAAGGTTGGACGCCGTCCGCCGCAGTCGCCTGCCCTCGCAGACCCTGTAGACCCTCCGTTGGTCGAAGTGATGAGCTCTGGAGTTGGAGTGACCAGGGCGAAGAGTAGCACCGGAGTGTCCTCCCCAAAATTAATAAATCCAAGAAAGGTAGAAGATTGGAAGTGACCTTTTCTAGTTACTTGATTGATGAGGAGTTCTAGAGTGACCTCGATGAAAGCATGAGCCTGACTTATAAAGACTTGCAAACATGCGCAATAAATATATCCTGTTAACACTTACACAAGAACCAAAATTCTAATTTCCAAAATACATTTTCAAAATTTAGAACTCTAAATAAAGGACATATTTAGATTGACAGTCATAAATATTAATAAAAAAAGAATTTTGTAAGTGAATCTCACCAATAAAATTACTAATCTTTACAATAAAAAAAGATGAAATTCAAACATTAAGTCACATTGAGCTATTCCTAACAAAGTTTGACATGACAAGTGTCATGAATTATTTACAGCACAAGAACAATTTACAAATTAAAAAAGCCCTTGCGAGAGTATAAGGAATATAAATGGAAAACCAAACATATTTACAAAAATAGAAAAGAAGATACAGTCAGGTAAGTTAAATATTACAAAAGTATCACTGCAAACGTGATCACCACAAATCCCGCCAAAAAATATCTCTCCTGTTTACAAAAATATCCTTTGGCCAGCGCATTTTTTTTAGAAAATTCAAAAAAACATTTGTGTTCATAAAATAATTTTAGTCAAAACAATTAATTCAGATTTTCTACAACATTATTAGCCCACCTATTACCCAGAATACGGGCGCTCTCTCGAATTTCCCGCGTGGCCGAACCTAATGAATTTGACGCCAGAGAGAGCCAGCAGGAGTTGGTGGTAGGCAGCGGTGAGCTGGTGGCAATCACAGGTGCACCGATTTGTTTACTACTGAATCGATTTCAATTCAATTAGACAGTGCAAGCTTCAAAACTTTTAGGGGATGAGTCGTCGTGATAAATTTTAAGGCTTTAAGATCACTTAATCCTCGCAGGTTGATACGTGTTTAAATAATATCAAAAGTAAATCTATTTATTTTCAGTTCAAATCAATGCGGGCTTCAACGCGGCTCTTACGTTGAAACTTTTACGTTAATTTTTAAAAGTTTTAATTACTTTTCATCACGTTCAAATAAGTTTTTAAAAAAATGTGTTTAATTAAAATGAAAAGTCTGAAAGTCACCGATTTTTGTGTGTTTGTTTCATTCAACATTAACTGTTTGTTTTCGAGATATATTTTGCAATTAATAATATTAATAATTAATAATGACTGACTCGGTGGCTCAGTGGTTAGTGCCCTTGACTGCTGATCCGAGGGTTGTGGGCTCGATCCCCACCAGGGCAAGCATTTGTGTGATGAGCAGATTTGTTTGCTCTGTGTCTGGGTGTTAAATATATCTATATATGTATGTATTTAAATGTATATAAGTATGTTTATCAGTCTCTGGTAACCCATAACACAGGGAATCCTACTTTGGGGCCAGATGACCATGTGTGATTTGTCCCAGAATATTTATTTATTTATTTAATACCAAAAACATTTCATCCTTTTTTTCCATCATCCTTACTATCTCATTTTCCTTTCTTTACCATAGATAGCTAAAATATTTAATTTTTTTATGTTTTTGTTTGTTTATCGACTCCCCTGGCAAATGCCGAAATCTGGTCCGCGGCGAGGACGAATCAGCTAGCGCTGCCAGCGGCGCCATCTTGCTTCAACTGTGGGGGCTTTTTGTGGGTGTTCGCCATTATTGTCAAGGGTTACAAAAACAATTATTTCTCAATATCTTTGTATGGACACTATATATAAAACTTATAACGGTGAAATCGTCATAAACTGACTATCTGACTAAAATATTTGTGTATTAAACTTTGTGAAATATAATTCAACAGTCTCGGCCAAAGATAGGGTAAGTAGGTATTAGTAGGTATTGCACTTGAACGTAAAAAAACGTGAACTGTGAATGCTACAATAACAATAGATAATATAATAACATTGTATTGCTTACCCAGTTTATTGGGAATTTCAACAACACCGAGTTTTTCTATGCAAAACAACAAAACAATCACTAAACAAACACTTTAAAAACAGGTACGCGCACCGCCCGGGCGCACTTGAAAGCACTGACTGATTCGAAGGAGATTTCTATCGAAAATCATTCACCGTTGGCTTTGCACTCATTCCTAACTCTATCCTTGTCTTATCAAGGAGCTTTAGCAAACGATAGAACAACGCAGCGATAGTTTTCGCTCCATACTCAGGTAGGAAGTGAGTCGCTTCCCGCGTAAAGGGATCTGACCAGATTTAGGCGTTTCACATAAGCGTCAAATTCCCGCCGCGCCTACTATTGGACAAACACAGATCCGCATAATCTGCCAAAATGGCGCGCCAGGGGAGTGGCTAAGTATACATTTATTATTGATTTCTTTTTTTATGTTGTGATGCATTATAGAATATTGTGTTGTATTGTATTGTAAAAACAGTATATTTTTTACATCAAAGTGGTAATATTTTTTAAATTGTATTCAATTAAATCGATTTTTTATTACTTTAAGTATATTTGATTTATTTTTCATGGTGTTAGCTTTACACAGTTTTTCAATAATTTGAATTGAAAATTTGCCAATCTTAAGGTCGTATCGCAAAAAGCTAAAAATTTGAGTTCATCTGTTAGTTTTCATCTTGTCTCTCGTTGGGAAGCCTTGTTGGGAAGCCGCTGGATGCGGGCAGTGCAGGATTGATCTTATTGGAAATCCTTGGGGGAGGCCTTTGTCAAGCAGTGGACGTCTTTCGGCTATGATGATGATGATGACGTTTATGCTAGCTCGTTTTAACTGTCTTTTTCCCGTCTTGTGGCACAATTAAACGTTGCACTTAGCATCCTTCGCGGTCACGTGTAAGGTGTTTAGATTGACTCGATATTTTTTTACCTGGTACGTACTTAGGTCACGTGTAAGGTGTTTAGATTGACTCGATATTTTTTACCTGGTACGTACTTAGGTCACGTGTAAGGTGTTTAGATTGACTCGATATTTTTTTACCTGGTACGTACTTAGGTCACGTGTAAGGTGTTTAGATTGACTCGATATTTTTTTACCTGGTACGTACTTATTCGTTGATTCGATTCGCGGTTCCCTGGATTCAAACCGTGATCTATGGTAAGAAGAAACAAATCGTTATTTTTAATAACTACAGAAATTAAATGAAAACTAAAAACCCGACTGCATACAAACTTAACCCCTCTTTTTTAGCCAGTCAGGTAAAAATGTATCCTATGTCACCAATGGGAACAAGACGATTCTAACGACACCGTATACTCCAAAATTTAAAAAATAAACCGTGTTTTTGGCCAGTAGAGTAAAAGTATATCCTAAGTCACTCACGGGATCAAGATAAATTTAACAACACCTCGCACTCCAAAATCCGTCTAGCCGTTTAGGCTACAGGGCGTGCCACAGAAATAAACAAATAAACATACATACACACACTCGAAATACATAACCCTCCTTCTGGCGCAGTCGCGTAAAAAAATCCATTTTTTTTATTCACAATTGGTAAGCCCTTGGCATCATCTCACCTGATGGTAAGTGACGATGATGCCGAAGATAGAAGCTTTTTTGTTGTACATAAAATAGTTCCGTACCAGACAACGGGACCCCGATTTATAAGGGGCTAGTACATTATCCGTCCGTCTGTCTGACTTAAAAGGTCGTGTCTTTTGAACCGTGATAGGTAGCCCACGGATTTTATTTACAGAATATGTGTTATTTTAGGAAATTTACTAACAAATCATAAAAAAATTGTTTGTTTAGGTAGTTCAAATCTTGCGATAGATTTTAGAGCGATTTCCAGGGGTCCGATTGATCTGAAATTTGAAATGAAGCCAGTATACCCGCTGACAATAGATTCTTTTGGTAATTTTAAAGTTGATCTGATGATAAAATTTGTAGGTGGAATCATGTTCCCAGAATCGTCTTTTATTTTCAATAGAATCGTAGGAAATACAGCCTGTTTTGATTTGAATTTGGAATCGTGTATTTATATTTATTTGAGCAATTTGACTTTAGAGCATAAACACTATTTTAAAGTTAAAGCTTATACCTAAAACACAGGTAAGAAATATTTTTTGCAGCTCCGAATTCTTCTATTCTGTGACCTTAAAGCATTTAGGTTTTTCGAACATCATTTCCTATAACCGGTCAGCCCCGTTCCATCTTGGCATCATCATCACTTACGATCAGGTGAGATAATGCCAAGGGCCTATCAATTGTGGATTAAAAAAAAAACACCACGTTTCAAGGCATTCGGATGAACGTTATGGCAGCGCATAAAATACTAACAAACAAACAAACAGAAATAAACAAACAAACATTTTATGTATTAGATTTGAAATATAAACTTATTAGTCATCTACAAAACTAAGGTTTTAATGAATTTTAGTGTTCGTCCGGTGGACATCGCAAGCGTACTTAACTAACTTGTTCACAATTTAATCGATTGCTTTTCGAATCGAATTCTGTCTCAGAGACAGTGTAGGCTTCAAGTCAATTTGTAACTGCCAGTATGGTCGTTTAATGACTGCATTGGCAAAATTTGTTTTCTTTGGTCTAAGATAATTGCATGCTACTCAAAGTAATGTCACAGTATAACGATATGGCTTACAGTAGCGCAACGTCTTTGATGTCGCACGATGCGCCACCGGCCCATACTAGCCTTTAGTCAGCCTGGCAAATTCTCGGAGTTTCGGAGTTTGCCAGGCTGTGCCCCGCCGCCCGCTGCGCGCATCCAACGGCTTCCCGCGAGCTTCACCACAGGTCGTCGGTCTACCGTGTGGGAGGCCTGCCTACACTACTTCTTCCGGTGCGTGGTCGCCACTCGAGAACTTTACTGCCCCAAAGGCCATCTGCTCTACGAGCTATGTGCCCTGCCCACTGCCAAAGATTAATATAATAGTGACTACCCTCTTCCACTTAAGTTTAGCGATTCTGTGAGCTATGTTGGTGACTGGTTCTCCTACGGATCTCCTCATTTTTGGTTCGAGCTCGCTCCATTGCCCTTTGGGTGACCTCCAGCTTTCCTCATGGATCAATAAGGGGCCTCTTAATTATTATAAGCCCCATAGTAAGCGACCATGTCTTAGTTTCCAAAGAATGATTTACTCACCCAGAAGACTGTCCCTTTTAATTATCCCAATAATAAAATTATTTTTATTCATAATTTTTATTATTTTTCACCTCCCGATCATAGTCCTAAGGGCACTAGACGGGTATGGCGGTACAAGTCAGCAGACTGGGATGAGATGCGCCACTTTTTTGCATCGTATCCTTGGCGGCAAACGTGCTTTTCTTCCAGCGACCCGTCGAGCTGCGCGACAGCAGTCTCAGAGGTTATATGTCGTGCAATGGAATACTACATTCCATTTTACGACTTTCCTCTGGAATACAAAGCGCGCCCATGGTTTGGTGCTGAGTGTACCAGGGCTGAGGCCCTGAAGCATTCGGCTTATCAGGCCTGGGCTGACGCTCGAGCTCGCAAAGCTCCGGAAACGCGTTCCAGGAAGAAAGCCTTTAATAAAGCTGCCAAGTCCTACAAAAAGACACTGCGCAGGGCACGCTTTGACCACATAAGCCATATTGGATCAAAACTTGCCTCCTACCCATCTGGGAGTAAGGCGTTTTGGTCCTTGGCTAAGTCGGTCGAGTCGAATTTCTGCCGCTCGTCTTTGCCTCCACTAGCAAAACCTGACGGATCGCTGGCTCACTCCGCTGCAGACAAGGCAAATTTATTTGCCTGTATGTTTGCTGAACATTCGCGTCTGGATACTGCAAATAATACACCACCTCAGATACCTCCATGCGGTACTGTAATGTCCCCTTTTCGTATTCGCCAAAAAGAGGTTCTTAAAACTCTTTGCAGTCTAGATGTGAATAAGGCCAGTGGTCCAGATGGTATTCCAGCCATAGTTCTAAAGAACTGTGCTCCTGAGTTGTCTCCTGTGCTGACACGCCTGTACCGCCTCTCTCTCGAAACCGGTATAGTTCCTAAGTCTTGAAAGCTTGCCAACGTGCAACCCGTGCCTAAAAAAGGTAGTCGTGCTGACCCATCCAACTATCGACCTATTGCAATCACCTCCATACTCTGTAAGATTATGGAGCGTGTATTGAACACCCGCCTCTTAGCATACCTAGAAGAAAATGACCTCCTGAGTGATCGACAGTATGGCTTTCGCCGCCACCGGTCAACGGGAGATCTTCTAGTGTATGCTACGCATGTATGGGGTGAAGCCATAGAGAAGCACGGTGAAGCTCTTGCCGTATCTCTCGATGTCTCTAAGGCATTTGATAGGGTCTGTAATGCTAGCCTTATTGGTAAGCTTCCTTCCTACGGAATACCTACTGGTTTGGGCAACTGGATATCTGACTTCCTGAGGGAACGGTTCATTCGAGTGGTCATCGATGGCTGCTCGTCTGACCTATTGGCTATTGATGCCGGGGTACCTCAGGGCTCAGTTCTCTCCGCAACTTTGTTTTTGCTGCACATAAACGATCTGCTGAAACCTGGTATATTTGGGTATGCAGACGACAGCACGGTTGCGGAGAGATACCTGATTAGTGCTCGAGCTAGGGGTCCGGATATACTATCTCAGAGAGAGGCCATGATTGAGCGCGTGAACCTTACACTCAAGGCAGTCTCTGACTGGGGCGATGCCAATCTTGTTAGGTTTAACGCCTCTAAAACGCAAGCGTGTCTATTCACTGCAAAAAGGAGTCCTTTTACCCTGACTCCTACTTTCCGAGATGAATCTATCCAGATCTCCGACCATCTTGAGCTCCTTGGCGTTGATTTAACATCTGATCTGAACTTCGGGAGATACATTGAATCCAAGGCAAAAACGGCTGCCAAAAAGCTTGGTATCCTCTCGAAGGATACTTTACTTGAGACTTTACTTCACACCAGAGCATCTTCTATTATTATACCAAGCTCAAGTTCGGTCATGTATGGAGTACTGCTCTCACTTATGGGACGGATCGGCTCGTTACCAGCTAGATGCCTTGGATTCTATCGACCGACGCGCTAGGAGACTCATTGGCGACGAGGAACTTGTATCAAACAGGCTCCATCAAAGCCTCGAGCATCGCCGCAAAGTCACCTGTCTATCAGTGTTCTACAGGATTCATTTCGGAGAGTGTGCCCTGGAACTTCACGACCTCATTCCCCCCTCTCCATTTCATCATCGGACGACCAGGCGCGGAAAGCGGTTCCACCCCTTTGTCGTCAATGTTCCACCTTTTCGCACGAAGCGTTTTGCTTCTTCCTTCATCATGCGAACGGCCAAGGAGTGGAATTCCCTTCCGGCGTCTGTATTCCCCGATTCGTATAATTTAGGAATCTTCAAGACGAGAGTGAATAGGCACTATTTGAGCTTGCGTGTTACATCCTCGGCTGCATCAGAACTTACCATCAGGTGAGGTGCAGCCAAACGCACTCAAATTTTAAATTTAAAAAAAAAAAAACTTTATGAAGAATTTTGAAGAATAGCGATGTTGTAGCGTAGAAATTAACACTTATGAACATCATACAACCGGCGATAGCAATTTTCACCTCATTTAAAAGTTGACCGATTTTGACAGTTTTGATAGGTTGTCAGTAAAAATAAAAGCTTTGTAGGTTTTTGCTTTTTGAAAGTGAAACTTTTATAACATCATCTCAATTTTTTTCGTCTGTGTGTCGCGTGACGGTCGGTATCACGGAGCTTGTTTGTGCTCCGTGGTCGGTATGATCGTTTCGTCCTCTGTATCGTAGCTCCAAGACGAGAGCAGCCATGATCGTTTCGTGCTCTGTAAATGTCTATAATGTAAAAAAAAATTTCACTTTTACCGTGGTTTCATAAAACCACATACTCTTTTTTTTTAAATACAATTATTTAAAAAACTATTTTTGCCCATTACTTGTTTATTTTTAATTAATAACTTAAAAAAACAAAACAAAACCCAGCTTTTCTTGTTACTGACAACCTACCAAAAATTGGTCAAAATAAGTTTAGTTTTATAAGGTGAAAATCGCTATCGCCGTTTGTGTTAAAAGTATTATTCTCGCCGTTGGTTCACAATCCTCTTAATTCACTGACAAACCTGACAAACATATAGTGAGACTGTTCTTTAGCTGACTCTATCCATATGCTGAACTAATTTACTTACTCGTCAATCATTCGATTGGATTTCAATTGCCATTTCCAAGTAGAACGTCAAGTAAAAGTAAATAAAGATAAGAATAAATCCTTACTAATATTATAAATGTCGACGGTTAAAAGGAAGTTGGGCATAAGTGACAAAAAATAAAATGTTCAGGAGAGCCGTTCAAAGTTTTAAATTTTAGAAAAACTGACGTATTTTTCTCATTTATTAAGATATCGTGAAAAATAAAACAGTTATAAAATCAGAAAAAAATTGAGCAGTTACCTGTATTTTTAGTTTTAATGATTTGACGCTATTTAAAGTAGTTTGTGTCGCTTATAACAATAGCTTTTAATTTTCCAATGAGGAAATATAGCATAATATACAAATAACAAAATAAAATATTAAAGGATAAGAAGCCTAAGGGACATATCGATTTTTCACATCGCAAGGTAATAGGGTATAAGAGACTAGACAGTTCAATAAGAGTTATAGGAAAAGAAGGATAAAGTACTTTTCACAGTGGTTGTATAAAAGATAATAGAGCACAAGAAACAGTCGGCTTTCAAAACAATACTAGGATATAGGACATTAGTATCACACAATGTCTTTTGAAAGCAAAGGAAAAGCAGGATAATCAACATTTGGCATTGCGTGAGTCTATGGAAATATGGATGAAAAGACACCCCAAAAATATAGAAGTAGCGCAACCAACACGATCCTTCATCAGAATAAGAGCTAAAACAGGTATTACTCTACACTGTAATTGTGTGCCTAACTCGTAAAATAGAGTGAAGTACCTTATAAGTATTAGGGAGTCGATTTTCATAAAAAAAGACTAACGATCCTTAGTCTTAGGGGTTAGGGGCTTGTTTCAGCATACCCTACCCGATCAAGTAATTCAAATTAACAGTAAATGGTAGATTTAAAAGATTATACTCATATTATACAAGATTATACTTATAGTCATTATACTCATTTTCGTGTCATCTACCTTCTTATTTACTAACAAGCGCATAGTAGGATGTTTTTAAATAAAAAAAGACATTTTTGTTAATAGTTTTTAATCAAGAAAAATCAAAGCTACTTAAAAAGAGTGCGTAGTTATCAACCAGCTACTATAGAACAAATATTATCTCTATACTTAACAGCGCATAGACTAGCACTTTTATTGTTTTTCAACACACTTTTTGATTCTTAGTTTTACTGTATTTTTTTTCTCTAATAGTTATTTATTCTTTTTACTACTATTTTTATAATTGCTGTTGTTTTCTAAATTTATTTGATAGTTTTTTTAAAACAAATATGACAGATTTTTGACAGTTTATAGGGGTAGATTGATAAGTAGGCTTATATTTTTAATAATTGTGGAACTCGTTGTTGCAATGTATGGACTATGGACTTACCTTTCTACTTATATTTCATCCCTTAAATATCAAATACCGTTTGTGTTCTCCTAATAAAAATAATAATAAAGCTAATCATTTTTGGAAACAATAACACTGCAAGGTAGGTAACTTAAGAATCAATTACGAAAACTTGGTATGTATCCGTAATATTAAACATTTAAAAAAGTAACAAACATTATAGAAATTAATAAAAAGCTTCGAAACTTAAGACTTATTTGGCATTGTTAAACATAACATGGTATCTAAGTCAAACAACAACATTCAAAGAAACATAGGAATATTAGGAATAAAAAAAATGTTTTTACTTACAACTAAGTACGTTTACATTTTTAAGCGTTAAAGATTCGTTTCAAAATTAAAATACAAAGTCGCACTACAATACCTAAATAATCAGTCAAAAAGCAAATGAAATGGAGAAATATTCACTCATCATTCATATCAGCTCATATACGTCCCTACCGAGGGGCTCGAGCCTACCCTGAATTAGAGCGATCGGGCCTTAGTCGACCACGCGGGCCCAGTGCGGGTTGGTCGACTTCACACACAACCCGCGAGTTTTTTCGCAGGCGTGTGCAGGTTTCTTCACGATGTTTTTCTTCAAAATACAGCACACACAGATACGCATAAAAGATTAATGTTTAAAAATTGTTATCAAAAGTGACAATTGGTGTGTAAATTTCAATTAACATTCCACTCTTATAAATCTCAGTTTAAGAAATAGTTAACTTGTTATATAGGCTCTCCTATTTTGAAATTTTCCTGCTCTGCCTAAGTTTGTAGGTACCTACTTAGTATATCACATTAAACAGGACAGTCTTAGATCAATTATCATTGCTAATAATTACTTACTTTATATATATCGAGACCAACATTAGAAATCACAACTTTTCTTAATCAGTCTTGATTCGAAACCTACTATCTAAATATTCTTGGAAAAAATAACATAAAAAATTATCAAAATAATACTATTGATCTCAATCATCTGCTGCATTTTTGCTAAAAGTAAAAAATCAAAGTACTCTGCCTGAAACTGTTGAGGTATAGCTTTGTCCGAACAAAGTTTCATCAAATCTTTGTGCTTACGCTCAGAAATTTGCAGGAGCGTGGGATAGCAGTCCGGTAAATCAAGAAACTTCGTTTTTGATACGATTTCTTAACGAAACTCGGGTGCTTCCGGGTCCATCAAGTATTTGACCTGATGATATGCGGTTAATTTTAAAAGTAGCGATTCGTATTTTGCTAATCTTGCCGACAAGATTACCCACGAAGTATTTGTCAGCGAGAAGGTCCCATCTCTTAAAGTCTGTGTGATTTAACTTCTCAACATCAAAGGCTTTGGATTTTGTCTTGCCGTCTGAAAAACTGTAAACCATTGCGAAGAAGCCCAGATAGTGGTATTTTTAACTTGGTTTTCAATTGTTGCGTGTGCAAAATCGATTGTCTTATAGGTGTGCCCCGTGAATAAAAAAATCCCAAATGTCCCTTTTCCTTTTTCGGCCTTTCCTTTCCATTTTTGAACCTAAAATAAACACCATTGAATGAAATACATAATCACAAGCAATAAAATAGAAGATATTTTCAAAAACCAATAGCTTACCGGTCTGTTCTTTTTGAAAAAAGGAGCGCACAAGCCGCGCGTGCTCTCGCCGTCACAGCACGCGGCAGAGTGTTTTTCGGACAAGCGACGCGCTTAAAACCTACTTTTGTGATATCACATGGCATAAGCACCGACTCATAATTAAATCCTTATTGGGTATTTCAATACAAGTGACGTATAACTATGATTGTAGAACGTAGAAATAGTAATTAATCGACACCATGATATCTAATTTAATTTAAGTAATAAGGTATTAGCGACAAAACTGTATTTATATTGCAAACAGAAGTAAGGTATAACCAACAGTGTGATATTAAAATAAATTTAGGTAATAGGGCATTACCTACATAGCTGTCATAACTACTGAATGGTAATAGGGTATAACCGACAGTGTAATATGAAAATGAATTTTGTATATAGGGTACAAGCGCCATTGCTATGTTAAATTACGAAATGGAAGTAGGCTATAAACAACGTTTGTACTTTTTGAGGGAAAAGCTTAAAAGGCATAAACAACCGAAAGCTCGACACCCTTATGAAGTAAAAAAGCATTACCGACAACAAACCCAAAATAAATCATTTTTGTAGGGGTACAAGCACCTTTATAGCAAAAAGGACTTGATATTTCGTCGGTTACGAAAAATAATACTAGGAAAATGATATTTTTTGCTAGGGCATAAACGCCAAAAAAGTCATCGTAGAGCCATGGGAGTAAGCGCATTCGAAAGAGCGGAAAATTTTACGTAAGATGGCATTTATAACTTATTTTTGACCAAAATGTCGCTTATGCCCTACTTCCTTTTTACCGTCGATGTGTTAGTTTGTTACCTTTTCACGCTTCAACGCCTTGACCAATCTTTATGAAATTTAGCATGCAGGTAGCCTGTGTCACGGGAAAGGACATAGGCTACTTTTTATTCCGGGAAAACAGCGTAAGGTGATGCAGTTCCTGAGGTAACTAAAAAAATACTCGATTGTTGTAGTTTTTGCACAGAGATGGTTGAGTAGGTGTGAAACTATATGAATTTACTAATCTTCCTTAGACAGTCATTAAAACTATGTCCAAGCGGGCGAAGCCGCGGGAAAAACTAGTGAATAATAAAAAACGGCCAAGGGCGAGTCGGACTCGCGCATAGTAGGGATTCGAAGTCTTTTCAAAAAATAAAAACAGTTGGTAATAGAAAATTTAGTATGATAAATATATGAACTTTTCACAAATCCAACTGCACATCTTATGTTTGTCGATTATTACTCCTAAACTAGAAAGCCTACTTTGCCGTGATAGTTTTCCTTTTAAATTTTAATATAGATCCTACATACTATTTACAATTTGGGACACTTGACTCGAACAAAAAGCGTCGGTGGCTCAACCGGTAACGACTTGGTCCATCTAACCAGAGGTACCGGGTTCAAATCTGGACGGCCAATGTACCAATGAGTTTTTCAAAAACTTACGTACATACTTACCGATTGCTTTAACGGTGAAGGAAAAACATCGTGAGGAAACCTGCAAACGCCTGCGAAGAAACTCGAAGGTTGTGTGTGAAGTCGACCAACCCGCACTGGGCCCGCGTGGTCGACTGGGGCCTAATCGCCCTGATTCAGGGTAGGCTCGAGCCCCTCGGTGGGGACGTATATGAGCTGTAATGAATGAATGATGACTCGAACAAAAATTTGCACTTAAAAGCTTAATATTTCGCAAATCGATACGTAAATCAAAAATAGTTTTAGCAAACCCTCAGTTTTTTTATAAACTTATTCAACGATAAAAAACACCCCCTATTTATATGTAGGAGAGGTAATACAAAAAAAATTAAAGATTTTGTTGTACAACTTTGTCGGCGTGATTAATATACCTATGTATATATCCATGCCAAATCACAGCTTTCTAGTATTAATAGTCTCTGAGCTAAGAATATTTTTTATTCTTAGGCTAAGTCACGGACAGACGGACAGACAGACATGGCGAAACTATAAGGGCTCCTTGTTGACAACGGTTGAAAAGGAAGTTAATAGAAAATATGTAAGACTGAAAATTAAAATAATAGTAGCTGAAACTGCGTTCCCATCAAGCGACAAAAACATAGTTGTTTTCGTTACGAGATATTTAAAAAAGTCCTGTCCCACGCTTTCAAGATAAACTCGAAGATAAAGCAATATTAATAGAGCACACAATAGGCTTGATAAGCTTGAATTAGGTTATTTGTTTTAGAAGATTACAGGAACGGTGGCTTTGTTACAACACTTTACTGGATCAACATTTGTGCTAATGAATATTTTGTAGATGATAGTAAAAGTGCAATGAACTTTGCTATACTATGCACACTAATTAATCGAAGCAATTTTTTTCAGTGAAAACTCCTTTAGGCGCGTTGAGCATTTTCAAGCGACTTCCAAAAAGGAGGAGGTTCTCAATTCGTTTGTATTTTTTTTTATGTTTGTTACCTCATAACTTTGGGCTGGGTGAACCGATTTTTATGATTCCTATTTATTAGAAATCTAGTGCTTCCCGTGTGGTCCGTTTAAATTTTATCAAAATCGGTGTAGTACTTTTTTAGAAATATAACAAAAACCAAAAATAATGATGCAAAAATGTACTAAGTAGTTCCGATGGAAGTAGGTTTTTTAACGTGTTTAGCGTTTTCAATTATTTGAGATGGGAAAAAACTTGTGTCGATTTGTTCCTCATAATCTCTAGATTACAGTGGTAATATTATCTGCACCTCATCTAACGGGAATATTGAGATACTATACCTTATTAAAATACATACAAGTGGGCGCACATCTTCAGTTGTCTCTGACAGCCAGCACAGCAATAAAACTAGGCTTGAACCTAAAATCTGTTATAAACAGGGTGTAACAAAATTGGTGTAGGTCTCGTTAACTGGTTACTCGTTATACTGAAAAACATTTGTTCTACGACTTTGCTGAAATTGCAAAAAAATATTTTTACTCTTTATACAAATCGATCAGCTAAAAAATATTTTTACTCTTTATACAAATCGATCAGCTGATCGACCAATTTTGTACATTTTAGTACGGAGGGTCCATTTTTTTTTGAGATTTGACTATGGTTTCCTTGGGGAAAGTTGTTCGGTATGATGAGTAGAACCCCCAGTTAACGGGCCCTACACCAATTTTTTACACCATGTATAAATTAATTTATAATTCACTATAGGTAATTTTTGGTTTGCGTACTAGTTTTGGTCAAATTAATCATAGAGCAACGGAGAGTTTCATGATATGAAACTACTTAGAATGACTAGAGCTCTACATATCACTAGGTACCATAGCAGGAGAAAATTAATCGTAGAAAAAAAACTCAAAACAGAGCATTTTTATATTGATTTCATGACTCCGGTTTCACTTTTGCATTATCTTTCGTCCAATCACTATACTAAATTAATTATTTTTTTAGTATGTTGAGTGTAATAATAAACGTTACATTTTCTTGAGCCTAAAAAAATGTCTTCTTCGGATATAAAATAAAGAACATTTTAACAGCACATTTCATGAAGATTTTTTTCTTTTCAGGTCCCAAGAAAAAGTCTTCAAAAGATTGAAGTATTTTTCGCGTGTGTGTTTTTTGTTGATTTGCCTCTCATGAAGACAGCAGATGATAGCTTGACGAAAATTTCGTAGGGTTTGCGGTAATGTTGACTGACACAACACAGTTTGTTTTTTTAAAATACTTTTTCCGAAATTCCTTTTAAATTTTAATTTAAGTTGATCCCTGAAACATTAATCATAATAATAATTATTTATTTTTTTAGGGTCTTTTCTGCAAATTGCAATTTCCTCCAGTAGCACACGCAAGAAAGCCACATAAAAGCATTAATTACTTACCATCGACATTCTCTGGGTTGTTGGTCAAAGGTTTAAGGGACAGCGATTAGTGATTTTAAATAAGCTTATAATTTGATATGACGATGATAAATTCGGTATAAAAGTATACAACAGTAAAAAAGAGAAAAATGGCGAACTAAGACCACATCTACAGAAATGACACAAAGTACAAAAAGGTAAATTTATATTGTGTACGTAGTCGCAAAGTATCAAAATCACTATTATAATTATTATTTATGTAGGACGAGAATAAAACTATAGAAGTGGTTCCTAAAGGATCACTGCGACCTGACCATTTCCTCTGTTATATGTATAACTTACTCAAGAACAGTAGTTCTAATAACCTGCTAAAAGCACTTAGGTTCGAGATTACTAATGACCTTTGTCAATTCAAGAGCTGATTCTAGCTTATTCTCTCTCACTTACCACTGAAGTTTTGGACTATCCATAAATGCTGTATTATTTTTTGGTGTGTAATAATAGTACATTACTACAGCGGCCAGCAAAAGACGCATTGATGAAAAAACGTGTAAATGTAGACTGAGGTGAAGCCGAGGCACACGTACGTAAGTTCATCAATGCCTAGTTGTGGCCAAGGCTTGTATAGTACTTTTCTCAAATAATACGCGGAAATTAAAACTTCAATAATTGCTTTTCAAAATCAATGACGAAAAACGAACAACAATATTTTTTCATGCGCCAAAGTGTTCATTTGTTTTTTTTTTCAATAAACAGCGTTCTTTTTGCAAGTCACTTCGAAATTTTAATAGAACCTTTGATAAGTTACCTCCTTGGTTGCCATGTTTCAGAGTAAAATATAGTTCCATTTTTAAATTGACAGATATGAGATTCCATAATTTATTTGGTCGCTAAACACGACAGATATGGATTTTTACACAACTTTTGCCGGCCGCTGCTTGCATGTGTTTGGCCAGTACAGCAATTACGATTTATCTCAAAGAAGGTTGTCAAAATAATTCTCAAATTTTCAAGCATGTTTTAAAAAAGTATACTTACCTACTATTTATCTGTTAGTGTCATTGGTATTGTGTTGGGATTGATGAACACAGCTTCACCAGTCAAATAAAATGCCCATTGTGTGTTTGTTTATTATACTTTTATATTCTCGCTGGTAAATCATCACTTGCACCAACCACCAAAAGGGGCAGACCACAAATGGATGGAGTCCATTTAATCTCGTGGGATATAATTGCACCACCTTTCGTTTCGCCAGTGGTCTCTCTGACCATTTATCGAACGCAAGATTTATGGAAGAAGGCTTCCACATTGGTCTGGCTGGTCGTTGGTCAATTCCTGAAGTTTCTTATTTTTTTCTTAGAAAAATCTGCAGTGACTATGAATATAATAACTGTCTGAAAATAATACATTATGGTGATTACCTCATTTCCGTTTATTCTAGTTTTTTTTTTAAAGTGAAAACTGTTTTAGGCGCGTTAGGCATTTTAGGGATGAGAAAAAAACATTGAACTCGCGACACTGTAACGGAACCGATAACAGGATCACTCGCAGTATCCAAAACTTTGTCAACTTAGTTGTTCGCCAGAAACACTCGGAGAGTCAGAACTTATAAAACTGTAAAAAAAAATACTTCTGTCGGCACTCCCAGAGTGGTTAGGTTGTTTTGTCACAATTGTTAAGCCCTTGGTATTATCCCAGTTTCCAAATTCCTGGCCGACGAAAATTAAATATTTTATATTCTGGTTCTAGGTAAGGTACTTTGTAATTGGAAACACTAAACGCGATAAACAAAACCGACTTCGGACGCAACATATAAAAATTTTGTGTTATTATTTTTTCTTTATGTTAATTTTTTAAAAAGAAAGATTTTAATAAAATTTATATAAAACCATCTTGGCAGCACAATTTAATAAATAATTATAAAAATCGGTCCACAATCTGCGAAGATATTGCGGAACAAACATACAAAAAAAGCAACATCGAATTGAGACCCTCCTCCTATTTTGAAGTCGGTTAAAAATTTAAAACTTCCTGCAGGTCGTCTATTATTTAGTCCTACGCTGTGGTAGTCTGTGTGTCGCAGCAGTGTTGTAAATGCAATTCTATTGTGAATAGTCTAATGTCACGTGAATACACAGCTATACTAGCTTTGCGTTCAACGCGCCTTCCAACAGTTCCAGCCCACCTTCGCGTCAAAGTATATAATTATGTATAATAGTACTAACATACAGTATAGACAATCCCTGCTGCTCTCTAGATTGCGACCTCACCCCCTCGTCACCCAGATTGATACAGATTGGTTACTGTTTGGTCGTCGAACGTACATGATTTCGCCGCCATTTTGTTTGTTCCGTCATTCCTTTTTTGAAATGTCATTTCTGACCCATTGTATAAAAGTGTCCAGGGTGTGTTCGAGTATCTGACCAGTAGCTACCGGGCGTATGTTTTTACTACCTAATACTGCCCAAAAAAAGTCTATTGTTTTCAGGTTTAATGTATGTAAGTTTCTTTATTCCACGATATCTTTTAAACGGCTTGATGCATTTTACAGCGCGAGGTTTTGTTGAATTTCTCTTGATCCCATGAGTGACATAAGATACATTTTATCCGACTTCCCAGAAAAGAGGGTAATCTTTTTATGCGTTCGTGTATTTATGAAATTTTTAATTGAAATTTCAATTGGAATTTTAATAAATACACGAATGTATAAAAACATAGTAACTTTTGAACCTGTTGATACACAATACAAATAACACTAATCTACGGGACTTCTCCCCTTGATTATAAACGCTACGAGTACGATTCGTTCATGGGATCGGTGAAATAGTCGAACGGATTCGATAATGGCAATCTTATGAGGTAACAAACGGTCGAATGCATATGACTTTTTCGCCGATTCCGCGTAACAATTGGAACTCGAAGCGTTTATAATAAGGGGATTGAACTCAATTGATATATCAATATTTGTTAAAATTGTTATTTCAGTGTCATTTATTAAAAAAATAACACTAACCTACTCAACTTTTTTTGGACATAACGACTGGTGGCAATGTATTTCGTTAACTGATCTGATCACCTATGCCATCACTGAATTACGAACTATTTTTTTCCCACAATGTGAAACTATCGTCGATACAATCTTCCCTACTTTCAAACTTATCACTTACGTTTTAAAACTCACACTGAATATGTAAAAAATTAAAATAATTGCCTTCGACTTCTCACGGTCATTAGGCGTGGAGTAATTGGAGACACATGGTACCACCGTCAAAGCGGTACCCGAAGACATTAAAGGTATATTTCTTTGTGAGGACAGGGCCATAGGCGTTGAAATTGGCATCACTTTGCGGTAGTCTAACCTTTCTGTCAGCAGTTTCTGTCAATAACCTAATTTGAATAAAAAAATAAATGCGACTGCTTAAAATATTTTAAATTATAGCTTACAGGAACAAAGGTATCCCGAGTGACATAGGATAGGTTATCGCACGGCAGGTAGGTAGGTAGGTGGGTAGGTAGAAAGTGGGTTTTTTTAAAAATGCCGATGCGTGCTACATGTACTTAGAGTTTATTCGTAAAATAAGACCTAGAAGAAATATAACAAGGATTATAATACATTAAACACATCAAATTTAAAACGCAAATCACAAAAACATACATGAGTCGTACCCGTAATGGGTCTTTTATAAAATAGAATTACTTCTTTATTTAATTTATTTTATAAAAAAATATGACGGATAGTGCAAATATTTGGATTTTTGAATGAAAAAGAAAAAGCGAAAAAGAAATAGATGGAATGAAAAGAAGATCGGATGAAAGAAGAATGAATAACAGCGCACCGCGCTCGAATGTGCATAGCTACAGGCTCAACCAAAAAACAAACATAAATAAATAGATACCTAATTACATACATACCCCCGCAAAAAACATTACCCTCGGCATTCAGTTAATAGAGCATGACTTTAATGAACTCAGTTTTTACGCCATATTTCTAACAGATGGCGCTAGTATATTTGAAGCCAAAAACAATACCTATCTGTTTTGTGCCAAAATGTTTCGAATGAAAGATATGCACGAATTGAAATACATACTGTAAACACGTGAAAGAAGAAAAGATGAAAGGTCTTTGGCGGTACCACGATCTATCCCTAATTACGGAAGAAATATGCCCCATACTGTGCCGGACACGAATTATTAATTATTAAATATCGTGTACACGTGTGGAATGGATGTTTATTATGATTTATTGCCGGGGAGAAAGCGGAGACATTTTTTTGTGTTTATCCGGAATTCCTTTTGCTCTCAGCAGCGTTCGTAATAGGTAAATGAGAAATAAATTACTTATATATTATTATAAATATGAAAATGTGTTTGTTTGTTACGTTTTCACGCTTCAACACCTTGACCAATCTTGATGAAATCAGGCATGCACGTAGCCTGTGTCACAAGAAAGAACATAGGCTATTTTATTTTATTCCGTGAATATAGCACAGTCCGATGCAGTTCCTGAGGGAGCTAAAAAAAATCTTTTTCTGTATCATTTCTTTAACATTGAAACGGAACAATGGATTTTAGTGATTTTTTTGCGCAGAGATGGTTGAGGGAGTGGGATATGACATAGAATGCTGATCAGAATAGCCCGATCTGGGATAAGGATGTGAAGAAAATTAATGTCAACGCTCGCACCACTAACCTTAAAGACAGCCTTAAAAACGATGTCCACGCGGGCAAAGCCGCGGGCAAAAGCTATTACGGCAAAACCCCAACTTGGGGGAGGCCTATGTCCAGCAGTGGACGTCTTTTGGCTGATGGGATGATAGTCATCAACACATGCAGAAGCAAGCTGATTAGTGGTAGTAGTAGTAGATAGGATTGGGTTTGGGTATCGTAAAAACAGATAACAATGTTAAATGGTATACATAGCTCACAGAATCGCTAAACTTAAGTGACAGTGCGCAGGGTACAAAGCTCGTAGAACAGACGGTCGTTGGGGCAGTAAAGTTCTCGATTGGCGACCGCGCACTGGAAGACGTAGGCCTCCCACGCAGTGGACCGACGACTCGGTGAGGATCGTGGGAAGCCGCTGGATGCTTGCAGCGCAGGACAGGTCGTCGTGGCCGTTGTCCAGCAGTGGACGTCTTTCGGCTGATATGATGATAATGATGATGATGACGATGATGGTATACTTGGTACTACGTCTACTTCTTTGGTCCCTTAATCGACTGCAATTAGTGAGACGAACTTTTACAGAATTCTTGTAACTTACAATAGCTTACATATTTTTTACAGAACTCTGAAAAATCACAGACACAGACATTATCTTCTATAACATGTTTACAATACTTAAATAACTTTGATTAATTAACAAAGACATTCGAATAAGACCCAAACTACGTTTGTATATGGAACGTGCTAGGTATACACTCCTTTTAATAACCCAAAACGTCCCCACTGCTGGGCATTCCAGATTAAGGGAGGTGAGGCCATACTCCACATACAGGATCCAAGTCCCGATTGGTGGAATTTGTGAGGCAACATTATCATCATATCACCCGGAAGACCTCCACTGCTGGACAAATACCTCACTTAAGGATTTTGAAAAACCACCGGTCCAGCGCTGCCTGCATCCAGCGGCTTCCCGCAACCTTCACCAGGTCGTTGATTCATTGATTGGCAGGCCTGACTACGCTTCGTCTTGCGATGCGCAGTTGCGGTCGAAAACTTTACTGCCCCAAGGGTAGGTAATTGGGGACGCTATATCATAAACGTGGTAGTCTTAGCGTATCTGGTAGATATACGACAGGGAATGCCCCAACGGCAGGAATAACGGCCCTCACTGTATGATCTAGCTGTCGGTGAGTGGAGACGCTATATCATAAACCAGGTAGTTTAGCGTATCTGGTAGATATACGAGAGGGAATGCGCCAACGGCAGGAATCCCGGCCCTCACTATATGACCTAGCTGTCGGTGAGTGGGGACTCTATATCACAAACCAGGTAATTTAGCGTATCTGGTAGATATACAAAAGGGGAATGCCCCAAAGGCAGTCTGTTTGTTTAGTGATTCTGTGAGCTACGTCATTAACATTGGTTAGGTGATTAATAAGTTTTAAATAGGTACACCAAATACGATATAAAAAAACTTTTTATTTAGTAGGTGTAGTGCCAATATTCGAGTCAAGAGAATGTAAATTTTACTAATTTTATCTCAATCAAACTAACTCATTATCGTACACTTATTTAGCATAGTTATGTTTGAGACGTAGCGAAGGCAGGCCTCCCATTTGGTGTACCGATGACATGGCGAGGGTCGCAGCAAGCCGCCGGACAGCGCAGGACCGGAAAGTGTGAAAATCCTTGGGGGAGGCCTTTGTCCAGCAGTGGAAAATTTTTCGGCTGATATGACTAAGTTGTTAGTTACTTTAAATCTGCTCGTAAGTATAGGTAGAAAAAAAGTGTAGATATTACATTACTTTGCATAGAGGCATAGCTAAAAACCGGCCAAGTGCGAGTCAAACTCGGACACTAAGGGTTCCGTACCAAAAACAAATTTTCATCTATAAATGGTAAATTTTCTCCTTTTTTCTGTTACTTCAAAACTATTGCATATTTAAATTATAAAAAAAAATATTTTAAATTCTCACAACTAGCCCTTTTATTTGATATATCACACGACATAGTTTGCTAAACTTTTTTAAAATTTTCTAAGTTACCCCCCAAAAGTGTTTATTTACGTGACATGTTCGTCTTTGTGTCACCGACTTATACATATGTGTACCAAATTTCAACTCAGTCGGTCAAGTAATTTCTGAGCAAATCGGCTGTGACAGACGGACGGACAGATACAAGAGTGATCCTATGAGGGTTTCATTTTTTCCATTTAAGGTACGGAACCCTAAAAATCAGTGTTTTGTCATTTGCAACAAAAAGTACGCTGACATGCTATGACACATTTTGCAACTGGGGCACACACATGCATTTATTAATTTTACCCGACTACGGCAAAGTCAAAAGGAAGGGTTATAATTTAAACAGTATATATATTATGTGTGTGTATTTACATATTATGTTCCACCGTATCGCATAAACTAATGAGCAGATTTTTATTAAGGCGGTAATATTACAGATTTTCGTTATTCCTGATGTCAATTACTCCTATACGATAGAAAATCCAAGGTTGAAAAAAATACTTTTATTGTTGATGATGTCCCTTAAAGTCCAAAAAGCTATTAGAAACACGATTGAGTAGTTTTGGCTCGATAGAAAAAAACTCCCAAAGATAAGTCTACGCCGTTACTTTCAACTGTAGTGATGATTAATATTTTTAAGTATAAATTTTAAAAAATATACAAAAATATTTATTATGATATCGAATACAAAGTGAGTGATGTTATTATTTTTCATACTTTTATTGTAGTTTTTTACTGAAACGAAAAACCATGGAAAAAGTGTGGTTATTTTCTTTACTCTTTACACTTAAAGAAAAAGACATAGACAACTGTTTCAATCAATACCTCGCCTTAATGAGGTGTTAAAAATTCGTTATATTTGGTTATATTACAATATTAAAACCCAAATACCGCAAAGCCAAAATAATGAGTTTATGATTTTTCAGAATCTCACAAAATATTTAAATTCTGGCAACACTTGTCTCTCTTCTCTATACCGTGCTAAGCCTTGAACGCTTTAGTGTTGTGAAATATATGTATAAAATACTGTGTGCGATATACTGAACTTTTATTGTATTATTAACTGCGCCTACCGCTGAGTGTCGAACAAACTTGTCACCAATACGTAGGTCAGTTAAACTCGTATTTAATCTGTATTTTTTTTGCGTTGTTAAGTATATAAGTTATGGTATTAATTAAAAATACACTGTTTAAGAGCAGTAACCCAAAATTAGTGCATTTTTGCTAGAATATGTTGAGTCAGCTGTAAGCTTGCTGAACTTGAAAACTACACATCTGATTCTTTGAACTTTTTTCTTTTGTATGGCTAAAACAAAAATACGATTTATTGGTTTTCGTTCGACACTTTTTTATTTGGTGAAACTGTGTAGTTTTGATATATTATTGATTTTTTCTCCTACATTACATAAGTTAGGCGCATGAAATATATACCGACAGTAAGATAATAAAGATATTGATAAAAAGGCTAACATAAAATTGTTCTAGAATGTTTACTAAGTTCGCAATAAACGAAAATGTGTATTTACGCCCGAAGTAAAGGCCTTAGGCACGTTATATGACACTCAAGCGAAATCCCATTGTAAAGCTGATCCCATAAGATTACATATCAGGTTGTTCACCAGTTCCGGTCTGGAAAACTGCTCATAACTATCTATCTATAATTAAGGCGAGGTATTGATAAGAACAGTTGTCTCTGTCTTTTTCTTTAAAGAGAAAAAAAAAACCACAATTTTTCCATGGTTTTTCATTTCAATCAAAAACTGCAATGAAAGTATAAAAAAATACTATCATAACAAATATTGTTTTAAATATATTTTTTTTTTTACTGTCAGTAACGGAGTAGACCTATCTTTGAGATTTTTTCTATCGAGCCAAAACTGTAAATCGTGTTTCTAATAGCTTTTGACTTTAGGAAACATCATCAACAATAAGGGATTTTTTTCAACCTTGGCTTTTCTATCGTTTAGGAGTAATTGACGTCAAAAATAACGAAAATCTGTCATATTACCGCCTTAAACAGATCCTGGACAGATCCGGTGTCCAGATGTCGACATCAAAATTCAAAACAGCTTATCTAATATTATCTGTGGATAAGCAAACGAAGCCAGTGGCGCTGATTGCATCTACAGGGTGATAGCAAACCCGATATTAGTTCTATCTGATGAGGAAGCCATGCCTGATCAGATACCGTGCTGGTTGGTACGTGGGTGTTGAAGCACAATGTTTAATATTACCCCAGGTATACTAGTGGAGTTAATTGTATTTATGAATTCCAATTTCCCATATATTTATTTTAAACTAGCTTTTTCCCGCGACTTCGCCCGCTTGGACATCGTTTTTAAGACTGCCTTTGAGGGTGAGTGGTGCGCAAGCCTCAAACGGTTCCCGTGCATGGAAATGGGTTTCTCCAGATGTCTCAGATCGGGCTATTGTGATTAGCAATCTATGACACTACTCAACCATATGTGCAAAAAAAACACAAAATTATATTGTTCCGTTGCAATTTTAAAGAAATAAGCCAAAAAATAGTATTTTTTTAGTTCCCTCAAGAACTGCATCGGACAATGCTATTATCACGGGATAAAAAGTAGTCTATGTCCTTCTCCGTGACACAGGATACCTGCATGCCAAATTTTATCAATATTAGGTCAAGGTATAGAAGCCTGAAAAGGTAACAAACAAACAACACACATTTTCACATTTATAATATTAGTCAGGATAGTTGTTTACAAACACTTTTAAATTGTCAAAAAAAACCTTTATGTCTATTACAAATAATGTCATAACTCTGATTACAGGCTTAGAGTATGGTATTTGTTGGAGGACTGCTACTTATTCATATATCCTTGTCATTTACATAATCTGTTATTTTATAATATCCTCTAGAGCACAGGCTTTTTTTGACATGAGTATTGAATTGATTCTCTGGCAAACAAGTTACATCTTCAGGAATTTTATTGTAGTATCTTATTTACTGCCCCACAAATGACTTTTTAACCTTACTCAATCTCAAACAGGCTATATCCATTTTATCTACAATTCTTAAGTTAAAATTATGCCTGCCACTGTTTTTAAGAAATAAATGTAAATTCTTACGAAAGTACATGATATTTTCATATATGAATTGACTAGCAAACACCTCACTAAGAACCGGCAGCACAAAAACTGGTCTTTAGTCTACCGGATCACTTTTTGAACCATGTTTATATAAAGGTATCACTTTTCGAATCACGAATTAAAGGAAGTTATAGAAAAGCAAAATTATTGAACTAATATAACAAGACAGGTCATATCGAAGAAATTCGGAGTCATTACTTGATAATTGCCAACGATAAAATTAGCGTAGGCAGGCCTCAAACTCGGTGGACCGATGACCTGGTGAAGGTCGCGTGAACCCGCTGGATGCGGGCAGCGCAGAATTAGTCGTCGTGGAAATCCTTGGAGGAGGCCTATGTCCAGCAGTGGACGTCCTTCGGCTGATATGGTGATGACGAAAAATGTTAAAAAAACCGACTTCGATCGCATCAGCTTAGTTTAATTTTGCATTATAATTTTTAGCTTTTGTATATTTTCTAAAAAGCACCACCATGATTTTGATAAAATTTATATGGGATCAATTTGGTATTATTCCCAAAAAAGAAATCGAATAAATAATAAAAGAAATAATAAATAAATAATAAAAGAATCATGAAAATCTTTTCACAATCTGCGAAGTTAACGCGTAACTAACATACAAAGTTAGCTCGTAGAACAGATGGCCGTTGGAGCAATAAAGTTCTCGAGTGGTTACCGCGCAGCGGAAAATGTAGCGTAGACAAGCCTCTCACGCGGTGGACCAGCGACCTGTTGAAAATCGCGGGAAGTTGCTGGATCGTCGTGGAAATATTCAGCAGAGGACGTTTTTCGGCTGATATGATGATAACATACAAAAAAAAAGAGAAATTCCTCCTTTTTGGAAGTCGGTCGGTTGAAAACTCTCGGGTACACCCTTAATCGCTTCCTAGGTCCAATGGTTGTAAACTGTTTGTCTCGGGTATACCTTGAATCGCTTTGCTAGGTCTAATGGTTGAAAACCAAACCTAGACAAACCATTCAGGTTTAATGGTGCTAGATGATAATTTTTTTTGTATTTTTTTTTGAAATTGGTAAATAAAAAAAAAATAAAAAAAACTGTTTGTCTCGGGTACACCCTGAATCGCTTTCCTAGGTCCAAAGGTTGTAAACTGTTTGTCTCGGGCACACCCCGAACCGCTTTCCTAGGTTCAATGGTTTTAGAAAGGGTGTCAATTAAATGGTTAGCATAGTATTGTTATTTCTGTGAGCAGAAAAATATAATCGGTGAGCAGAAATAGCTAATTGGTCAGCAACTCATGGTCAGCAAACATTTCAAAATCAATCAGCAATTTATGTCATTCTGGATGGCTGTAATTATTTTAAACATCCCCGTACTACCACTCTTCCTACAGTGTTGAGTGGTCGACGGAGCCCCTTCGGGGCTCCTACTTCTGTGTTCTCATGTTAAACCTAACACTACGACTGTGCGGGGAGGCGAGCTTAGCTCGCCTCCCCGCACAGTCTCCGAACCTAACGGATCCGAGTCGGGGTGCTCCGCAAGTCCGAGCTCGCTTCGCTCGCTCCCGCTTCCATTTAGAACTCCCCGTACCACACTCTTCCTACAGTGTTGAGTTGCTGCTTATAGACATGTTTTTCTGCCGCTCAATCATGAAATCTTGCCGCTCAAGTAGTTATTTTGCGGACTGAATGTTTATTATGCAGTTACATTATATTTATTCCTTTTAGAAACACCAGTGACAAGTTTTAACAACTTAAACGAGCTATACAGGAGGAAATGAACAACTTTTGTTCTACAAGATTGCTGAAATCGCAAAAAAAATTGAACTCTTCATACAAAACTATCAGCTGATTTTTTTTGTCATCAATTGATAATTTGTATATTGATTGACCAATTTTGTGCATTTTTGTATGGAGCGTCATTTTTTTTTGGGATCGGCCTCTATAGGTGGGTTCCTTTGGGAAAGTTGTCCAGTATCATGAGTAAAAGCCCCCACCAATTTTTTACACAAATTTTTTACACCAATTTTTTACACCCTGTATCAATTATAAATTACTCGACTCGACTCGATAACTTAAAAAGGGGGTTTGTAGCGCTTTTACTTTTAGGGGGACGGGTGGGGAACGGGGGGCTAAAACTTTATGTTTGAAAAAATAACTACATTAATTGTCAACCGACTTCCAAAATGAGGAGGTTGTTAATTCGACTGTATGTTTTTCCTGTAATGTACAGTAATCCGCTTCAAAATTTGCAAGATAACTTTGACCAAATTTCCGGTTTCAGATTGAGTTGAAATTTTGCATAAGTACATACTCGATTAGTTTTGATGACAATATAATGCATCGTTTGCTAAGTCATGTCATTCTAAATCCAATATGGCGGACTCCCAAAGATGGCGGATCAGTTTTGTATGCACCCCCATGATACGGGTATCAAATGCCCTTTTATTTGATACCCCTTCTGAAAAAAAAACAAAAAAATTAAAATTGTTATCAAATAAAAGCTTGTTACCAAAAGTTTTTTGTTTTCGTTGCTAAAGTAATATCTAGTGTCACTATTTTTGCAGAATTGTAAGTCTCATTCTTTTGAAGCTCAATATTTTGTAGATGCTACTAAATGTAAGAGAAACCTTCAAGACGTATTCAAATTCCAACATACTAGCTTTGCTCGCGGCTTCGCCCGTGTGGATATCCTTTCTATGACGCCATTAAAGGTGTGTAGTGCGCGAGCTGCAAGGGGCTTTCGTGCGTGGAAATGAGTTTTTTCCTGCCAGGAGAATAAACGAACAAACAAATGAACAACAAACACATTTATAATATTACTAAGGATATAATCAAAAATTTGTTTTATTACTACTGATGAAGTTGCTATAGTATTTAGTCAAATTCCTTATTTTAAGTCGTAATTAAAACTGAATCGCCATAATTTCAAAAGATTATCCACTCAGTGTTGAATAATTTACAGACATGCTGAGAAATCCTTTTAACTGTCAATTAAAATTTTGTACTGAATAAAACGGATATCGATCATCCGCCGATCTTTCATCTGTAACTCTATCCCCTTTCAAGACTACGATCTTCTGAACTCTTAATAGGAATAAATGAACAACAAATTTCAAAGAGCTGTTGTAACCCGAAACTCATCCTCGTTATAGAAAATGCAAAATAAAATATAAAGACTCTACGCTCGGGAACAGGAATAGTCAATAGTCACTTCATATTGTGTTTACTGAGTAAAACACACGAGGTTCCGTAGTATCGGGTTACATTACAACCAGTAACAGTGTGAGAAGAGGAAAATATATTGCTGACGTTATAGTTGGTACTTCATCCAATGATTCTGTTACTAAAGACAATTTTAAAGAAATACCAGCAAAAGAAGCAATGAATGATGATATATGAGAAATATCGATAGTTGCAAATGGCTAAGATATTAATATAGTAGATTGGGAAGGAATTTTATATCTCACAGGAGCTCAGTTGAGTGAACTTCGCTAACCTAAATTTGTCGACATTAACTGTTTTTTTTTATTTACAATTGGTAAACCCTTGACAACATCTCACTTGGTGGTAAGTGACGATGTTGTCGACGATGGAAGCGGGCTTACCCAGATTCCCCAACGCAATGGGGAACTGGCTATCTTATCTTCATGCCGGAACACACCAATGATATCATCATTGATATTTGGCGGCAAGACTTAGATAAGATGGTAGTAGCTAGCTAGGCGGGCTTAGAAAATGCCCTACCACCAACCAAACCGAGTCTTACAATTGACCCCGCCGGGAATCGAACCCGCGACCTCCTGTGTAAGGCCAGTGAACTTTGCCTCTTAACTACGGAGGCAGTTGAAAATGTACAACTTGTATTGTTGTATTGTACAACTTTGCTGAAATCACGCTTTTTTTTTGGTTTTCATACAAAACCGGGCTAATCAACAAACAATCCAAAAAACCGTTGCGATTTTAGCAAAGCTGTAAAACAAAATGTGTTTAGTTTAATAAGTACAAGCCCACCTTACAATATTACTGCACCTATATGTAACACTCTGTATGAATAGCATCTTGGAATATCCTGCTGCAAGTAATAAAATGTACCCACGGATATCTCATGTACACAGGCCAGCACATCAAGCTAGACACTCATAGCGCGATTCTGATCCATACGCATACGGTATAAGAACGTTACAAAGTCCAAAGTGTGTTAGCTTGATATGCTGGCATCTGTACCTCAGCATCCTCAACTATTGTAATTAAGGGGCAACTGACTCGCAAATTGCTTTGCATCGATAAGTGCTCTTATCTCGATGCAGTCAATTAAATCTCAATCTTCGCTGTGATCTGTGTAAGCGCCGTTTTGTTTGTGGTGTGATGTTATTGAAACTAAGTTGGTGTAGGTCCCGTTAAATGGGGCTTCTACTCATCATACTGAACAACTTTTGTTCTACGAATTTGCTGAAATCGCTACTCAATGTTACTCTTCAAACAAATCGATCAGCTGATCGACCAATTTTGTGCACTTTAGTGTGGAGGGTGCAATTTTTTTTTGAGAATTGACTAGGGTTCCTTGGGAAAAGATTTTCAGTATGATAAGTAGAACCCCCAGTTGAAGGGTCCTACACCAATATTTTTTTTCACACCCTGTATACATTTAAAGACTCGTAATTTTTATGATTGCCAATAAAAAATCTGAAAACTTTTACAGTTTGACATGTTTTAAATGTTTAAAAAAAAAATAAAAAAAAAAATAAAAAATGTAGTGTTCTTTCTGCAAATAAACATTTTTTACTTACTTTTACTTACTTACTTAAAGTTCAATGAAATACTAATTGTGTAAAATGTGAAGATTTTTTATTCACAATTGATAAGACCATAACATCATCTCACTTTATGGTAAGTGAAGATAATGCCGACGATGGAAGCGGGCTTACCAAGAATCCCCACTGACCAACACATGTATAAAATCTTAGAATATTAATTTAAAAAAATACATTTTGTTCTGATATCCTTGGGTCCATTTAATTGTTTATATAAGGTTAAACAAATTTTATTCTACCACTTTTTAATTAAACGTAAAAAATACTTTCCATACAATTTGGTTAGCTACAATGATTTTTTTTATCTACAATTGATAAGCCGTTGGCAATTGGCATTATGTCACGTAATGGTAAGAGACGATGATGTCGGATGAAGGGGCGGGTTTGTCAAGATTCCCCAACGTAACTGGGAACTGCCTACCTTATTTTTACGTCGGAAAACATCAATGCTGTTAACATTGATATTTGGTGACAAAATCGATGAGATGGTGGGTGGTGCTTGTCAGGCGTGCTTAGATAGTACCCTAACCACCAACCACTACTAACTAAGTTCTACTCCGCCGGGAATCGAACCAGTGGCTTCCTGGTGGGAAACGAATGGCCTAAACATTAGGGTTAAAAGCTCAATGAATCGCTAAAGTGTACTTAATAAAGTGTTTCATCATATTATTATCAGCTCATATACATCCCCATCGAAGGGCTCGAGCCTACCCTGAATAGCCGGGGCATTAGTTGACCACGCGGGCCCAGTACGTGTTGGTCGACTTCACACACAACCTGGGAGTTTCTCCGCAGGCGTGTGCAGGTTTCCTCACGATGTTTTCCTTCACCGTAAGAGCGTCGGTTTACCAAGTGTTTTCCACACTTTAAATATTAAATGAAAGTCTTATGGATTGGTACTGCAAGGCTTTTATTGGTGTTATTAAGCTTGTGAAATATGTGAGAGAAACATCAATTAAAATGTACAGTCGAGTTCATTAATATATTGGCAGGGCCAATGCAATGGTTCAAAACATTGTAAGCGTTAAACTGATCATAAAGTTCTATACAAACTTAGATATCAAAAAACGGTATATTAATATATTACGGTAGTGTAGACAAAAATATCTGCTTACTAAGTACATAAAACTGTTAACTAACTGGCTGATATCTGACATTTTGATATTAAGTTTAGTGTAGTCACATATTTAAGATAGCACAGATTGTTTACATTTTATTGTATATTTAGAGTTTTATGAAACTTATCATTGCATTAATATATTTTTGATTCATGACCATGTACCTACTGATATAGACGAACTCGACTTTACCTACATATTATAAAAATAAATTTCACGTCTTATTCTTTTAGTTTTTTAGGGTTTAGTACACCCAACGGGTAACCAACGGGACCCTATTACTAAGCCTCCGCTGTCTGTCCGTCTGTCCGTCCGTCAGCAGGCTGTATCTCATTAACCGTAATAAGTGGACAGTTGAAATTTTCACAGAATGTGTAATTCGTTAAACTTTGTGTGATTATAATACTAATACTGACGTAAAACAATAAATAATAAAAATTGGTCAAGTGTAAGTCGTACTCGCGCTAAGGAGTCCGAACTGAATGGCAAAAAGACATGTTTTTTGGCTCGAGTTGAGGTCTTTTGTTTCTATTGTAAATGTAATATCATTGTTCTTATACTTTGTAGTTGTATGGAGAGGTGTGGTACGGAACCCTCGGTGTGCTAGACCGACTCGCACTTTACCGTTTTTTTTTAAATGTTTACATGTAGATTTATAAACCTCATCTTGTTAGGAGTTTATTTCTTGTTAGAGATTTGGGAAATTGAGCTTTGTTATACTATCTGTTTTAAGTATCTTGTTTTTCGCCTTAGATATCAGTTACGTGTAAATCGATATCAGTTACGTGTAAATCAATATCAGTTACGTGTCAATCGATATAAGTTACGTCTCAATCGATTTCAGTTACGTGTCAATCAATATCAGTTACGTATTAATCGATATCAATTACGTGTCAATCGATATCAGTTACGTGTCAATCGATATCAGTTACCTGTCCATCGATATCAGTTACGTTTTTTATATTTTTTAAGCTTGCCTAGCTAGCTACCATCATCTTACCTAAGTCTTGACGCCAAACATCAATGCTAACAAGATTATTCGGCTTGAAGATAAGATAGCCGGTTCCCCATTGCATTGGAGAATCTTGGTAAGCCCGTTTCCATCTTCGGCATCATCGTCACTTACCGTCAGGTAAGATAATGCCAAGAGCTTACCAATTGTGATAATAAAAACCATTAAGGGATGTATGGAGTAAATGAACGAACTACTACCGAGTCTACAATTCTGGACAAAATAGGGTATTTTATAGCATCTCTTATATTTTGCAGAATACCCACACAAAAATTATAAGTCTTAATGTTCTTACGGGAAACGAAACGTCAACAAATCCTCTTTTTATTACAGTTATTTTCATTATCATCATCATTATCACATCAGCCGACGGACGTCCACTGCTGGACATAGGCCTCCCCCAAGACCTTCACCAGGTCATCGGTCCACCGAGTGGGAGGCCTACCTACGCTACGTTTTCCGGTGCGCGGTCACCACTCGAGAACTTTACTACCACAACGGTGGCCATCTGTTCTACGAGCTATGCGCCCCGCCCACTGCCACTTAAGTTTAGCCATTCTGAGAGCTATGTCGGTTACTTTAGTTCTCCTACGGATCTCCTTGTTTCTCATTCGATCACGAATAGAAAATACGATGCTCGGAGTACAGTTATATTACTACCTAATAAATACCGCCCTTTAGTATAAAGGTTTCAAACAAAAGCCTCACACCCTATTCATACGTCGTCGCCATACCAAAAATTTGCTCTTGTTACTTCAAAAACTTTATGTTTGAGTCGAAAAGAGCAATGTGACAAGCCAGCGACAGATGTCACGCCCGCAGGCGCCCGCCGTGGTTGGCGCGGCGCCAGAATTTGCGTCAATCGCGTAAATTTATTTTTAGACGCCCTGTATGAGTAAGTGGAGGTACCTACTATGACAACTGGACACGATGGTCTGAAAAAAGTCTTAGAAAACCAATACGCGAATTCATCACAACATCTATTATCAGCCGAAATATGTCCACTGCTCAAGGAATATGACGTAGCTGTCGGTGAGTGGGAACGCGTCGCTATATCATAAACCTGGTAGTTTATCATATCTGGTAGATATACGAGAGGGATTGCTCAAGTATTAAAAAGCGAGTGGACTGGACTGACAAGGACTGCAGCGAAAGCCGCGGGAGGTGAGCGCGCCTACAGCTCCGGGACTTACCTAGACAGTAGGTAGTAGTTCTCTTCCACGAGGCACTCGCCTTGCAGAGTACCGGGACAAGCGTCTTGGCGGCAAGACCTACCGTAACTGGTCCTTGTCTTCACCTTATGGTGTTGGCAGGAGTAGCGGCCCTCACTGTATGCCCAAGGGGTAGGCTATATCATAAACCTGGTAGTTTTAGCGTATCTGGTAGATATACGAGAGGGAAATGCTTAAGGATTTCCACGACAACCGATCCTGCGCTGCCCGCTATAACCGCCTCCGTGGCGTAATGGTAAGTCCATTCGCTTCACATCAGGAGGTCGCGGGTTCGATCCCGGTCAACTTGTAAGACTCGGTTTCTAAGCCCGCCTCGCTAGCTACCACCATCTTATCTTAAGTCTTGCCGCCAAACATCAGTATGAACAACTTTGATGTGTTCCGGCTTGTAGATAAGATAGCCAGTTCTCCATTGCATTGGGAAATCTTGGTAAGCCCGCCACTTAAGTAAGTACTAAGTCACTTACCATCAGGTGAGATGATGCCAAGGGCTTACCAATCGTGAATAAAAAAAGTTCATCAAAAAAAATATTTTTACCCGACTGACTAAAAAGGAGCGTAATGTTTTGCGTGTGTGTGTGTGTGTGTGTGTGTGTGTGTATGTGTGTGTAGTAAGCATATACATGTCTGTTTCTTTGGCTGAGCCTGTAGCCGTAACGGCTTGTCTAGGTATCATGAGATTCGTCTCGATTCCGTGAGTGACATAGAATACATTTTTAACCGACTGCACGAAAAAGAGGTGTAATGTTTCTGCAACGGGGTTTTTAATTTTTGATTAAGTAGGTTAGGTTATTAATAAACATATTATCATTATCATAACATAACAGGTGCGAAGGCTGTCGAGTTCATAGCCATTCAGCGCGGAAATGCCGCTAGTGTTATATTGGGCACTTTCACACCGGGGATGACGAACTGGTTATTTTAGGTTATTTTAGATGTTTCATTTTAGGTATTTTAGGCATTTTATTTTAGGGCATTTAGGTATTGTTTTAGTGTAATTTTATTTTATGTACAATAAATATCATTACTCACGTTAAAGCGTATCTTTTAACACAGTTTTAAGTATTTTTCCCTAACGTCTGATAATGAAGTTATTATAAATATTAAATAAGAAATAAATACCTAAAAAAATTCAGAGTGTTAGTACTAATGTATAAACTTTGGTGGTGGTTACGAAGTAACTAGTATTTCATCTGTGGTGGTGGTAAGATAAGGAATATTTTTGAGACCGACTTCTTTTTATTAAAACTGCATATTATACAGGGTTTTAGGTAAGCTAGAGCATATTTTTAGGATTGAGAGCTTTAATCTGATGACTACGAATGATGATTGGCGAATTATACATTGCTTAATTACCAGTCTTATATGAGTGGTCGGTGTTTCTCGGGGTCTCTCATCGCTATTCAGTTTTCAGCCGGTGCGGGCGGTATGCTAAAAGCTTAGGGGATGGCACTTGCTTCAAGCGGAGTCGCCTTTATTTATCCACATTCGGGTAAATTTGATATTGTTGTGGCTCCGGAAATTGAAGGGGGATGCTGTAAAAGAACGCCAAAGTTAGAGAGTTTTGGAATATCAAATAGGTAGGTGTTTGTTTTTTCATACATTTTCATGAGGACGGTGGGACGTTTGTGAAACCGCCTCCATGCCGCAGTTTTTGTGTGGGAGCACATTATTCAAAAAAATTCCGAAATAATGTGCTGCCCTGTATAGCAGATATAAAATTAAAATCGTTAGAGCCATTTTTTAAAAAATCTTTTTGTATGGGAGGTACATAGTTCTAACTTTTATTGGAATAACAACCTACAGCACGTTTTAGTATATCGTTACGAACAGATTTTCACCAAAATGGTTAGAGCCATTTTGGTTACAAAAAAGTGTTTTAATTCAAGTTGGGGAAAATTTAAAGAAAACGGCGATGTTTTAATTTGTTTGTAAATAAGGGGGTGGGTCTCCGTACAAAAAACATGTAGAAGTATTTTTAATTTATTTCTATCGTAATTACTGTAAAACATACAAGCTTGAAATTTGGTACGATTATAGTAATGTAAAACAACAAATAGTAAAAATTGGCTAAGTGTAAGTCGTACTGGCGCTAAGGAGTCCGAACTGAAAGACAAAAATAAAATTTTTGTCGCTCGCTTTGATGTCTTTTCATTGTAATGTAAATAAGTATTATTGTCATACACTATGTAGTTGTGTGGAGAGGTGTGGTGGTACGGAACCCTCGGAGTACTAGTGCTACTCGCACTTGGCTGGTTTTTTTCTCTTTTAAAGTAATACAATCAATACCAATAACAATCTCAATTTCGATTTTATTCCATCACAATACGTTCTTACTCCTTCGTCGCTTGTTGCTACTTGCTCCTAAGTCGCTTGAAAGTAATAATTTTAAACAAAAAAAAAAGACTTCAATCGCACTAGTTGCCTCTACGATTTTCGAAGGTTCCCCTCGATTTCTCTGAGATGCCATCAACAGATCCTGGTTTCTTTATCATGGTACCACCCTTGGGATATCTCCTTATCAACAAAAAAGGAAACATCAAAATCGGTTCATAAACGACGAAGTTATTCGCGAACACACAGTCGAATTGAGAAACCTCCTCCTTTTTTTGAAGTCGGTTAAAAAGTAGGTAAGAAAAATATCAAAGAATTGGTAAGCAAGAATCTCAAAGACAGTTTTTCTGTATCAGATTTTAAAGGAAATATCAATCTTACACACACAAAAAAGTCCAACGCAAACACATGCCCACAATTACAGCTGACACGCCATAGAAAAGGAGCGTATAATTGGTAACAGATGGTACATTAATTCCTGGCCTTATTAAGAAAGATTTAATAGAATATGATAGGTAAGGAGCTCCGAGATTTGTGGTATTTGAAATAATTTTATGGTACAACAAATTCGAATTGATGGAGAATGTTATTTGAGATGACTTATATGATTCTCGTGTTTTATTTTATTTTCCGGTAACAAATTGTGGAGGCACGTTTGAGATATCTTGTGGATGGATCGAAAGCCGAGAATTTGTGTCGTGAACTATTTAATTCATTATTTTTAACACGCTTTTCTTAGCTTCGCCTTTAGGTATGTATGTTTGTAACCGACTTCTTTGCACTCGATTTTGACCCACTTAAAACGGATAGATTTAATTCAAACTTTGTAAATTTATCAAGAATCAGTGGCAATACAATAATTTTATAAGTTTATCTCATTATCCTAACTTAAAAATTAAAAAAATAAATAAATTATAGTTTAAAAAAACTAAAAAACACACTAAAAGTTTATTAAGCACATCAAACCAAAAGTGAAAAATAATTCTTAATGTAAGCTGAAAACAATAATTAACGAAAAATACTAGTATTATTGTGAAAAAGCGTGAGGCGCGTTGTGCCATATTTTTCGCAACCCACGCATTTTTCAAAATAATACTAGTATTTTTCGTTCATTATTGTTTTCAGCTTACATTAAAAAATATTTTTCACTTTTTAGTTTGATGTGCTTTAAAAGAGTGTTTATTAGTTTTTTTTAAACTAGGTATATTGATTTAAGTTAAATTACTGGTTTACCTATGTTGATAAAGTATTACACATATACTTCACCACGGGGGCTAAAAGCGTCGGTGGCGTGACGGCTAGGGCCGCTACCTTCTGTCCGGGAGGTCCTGGTTCAAATCCTGCCCCGTACAAATGTGTATTTGAATTTCTATGTACACGTTTATTAGACGCTCTTACAGTAAAGGAAAACATTGTGAGAAATCCTGCACACGCCTGCGAAGAAACTCGAAGGTTGTATGTGAAGTCGACTAACCCGTACTGTTTCTGCGTGATCGACTATATAAGACCCGATCCCCCTAATTCAGCGTAGGCTCGAGCCCCTGGGTGGGGACGTATATGAGCTGATATGACGATATGATGACGGGGGTCAGTCCGGGTTGGTGGTGATTGTAGGGCTAGTGGCGGACATCACTCTCAGAAGTTATTCTAGTCGCCTTTATGGCTTTATGGCTGCCATCTAGTGATAGCATCCGGCACCAATGGCTTTTTTTGGTAAGCACTTGGCATCATCTCACTTGATGGTAAGTGACGATGATGAAGATAGAAGCGGACTTGCCTAGATTCCCCAACGCAATGGAGTTCTGGCTATCTTATCTTCAAGTTGGAAAACATCAATGCTGTTAACACTGACGTTTGGCGGCAAGACTTAGATAACTAGCAAGCCAGGCGGGCTATGAAAATGCCCGACCACCAATCAAACCGAGTCTTACAAAGTTGACCCCGCCGGGAATCGAACCCGCGACTTGTATGAAGCACATGGACTAACCATTACGCCACGGAGGCTGCTAAGCGTGCTTTGCAAACCACACAAACAAAAAAAGGAAGGTCGAGAAAAAGGACACTAGCAGTCAAATCCATCCAAGTAATCACCGTGTTTCAGGTCAGTTAACCTGCACGATCGACCCAACCACGAAGTCACACTGAGCTTCTATGGCAGTATGACCTAACCTTCCCGAGTGTGGGAAGAGTCCCGCGTGCCCCAGAGTGGCGACTTTATGGGTAGTTAACTAACGAACGACTAGATAAAAACGTTTTTAAATTGACCAATAATTGATATTTTCTCCTTTAAAAACAATATTTTATAAGTAGTTCTGTGAGCTGTAGACCTCAAGAGTTTTTCGGAATGGCTTAAATAAGATATTTTTTACGTTTTCAACCCCCATGGCTCCGCCATTTTAAAAAAAATCCAAAAGCTAAAACGATAAAAATACCATATAATAATCTACTTACGAGGAGATCCGTAGGAGAACCAAAGTAACCGACATGTCTCTCAGAATTGCTAAACTTACGTGACAGTGGGCGGGGAACACAGCTCGTAAAACAGATGGCCGTTGGAGCAGTGAAGTTCTCGAGTGGCGACCGCGCACCGGAAAACTCAGCGTAGGGAGGCCTCCCACTCGGTGGACCGATGACCTGATGAAGATCGCGGGAAGCCGCTGGATGCGGGCAGCGCATAACTTGTCGTCGTGGAAATCCTTGGGGGAGGCCTTTGTCCAACAGTGGACGTCATTCGGCCAGCTGATATGATGATCGAATCTGCTCAAAAAGTTTTACGACAATCGGTTGAGAAACTCGACCTATAGAGGAGAACATCCAGACAGATGCCAGACAAATAAACGAAAACATTTTTCCCAAGCTTTGCGCTCGCTCGGTCAATAACTCTAAATACTTCCTTACTAATATTATAAACGCGAAAGTTTGTATGTATGGATGTTTGTTACTCTTTCACGCCACAACAGATAAACGGATCTGGATGAAATAAGGTAGGTACTCGTAAATAGATTAGGATCTGAATTAATATATAGGCTTCTTTTTTCCACGCTCTTGAGCCGTTAGCGGCTCGCGCACTGCGCACCCTCGAATAGAGTCATAGAAACTATGTTTACACGAGCGAAGCGGCTGGCAAAAAATATTTATTTATATTTCAGAAAAGTTTATCACTCTACTACGTAACATTGTCAAGATTCATAATTATTTTCATCGATTTTCACTTGACAGCCTTTTTTTAATGACGAAGAGGGTATTTGTTTTTTGCGTGTATGTTTGTCTGTTTTTTTGGTTGAGCCCGTAGCTTAAACGGCTTGATGGATTTTGAAGTGCAGGGTGTCGTTAGATTATTCTTGATCACGTGAGTGACTAGGACACATTTTCACTCGACTGCCTACAAAAGAGCGGTAAAATTTTATACAGTCGGGTTTTTAAATTTAAATTTAATTGGTTAGGTTGTAACTTCTTGTGTGGCATTTAATTTACCATTCTTTTTTTAATACCGATTCCTCAATCACATGAAAAGCACCTCCAGCCACTGATTTAAAGGCATCTAAAATAATTACCTTTTGGACTAATGACACAGTCGTAAATATTCATACAATTTACGCTGTGGAAGGTGATTCATCGCATATCGCTCACCCCATCCGTTAATTTGACTTGACATATGTCCACCGATCGTATCGCTGAGGATTCCTTGGCGGAGATCGTTCCTTGATAATTTTGTTGAAGTGTCACTGCTAAAGCGCACACTGAAGTAAATAGTGAAATCTACCAGTACTGTCCGAACTGTTACTTCTTACATAGTTGTTATGGTCAATCCAGGACTGCAGGCAGTTGCAGATACTGGTGCCCTAAAAACACACTTTCTTAGCTCCTTACAAATTTGTAAATACTTAAAAAAAACGACTTCCTTCGCAACAACAATTAAGTAAAATTTTGCATTAATATTTTTTGAT